>CM053570.1:37864201-37959388 GCA_028646485.1 Cryptoprocta ferox
TTTGATTTGTATTTCCCTGATGATGAGTGATGCTGAGCATCGTTTCATGTGTTTGTTGGCCATCTGGATGTCCTCTTTGGAGAAGTGTCTCTTCATGTCTTCTGCCCATTTCTTCACTGGATTGTTTGTTTTTCGGGTGTGGAGTTTGGTGAGTACTTTGTAGATTTTGGATACTAGCCCTTTATCTGATATGTCATTTAAGATAGTATATTTAAAACACTTATAAAAATGCCTGACACACAATAAGTTTGATATATTTATATTAGTTCTTATTTACTTTCACATTCATTACTCATTACAACATCTCCTCTCTAAATAGACATGTAAATTCTATGAGATAAGAATCACATTATAGCCCTTACAAATGACTATGATTTTTGACACATGAGTCACTCAGTATAGATTTGTTGAATGAATGGATTAAAGCAACAACTAAAGATATTAGTAGTATAGAGTCAAAATGGGAAAACAAAATGGACATTAGTGTACATAATCTGAGAACACACGTACACTACCTTTATATATGCACATAAATGTATATTACATATATATACATAAACATAAATCCATGTGTTTGACGTTTATACATATGTACACTAAGAAAATACCTCAAATCTAAGAGAAAATCTGAGATATATTTTCATAAAATTTAGACGTAAATGTAACATGTGTCTGCAAGTTCTTGAATTATGCACTTTGCAAAGGAAATTGGAAAAAATAACTAAAAAAAGAGAATAAATAATTAATTGTTGATGACATGCTCTTTTCTTAAAAGTAACCATGAAATTCACCTTGAAGCAATTACAATATACAGAAATGTCCTCAATTCCAAGATTAATTTTTTATACATTAATGCTTTCAAAATTGGAAATATTCCAAATGATTCCATAATTAGAATGTGCTTTAGAATGTTATGTAATTATCATGCAATAGTTTTTTTCTTTCTTCATTTTAAATGTTTCTCACGAAAATAGTTATCAAACCAATAATGTGCTTTATAATGTCTAATGTCTTAAATATAGAATACATGATTGTTTTATGAGACAGTTGATTACAAAGCAAATAATATTCAGTAGTTTTCATCTACATCAAGAATAACCAGTTAATAAATATAGCAAACTGCCCCAAAATCCCATTTATAATAATTCAATTATGTATAACAAATAAGAATAAAATTAATTAAAAAAGGTATATGACAAGTATAATGGAAACCACACATCTTTACACAGGAGCAAAAACTATTTTAGCAAATTAGGAGATGTTTTATAAAAACCCTGGTTAAAATAAAAGAGATTTTAAAAATTCAGGATGTCTCAAGTAAACCAGTTAATAATGTAGCTTCAGGAAGGGAAGGAACAACACTCTTCTCTCAATTTCATATCTCATTGTATATTCCTAGATATAGTCATCCTCTAGAATTATAGCTTTTGCTTAGTTTCTCAAATAAAGAATATGTACATACAACTTGGAATATGTATTTAATCTCAGAAGGAGAGAAAGAGAGAGGGAATGAGTTAAAGAATAATGAGAAGAGAATTCACTGTAATTCTTATACAGTCACTTGATGTATGTGTACAAATGCAAATTCCTGGGCCCCATCCCAACATCTTATATGTCTTAATTTTTTTTAAATTAATTATCTGAAGTCTGGTAAACCAGCTCTCTGGGAAACTAATAAAAAGGATCAAGAAATTAGCCCAGATGGGCATATAGATTTGTGTTCCTAATTTTTAAGTTAATTTAATGCATCATGTGAGCCAAAAGGGATTTCTAGCAGGATCTAAACATATCATTATTCTATAAACTTATAGATGTCCATGTAAACTATGCTAATTAAAGTCATTTGATATTGATGAGATTTTTTTAATTGGCCATCTTCATGAAAAAGTTTCAGATAGTCTATAATCATACTACTCAGTTCCTGTTAGCTGGATGAGAAAATCTTGAATATTGTAATATAAATAATTTCATAAAAGGATGAGAATAGAGTATTTCAGAAGTCTCAGGATACTACTGGTTCTGCCTGATTTGCTGTTTAAAGTGGCCACAGCACAGTAATGCTTAAGAAAAAATTGCAATCATTTATTTGGGATTTTTTTGGGAAATGGCCAAAGAACCTTTTCCCCTTTACTTGCCACCTCTACTTCTTTTAAAAATTACAAAATACAATGCAGAAAAACAAAAAATTAGATATGTGACTTAGTGAATTATTATACCTTTTTAATTACTGTCTAGAACAAGAAATACAACTTTGCCAATCCTTCCAGAAGCTTCTTCCAAATGCCTGTGTCCAGTTGCAAAGTGCCTTAATCTTCCCTCTCCATAAGTGATCATCATGTTAACCTTTATAGCAATGACCTTCGTACACTACTTTATAGCTTTATTACCCAAAACTTCTTTCTTGGACACTATAGTTTAACCTTATTAAAACACACACACACACACACACACACACACACACACCTTAATGTATTTTAGGTCTGTTCTACAAATTCCCTGTCTCTCCCTTTCTTGTGAATATAGTAGCAAGGTAAACATTTATCTATTTATCAATTGATGGACTCAAACCATTTGACCTTCTGGATTTTGCCTAATATATATTCTGTGTACTCTCATTTTGTTCCTCTGCCCTGATCATTTCCTTCAAATTGGCAGCTGAATCCAGAGGCTTGATAAGACTCATATTTTAATCCTTTGGCAAGATTCTAGAAGACATTGTGTTCTTTCAACAGGAAGCATATAGCGATTCTTGTCTCTTTTTTGTGATGTTTGCAGCTGGTGATGGTTAATACTTAGACCCATTTATTTTACTAGGGATTGCAAAATGGTGATATTTAAATTCTGTATTTCTTTTTCATTAATTTGTTGAAATCTTTTATAAGCCCTTATTTCCCTCACTTAATATCTGGTTACTGGAGGATATAGTTAATGTAAGAAAGGTGGGATAAAGCCTGAACCTTTCCTGCAAGTACCAGTTCTCAAGATAATGATTTAGCTGCCTATCCCCCCACCAAGCACATTTTGACTAATTTTTATGAACTCATGAATTTAAATATAGTTGATGTGTCTCCACACATTGCAATTATTGTTATTCTTGAAGTGCAAATTGTCCTATCATTGGCCAGTGAAGCCTCAAGTTGCCTTGAATCCTTCTGACATAACCTTAATAGCTTTGGAAACCTTCCTTATCCTCTACTATCACACAACATTTTCCAGGCTTATTTAGTATATGTCCTGCCTCAGAACTAGTACCAACAATTTCCCTACAGAAGTGTAATTACTTTGGTGCAAAATGGTATCTTAAGATCACAATCTGGTCACTAGGGGTGTTCACTGTTACTGGTCATTTTGTTGGTTGGTCATTGTGTCTAGACTTTTTCACTAAGTAGAACTAAAACTAATATACATCCAAAATGAAATCCCTCTTGAGCTCGTGCTGACCCCACCATTTCAAATAGAGTTTTTACTTAGTCTATTTTTTTCTTTTTTTTTTTAATTTTCAAATGTTTATTTAAATTCTGGTTAGTTAACATATATGGTAAAATTAGTTTCAGGTGTAGAATTTAGTGATTCATCACTTACATATAACAACCAGTTATTATTTAGTCTATTGTTTAACATATTTGTATCTTCTGCCTACAGCAAAGTCAAATAGTCTCAAAATAACCCTACAAACACTACCACCAATATTATTACTGGAAATGTTTAAAAAATGTGCCTGTTTTCTCTATTCTCACTCTTTTTTCTAGTGTAGTCTCTATATAGAGTATAATCATTGTGCACTGTACTATTTCTCTCTTATTACTTGCTTATTCCTATTCTGTAGGGATCTACATAGTTAATGCTCACCACCTGTCCTGTGTATGTCTATAGTCATTTTGCTTTTATGAATATCATTCTGTCATAGATTTTTCAAGAAGAGAACAAAATATTCTACATTCTACGACAGTTTATCTCAGCCCTTTAAACTTGGCTTATAGATTCGTTCCTTAGAAACCTTAATGTGCTACTCATTTTATTCCAGTGCTGTCTAAAAGTGGAAGATAATCTAATTTTCTTTGCTTTATAGTCATGTGATTCATTTTGTTTTTGATGCCCAAAGAATTCTTTCTTTCTTTAAGTTACACTGACTCTACCAGAATGTGTCTTGGTTTTGTTCATGCAGGATCATCATTCTAAGGTTTATAGTATGTTCTTACAATTTGTAGCTTTTTTTTTTAAATTTTATGAAAGTGTCCTTTAGGTATAGTTTTTAGAATTGCTTTTACTTTCTTGATTTCAGGGACTCCTTTTCTCGGTATTTTGGATCTTTTTTTGCCTGCCTTTAACATTTGCCACTTACTTTCAAGCTTGCCATTTCCTTCTTTCAATTATTTTTCTATTTGTTTTGACTTCTTTTTAAATTTTCACCTGATATATGTCATAAGGCATAATCTATGTTGTTTATTCCATTTGTTCTTCCTTCTAATTTGGTTTTCGTTTCCAAAATAATTTCCCTTTATTTGTAATTATTTCCTGTATTATAATTATGATAATTATATAGTTATCTTCATTTACTAATGTTTTATATCTGTGTTTTGTTCTGAATTGTGTCTCCTAAAGATGTTGTGAAATCCTCAGCACCAATACCTATGAATATGATCTTAATTGTGACTAGTATCTTTGTAGATATAATCAAGTTAAGATAAGGTCACATTGGATTAGAGTGGGCTCTAATCCAATGACTGGTGTTCTCCTAAGGAGAGAATTTGGACACAGACTGAAGAGAGAAGAATGCCATGTAGAGACAGAGATAAAATCACATGAGAAAAGGCAATGTGAAGATTAGGGCAGAGATTATAGTAATAGTTCTACAAGCCAAGGATAGTGAGCAACTTTCAGAACCCAGAAGAGATCAGGAGGAATTCTTCCCTAGAGTCTTCAGAGGGATCATAAACCTGCTAATACCTGGACATTAGGCTTCTAGTCCTCAAAATTGCGAGAATAAATTTGGGTTGTTTTAAGCCACCTGTTTGTGGTACTTAGTTATGGCATCCCCATATTATTTTGTGGGTATGGGTTTGTCTTTTGGAGGTAGTTTTCTTGTTATAGTAATGTTATCCTGTGTTATGTCATTTTACTTTTTCTTGAAGTTTTGGAGTGAGTTGATATTCAGGACTTTTTTCCTCCCCTCCCCCCTTTCACAACATTCTCTCATCTGTTTCTTTTGAATAGTGTTCCATTATATAATGGCCTTGTTTTCCCCTGAGTTTTCTGAGATCTCCTCTCCCATTTTTGTCTGGAGCTCTGCTTTCTTCATCTTTGTTGTCCCTATGTTCTACAGTTTTGATTCCACTCTCAGAGCTTCTCTTCAGAATGAAGTCTTTATATATAAGTGAACTTTGGCTCATCAGTTTTGAGGCTTCTTCAGCTTCTTCAGATTTTCTTACTATGTGCCCCTTGTAATCATCTGCTACTTAGCACGGGGAAGACGCCTCCTAATATCGACTGCTCTGCATGCAGACCTACTATGATCTCCACTAAATATATATATATATATATATATATATATATATATATATATATATATATATATTAGCTATTAGGGGCTTTCCTCTTGCCAGGACAGTCACTTGCCACCTTGTGCTTTCTTCTTTTTCCTCCTGAGAAAGATGATATGGAGGTCATGAAGCTGTTGGTGATTTGTCCGCACTGTCTTGGGTTTTGAAATCCACTGGGACGTATCACCATCCAGTTTTATTGTAAATGTTGTCTAAGAGCGTTAGCTTACAAATTCTAGAGATGAGAATCCATGCTGCTACCATTATCTTCCTAGAATCTGTACCTAGTCCCTATGTCAATAGTCACTGACTAAAAGTTATTGAGCACTTTATATATGGCAGTCACTGGGCTAAGCAATTTACTTACATTTTATAATTTAGAACTCAGAGCCTTATAAAGCCAATATTGTTACCAGCTAAATTTCAATGGCAATTATACAAACATGCTAGATATAAATAATTTACGAAATGTCAAATAGCTACAAGTATCTAAATCTGAATTCTAACTTAGGAAGTCTGATTCCAGACTTCACACTGCTAGCAAATATAATGTGCTTTTTAAACAAACAAAGAAACAAACACATAAATAGAAGGATACACTTCTGAATCTAAAGTAATGAAAAAGTCAAGACA
Source organism: Cryptoprocta ferox (assembly GCA_028646485.1). Taxonomy (NCBI): domain Eukaryota; kingdom Metazoa; phylum Chordata; class Mammalia; order Carnivora; family Eupleridae; genus Cryptoprocta; species Cryptoprocta ferox. The sequence continues at coordinate 37,870,375 of CM053570.1, forward strand.
ACTGGTCAAAATAGCATGCAGATGGAAGTGCATAATACTGCAAAAAAAGTCTCCTGTGGGAACAGATCTTAATGGCCTGGAGGAGCATTAAGACATTGTGCCCAGGAAAAGTACAAATGAGGAAAAAATAGTGAATGCCAAGTTTACTTTTGTGACAGACACACCTGGTCTGTCCTACAAGAACTTGTAACTGAGATAAACAACCCAAACTTTAACAAATAAAACAACAACATATACTACAGATATAAATTCGGACAACCAACCTTTCAAAAATAGTTGCACTGACTCTGAGAGTCACTGTGTCCTGTGCTATACAAGGAGGGATCATTCATGTGGCATATTTCCTTCCCTCAGAGATGTTTCAATTTAATAAGAAAGATAAGATGGGTTCATGAATAATTTAAGATAGTAAAAACTAAGAACCATTTATTGCTACAAATAACAAAAGCTTTAGGAGTTTAGAAGAAGGACAGAGCGCATGTGACTAGGGTAGTAATGGGCATGTAAATCAGAGCTCAGAGGTTAAGTGAGACCTTAAAAGAAAATTAGAACCAGAAGGAGAGGCATAAATAGAACAGGGTTGTAACTATGAGATCAGAGCAATGAGTAGATGTCTTCAGGAAAAGAAAATATCCTATAGGACTTGCTAAGCATTTTAAATAGTTTATCCTGATTTCATAGATCAGGAAGCAAACATTTTTTTAAATAGAGGGAAAAAAGAAAAGGCTGTGACTTACATTTAGCAGTGGAAGAGTCTGAGGAGGAACAGGGAATAAATAAAGACAAAGAGATTAGTAAGAGACTTTGGACAGTAGCTTCCAGGAGACTGCACTTGTGGAGAGCCATACGGTGCCTCAAAGCTCCAGAGAGTATATACCCAAGGGCTGGATAGATTACACCCATTTACATATTCATAGGAATTATGAAAAGAGGTGAATTAGATTCCCAGACATTCACGGTGACCTAGGTGTTCCTTAAGCTTTCCCATAGTACAAGATTTTCGAGTGTCCTTTAGCAAAGTGTTCTTTACTGATATCTACCACCCATCATATTTGAGGCCAAGCTGCCCTGGGGGTTACTCTTTGAGGCATATTAATGAGGGCTGATATCAGATAAGATGGCTTGACAGTTCTGAATCTCAGAAACAGCCTTGGTAATAGAGACATAAAGCTCCATTTTAATGCTAATAAACACAATTCCACTGTCATAAATCTCAGAAAAGTTATAAAAGAAAGGATTCAGGTTACTGAAAGAATGAACTATATCAGATCCAGGAAGGTAAGCCTAGACCACATTTTAATATCATTTGGCCCAGGAAACAATTCTACAAGGTAGAAAAGTCATAATGTTGCCTTCGAGTAAAAGAAAAAAGAAAAAAAATGACCCTTCTGCTGTTATTTAAAAAAAGCGTAAGCTATTTTGACTGTAGATCCTAACCACGGAAAACACATCCTCACTCTTTCTGATCTAATGAAACGTTCAGTCTCTGGAGAGTCCAAATGAATTATTTTTCAAGGAGATATTGTAGAGTTTACATCCTTATAAATGCAGTTATAGTGTTTAAGGTTGTGCATTTGCATGGAGTTTTGCACATTCATCTTGTGTATTTGCTGAAATGCATAAATGGGTACACATTTTATGTACTCTTTAGATACAATTAAAGCAAATGAAGAAAACACTCAGAACCTTAAAATTAGTTTTATATTCAATAACTGACCAAAAAAGTAAAACGTCAATCATGTTTTCTAGCTGTATGCTATTATTCCAATCAAAAGAAATTGCTGTTTCACAATTTGATTTTAGAAGAGTGCTAGATCAATGTTATTGACTTGAGAGATTCATTCATTATTTATTTTAAACTTTGCTTATTACCCAAGTTTAATATAGAGACTAATTATTTAGATGGGAAACTGCAACTGTCTAAATTAATATTAGGAAAATTGAGCATTTACCCTGAGGCAGCACAATTGGACTTTGTCAGGAAGCCGATCTGAGGAGGTTGTATGCTACAAAATGCTTAAAATTGGTCATTAAAGGGAAAGAGTCTACAGCCATTATTTCCCACTAGAGCATAATTAAATACAAATAATAAGGGCTGTATTGTCTCTTAAGTTTCACATTTTCTATCTGCAGAAAATAGATTCATGAATGGCAGCTGTCAGAGGTGTTTGGCTTACTAACACTGACCAGTTGAAGGGTTCTAATTGTATAGTCCTAAAGAAATAGCACTTTTTGCTATGGAATCACCTTTGACTAAAGCAGAGACTTCTATGACCAAGGCCAGTGGCAACCCAACAAAAATGCAGCTTTGAAACTGAGCTAGATAAACAAAGACTTTGGACAAAGAAGGTCACATTAAGAACAAGCTCTCTTTTCATTCATTCTCTGTACTGCTAAAGCAAAATCATCAGAGGGTTCATACCCATCCCTTTGAAAATTAGCATGGAGGGCTGGTGGGTCACATAAGGATAATCACTCAAATAATTTTGACAGCACCTCTCATTAGTAAAATCTTTTCCTATTATTATGCTGACATTTATGAATTCATTTGATGCTCCAAAAAATCTTCCAGGTAATTTTTTTTTAATGTCCTATTCAAAGCATGAGAGGAGATGTGACCCCAGAGATGAAATAACAATGTGGTGCAGATTCAATGGAGCTGGCTAAAAACTCTAATACATACGAACCCATTCTTTTACTCCATGTGAAAGTATATATTTGGGACGTATTCTATATGGCAGGTAATTGTGTTAGATATTGGATCGGTTAGGTATATGTTATACATGTATAATACTAGTTATGCCCCTGTACTAATGGTCTTCAAAAGAGTCAAAAGGATCCATATTCCCTAGTGAATACTTGACTACATTTTTATGAATCTTATGAAGGGTATATGTCTATGTCTCTCCATAACACTACATAGCCATGCAATTAAGGGAAAAAAATAGAGGAGAGGCATTATGAATTACAGATATCAGGAGCAAACATTGATATCAAAAACTTAAGTAATTACTAACAAATGAATGGCTACAGAGAGAGTTTAACTATTACTTATCGTTAAAAATATAATAGTTAGGGCTACTCTTTCCTTTTTCTCCAATCTCCTTCTTTTGGTAAGATTGGTAAGCCTGGCTTTCCCTAAATTTTACATGAGACTTGGTTTTATTCACATATCATATATTGTTTCATCATTTTGGGGTTTTGTAGAAATACATTTAAAATAACAGAACTTTTAATAAATTCAGTATAAATGTGTCAAAAATATTTTCAAGTTCTGATGCCATTTATATACATTCATGCAGATATTCTATCTCTATGTCTTAAGAAATATTTTAAATAAGTTAATCTGAAGACAAAACTCTCATTGAATCTCTTCTTATCTATTGGGATACATCTAATTTCATACCACATACATGGGTATACATGACCAACGGCAACACTAGATTAGAGACAGATGAGCTATATATTTTCTACCTACATTTAAACTGTTTTCTCCCTCTCTGTAGTATTTGCCACATGATAGCATCAAAGAGCTGCTCTAACATAACGCACATTCCAGCTGTTTCTCACACCAGTTTTCTTCCTCATTCCTTCCCTGGCTGCTCTTGTTGCCCCAGCCGACCTAAATCCCCTTTTCTGTACCCATAAAAAATATTAAGATGGGAAAAACCAAATACATATATCATGAAACTATCTGAAATGTTTCTCAAGTCGGGATGTTTAGAACAATGTAAAGCATATCATTATGTAATCCATTCTTTCTCTAAGACATTTGGATCGATTACAATTTGATGTATTCATTTTTAAAGAAAGTTTTCGTGAATGGGTTTCTTACAATTTTAACGAGGCCCATTCTATTTGTGGCAAATTCCTCCTTTTTCCTAACGTGTATACCATTTCCTCTAGGGATGAACTATAAATTCAACAAGAGCATAAAAAGTTTAGGGTCATATTTAGTAGAAAACTCTAGTTCCACAGGTGCCAGGTGTAGAGGATCACCAGTATCCATACGTTAATGCTCACTGCAATCAATCCAGACGTAGACAAAAACATCTCCTGTGGGTCTTTCCTGCCTGTCTAGCAGCAGCTGAGAGGCTGTGTAAGACACAGAAGTAGTATTCCAACCTGAGATGATGGGGATAGAGGAAGATCTGACATCATGCAACAGGATTTTGCAAAGCCTTATCAACTTATTTTAATAATCTATCCCAAATCTAAAGAGCACTCTGAAAGAATTAACATATTATAGCAGATATAGTAAAAGCCAGAGAGTGAACTTCACTTACCAAAATATATTTTGGAGCTATCTTATGCCTAAGGTAGAGTGATACTGGGTACTGGGCCCACCTTAAACACATAAACAAACTATTCAAGTTTATCTTTCATTTCACAAACACAAAAACCTAAAAGCTTACAAAAATCAAGGCATATATGAAAATCGCCATGTGAGCAATGAGGCAAGGAATCCCATAGGTTGGAGCAGTCAGACATGGTGTGAGCAGAGTATTGCTTTTCTATTCCAAGTGATCCTTAAAGAATAATCGGTTGGATTTTTAACATAATTATGCATTGTTCTGTAATCTAATAATTGTCACCATCAGATGTACTTTTAAAATAAATGTTCTAACAAACTGATCAGTGATTGACAGAAAATATTTTAAAACTTTATAACAATAAAAGGATTGTTAACCATTTTTAACATGTCAGATATTTGAAATGGATTTCCAGGTTCTTACAACAGATTTTTAACTGTGTAGATTAGGTTTTAGAAGCAGGGCAAATTGTAAACACACACACAAACACACACAACATAAAACAATCTCCTTCCAGTAGTTTTTAGGTCAATGGAATGTAGATTTCAACTAAATGGGCTCCATGCTTCCAACAGAAAATGATAGATTCTTTGACGGTTGAATGATAACAAATAGCATATCTAATTACTCTTTGCCTTCTTTGGAATTTTAATGAAGAATTCTAGTAAATGATTATAAGTCAAAAGGAATTTGGAAGGCAACTTGATCAATGTGATTGGCCAATGTATTTGACATTCTTTCTCCACAAATATTCTGCAGTAGCAATTAAAATGGCATCAGCCATAAAAACAAATCCATAATTTTGAAATAAATCCAAAAGCAGGCATTTTTCTGAGTAGCAGTAATGACTTCAGTGAAGGACATTTCCTGGGGATTACTGACTGCTACAGCTTTATTGAATTCAGCTTTTGCAAAACCCTCAGATTTTCCTAAGCAGTCATTATAACCCTGAAATTGCCCTCCGTGTTCATTATTTTTACTTAATTAAGTTTCTATATTGAGGAAAAAAATCACAAACAGTAAGGATGTAATAATATATAATCTAGAGTTAATTTTTCACTTCATGTTATTTTTTCCCTTGAAGTTGACAAATGATACACAATAGAAATTCGTTTCCTAATAATTCTGAAGCATAGGAAAGGAAGCTAGCATTCTTCTGAAACTGATATGATAGTATTTAAAGGAGAAAGAAAAAACAATTATGCCTATTGCTGCTTATCAAAAATCGTCAGACACTTCAGCTTGGCATTTTATAATGGTTAGTTCTTATTTTAAGGCATTTAGCCTCCATATATCCTGAAAAAATCATGTTCCCTAATCCTTTATAATTCAAATGGAGAAGGATTGCCAAATAATAAGATATATGTAAAAATGTCCAACAAAGTTCTGAAGTATGCCAGAGTGACTACCTGATACTTTATATATGTAAATATATAATAATATAATAAAATATATATCACATATATATATATATATCTCAGATAACATATTGTTTCAAATATTTGTGCTTTGTGACTATTTTTGGCATATGCCCTCAGCAAATACTTAGTCAACCAGTTCATTAGGGCTTCAGTAATGAAAAATAATATAGGGGCGCCTAGGTGGCTCAGTTGGTTAAGTGTCAGACTTCAGCTCAGGTCAGAGCCGTGTCAGGCTCTGTGCTTAACTCACAGCCTGGAGCCTGTTTCGGATTCTGCATCTCCCTCTTTCTCTGCCCCCAGCCCCTGCTCAATTTCTGTCTCTCTCTCCCTCTCTCTCTCTCTCTCTCTCTCTCTCAAAAATAAATAAACACTTAAAAAATTAAAGAAAAATATAATGTATAATGAGCAACACAAAGGTACACTACATGTAATATTTTTCCCATTAAAGAGCCATTTTTGCATTGTCAGTATAGCAGGTGTGATTTTCTTAGTATTAACCAGTTTTCAATTACAAAGAGTGATGTTAGGGTATAGTGGTTAAGACTGCAAACTCGGGGCGCCTGGGTGGCTCAGTTGGTTAGGCATCCTATTTCAGCTCAGGTCATGATCTCACAGTTTGTGAGTTCGAGCCCCGCGTCGGGCTCTGTGCTGACAGCTAGCTCAGAGCGTGGAGCCTGTCTTCAGATTCTGTGTCTCCCTCTCTCTGTGTCCCTCCCCTACTTACAATCTATCTGTCTCCCTCTCTCTCAAAATAAGGAAAAATTGAAAAAAAAAAAAAAGACTGCAAACTCTTTAGCTAGATGTAAAAGATTTAAAACTTCAGTTTCATCATCTGAAAAGTGGGAATAGTAACATACCTACTTTAGAGGGTGTCATATGGTTAAATGAATCATGTACACAAAGGATTTAGAACAAGATCTGGTGTATGAAAAGTGTTCAAAGAATGGTAGACATTATAATGACAACATCCAAATGTATACTCTGTAAAACCAGAAAGTTTATCTTATCACCACTGTCCCTAATGATCCAGTGAATTCAAATGAAACACTGGGTAACTAAAGTTATCACCCACATTTAGGAGGAACTTCTACTCTACTCCAGAGAGGAAATCCTAATTAGCAGCTCTTGTCATCTCGGTAATGATGGGTACAGCAGACAGAGTTGGTCACAGCCCCTAGATCAGAAGGAAATACATATGTCAGTCATGATGTGTATCTGCTCATTGTTGCCATCTTATCCCGTATGCTGCTGCTGCCTTGTCTTCCGGGGTGATTAATATCGAGAAAGCTACTTTTGAGCCCAAGGCCAGACAGAGGCAAACTTCTCCCAAGGGTTTTGTAGCTGAGTTGATAGCCCCAAGTGTTGCAGCTGCAAACATTACAGCTAATTCCTGGGCCTCCCAACCTGCGGGGACAGCTGCAGCTGGGCCGGCTCCTGTTCCAGGGCCGCAGCAGACTCTGGGCCTTCGGGCCCACGGATCACTGGTCCTTTTGGCACCGTGCTTGAAAGAGCCTGGGAGGAGGATAATGGCCAGTCATTTCTTTTGCTGACAGAAGTCTTATTTCATCTTAAAACGGTTGTGCTTATATTCAAACACTGTCATCGTTCCAAATGTGGAGTAAGGCAAGAAGTGAAAAGCCTTTTTGTTAATGTTCCTTCACTGAAATTTGTTTCTAGCAAATTAACTTGATAAAATTAGTGAAGCCTTTGATTGCACTCAGAGTTCATTTTTATTCAGTGCTTTGCACAAAATAAAGGCATGTTGTTTTGAACTGACAAAATATTACTCTCAGTTTCTTTAAATACCTCAGGGTAGTTACTGGAGTGTTTATTTGGGAATACATGGGGGATGGTGCTTGTGTTTCCTTCTCTGATAGTTACCATTGTCTGTAAAAAATAAAATGAGTCACCTCATTCTGATTTCTGATTCTTCCTTTATCCACACTGTTGTTTCTCGGTACAGGCTGCTACTGTTTTCCCAGTCTGAATCACAATGCTGATAACCAATAATACTTGGGTGCAGTTAGATAAATAAGTCTTACAGCTTACAAAGTTCTCCACATATATGTTCTTCTTTCAGTTTTATAACTACCATGAAGTAGGCAGAGTAAGGGACATTATCTACATTTTAAGGCTAAGGGAACTGAGGTATACATGAGAGTAAGAGGCTTGTTAAGGACCAGTTACAGGGAAATGGGTTATAGGATCTGAAATCCCAATCATTTGCCATTCCACTCTTGGTTTCTAGGCAGGGTGGCCAATTGAACAAACATGGGCTTTAAGTCAAAAATACGTGGGTTTGAATCTGGTTCTGCCACTTACTTGTTGTATTACTTAGGGAGACCAGCCATCTTAATTTACCAGAAAGTGGAAAACCCAGACAGTTCAACAAAGATGGAGTTTAATAAAACAGTTCAACAAAGATGGAGTTTAATAAAATATGTAACAAAAACAAATAAAAACAAACAAAAAACACACAAAAAAACAACAAAAAACAGCACAAAATAATGAGAGCAGTGAATGGCTTGACTATATTCTCTATCCTTGCATATTTCCACGTGGGCCTGCTATTCAAATGAAAGTAAAGTGTACCATATGGAACTGCAAAGTTTTAAAGAGCAAATGGTCAAGTATCAGCAATTCCATATGGTTCTATCTAATTCTTACAGAGCCTTGAAACTGTCATATTCTTTCCAGCTTTTATGATGGTTTGATTTTGTTTTGTTTTGGCTTTGATATCTGTTTAATGTTTCTTTTCTGTTTTTTTTTTCTTGTGGGTTTTTTTTGATTTTTTTTTACTGAGTAGGTTTTATATACATATTTTAGAAAAAAATGTGAAATTTCAAAACACCATACAGGAAAAATTAAGTCCCTCACTCATCACTGGTCTCTAGTAACCATTTTCTCCTCTTGAAGCAGTCACTGACAGAAGGCACCATAATTTCCAAAGGTGTTTTATTCATTGACAAGAAAACGTACTATGTAATTTCTCGATTTTTTTTACTGTATGTTTGTCTAATTTATAAATTTTACCTCTTGACCAAACAAGGCCCAAAAAACATGATAGATATTCCCCACAAATGCATGGAGTTAATTACACAGTAGAAAATTGATACAATGTTCTTAAAGAAGAGAGAAGGGATGCTATGTAGTCAAAAACAACAGATGTTGACTTACCAAAGCACCAGGCTGAGATAGTAAGATTAATCAGTGTTCCCAGAGCTTCTTTTAAAGCAAGTACACATAATATGCTACATGTATGACGTATTTTCCCACTGGACTTTGAGCTCTCAGAGGGCAGGAACTTGAATTTGTTCATTTTTGTACCCACAACATTAAACATACTTGGTTCTTAACAGACAGAAGGATAAACACTTTTTGAGGGCGCACACTAACGTTTTGCTACTTATTGAGTCACGAGAACTGGATGGCTATTTGGCTAAGTCACTGATCAGTAGATATGGTAATCCATTTTTTAAAACTTTTTTAATGTTTATTTATTTTTGAGAGAGAGGGAGACAGAGCATGAGTCAGGGAAGGGGCAGAGGGAGAGAGAAACAGAATCTAAAGCAGGCTCCAGGCTATGAGCTATGAGCACAGAGCCCCATGTGGAGCTCCAACTGACAAATCGTGAGATCATGACCTGAACCAAAGTCGGATGCTTCACTGACTGAGCCACCCTGGCACCCCATGGTAATCCATTTAAAAGAGAGAGCACCAAGTATAGGATAAAGTATAATTTTTAATGTAAAAACAATCACATTCAAATGAATACACAAGGAGTCTTTTCTGTCTCTAGAAAATATAAGTACAATGTCCATCACAGAGACTCGCAGCCAGCTGTAATCCTGTATTGGGCCACTAGCACAGACCAGACTATCTCCGAAGTGTGAGAGCACACAGAACTAAAATATCAAGGGGGAATGGGTTAATGTGTTTCTTTCCCAAGTTCATTTTCCCTTCAAGGGCAGAAATAAATTCTTCCCCCAGGACTGTACACTAGTATTGTAATATTTAAGTTAATTTCTAGAGGAGTACACAAAGAAGTAAGCCAATAGGTACTGGAAGACTATCCCAGACTGATGGATAGACAAAGTCTCTGAGATACAAGCACACCCTCTTCCATTCCAGCAAGGCCCAGTGTGCTGAACCTCAGTATCAGGGACTGACGGAAAGGAAGCAGATGCTGCAAAAGGGAACTAAAAGAGACATTGATTGGAAGCTAGCAATTTTTAAAAAAAGGAAGAAAAGAAAAGGAAATGAAAATGAAAACAAATTCACCAGTTTCTTCTAATACATGACAATTGTAGGTTTAACTCAAATTGCTATTAGACTCAATATTTACATCTATCAACTTCAAATTGTTACTAGGTTTAAATGAAGTTTTGCAAACTGAGAAGAATTACTTTATTATTTTGTTTTCTACAGTATCTAATATATGCATTGTATGGATTAATGTGCTCAAATGCCTCGGGCTGAATAGCATAAAATTTAGATACTGGTTATCTGAGAATTCAAAGTCTTCTGGTCGACACCTTCTTACCTATCGTTTGTGTTTAAATGGGCGTGGGATTTTAAAGTGATACACTAATCAATTAAAAGGCCTTTTCCTTTTTAAATGTGTACCCATCGTGTGGCAGCCATGTGGCTCTCAGCTACATCTCACCTCTCTCATTGAAAACTCACCCTCAGTGCCTTATGCTGTCCCTTTCAGATAATCAAGGTAAATATTTTTTGAGTGAGTGTTTGAACTAATAATAGGAGATATAGGTATAAGTAATAAATTAGTCTACTATTAGTCAAAACCTTGAAAAGCAGACTAAGAGCATGAAGGACCTTGAAATCAAACTGAGCCAGTATCTCCAGCTATTTCAAACCCAACCACTGTGAACCAACAGTAATAGAAACAAAAATCGTTTATTTCATAAAGAGAAAAATCCTCACTACAAACTAGACTTTGTGCCCAAATGGCAGCCTAGCAGTTGCATGTGTATATGGATTATTCACAGAATTTCTTTTTCTGTTCTGACTGAATTTCTCCTGCACAGTACTGGGCACCCAAAAAAACACAGTCTACCATTTGTTGACTGAAAATGACAATCACGTAAGCCCAACCGTAGCCATTGCTGCAAGCTGCGATTTGCCTACTCTATAATATCAATGAGGCATCTGGTTCCTACTCGGTCACTTTCCCCCTGGGGCTTCAAAAAGAAAGCTATAGAAGAAAAAGTGTGATATTATATATGTGGCTAGAACAAGAAGTATGCTGCATAGATTCTGAAGCATATTTCAGCAATTTCACAAATGGCCTGTAATTCAGTAATAATCATCAAAAGTTTATTAGTTTCATTTTAGTTTAGCTATGAATGAGCTTGTTTTCTCAGAAATCATTCATATGCATATTTCCCACTATTTTAGTAGTAGTGATTCCCATAATGATGATGGTCTTTCCCTATAACAATTATATTAGACAAATTCAACCACTCCTGTCACTAATTTTGACATAAGACAAATTATTTCTTTTCAAACAGGCTTTCTTTTTTTTTTTTTATATATAGATGTTGCTTTGCATTCTTTTGATTTGTAAACTTCCAAGATTAGCAAATCCATTATTTATGGGCCCATTATTACAGGAGAATTGTCAGCACATTGTTCCTATGACATGTGCCCTCCTCTCGCTCACAGGCATAGGGATGATACAGTTTGATATGTTTACTGATTATATTTTATTGTTTTTTTTTAATGTTTATTCATTTTTGAGAGAGACAGTGTGAGTGAGAGAAGGGCAGAGAGAGAGAGGGACACTAAGAATCCGAAGCAGGCTCCAGGCTCTGAGCTGTCAGCACAGAGCCCAGTAGGGGGCTTGAACACAAGAACTGTGAGATCATGACCTGGGCCGAAGTTGGACGCTTAACTGACTGAGCCACCCAAGCGCCCCAGTTTGTTGATTATGTTTTAAAAGGCAATATAGGGAGGAAAGTTAAAAATGTTCACAGTATAGTATACTTAATTGACTTAAAGGATTTAAAAAAAAAAAAGTAAAGCTAGTATTGAGTTTAGTACTAAATTCTTTGTTTGACTTTAAGCTTCTTTGTTTACTAAATAATATTTACCTTCAGGGCTGTGCATATTTGTAATTTGTACTACATGGGAGATTATTTCTTTTTTTAATGATTATTTATTTATTTATTTATTTATTTAGAGAGATGGGGGGAAGGGCAGAGAGAGAGGAGAGAGAGTCCCGAGCAGGCTCCACGCTGCTTGGTGTCCCAGATTATATCTAACGGAAAAGCTATTTTATTCTTTAAAGAGAAGATCAACAGATGTTTCTTTGGTTTCACTACATAATAATACATAGTAATCTAGCAAGTACTGTTAGATGTTTAAGTAATGACATAATATAGATATCATAACTTGACCAAGCTACATACTTGTGTTTGCTTTTCTGTCAGCATATAACACTGATGGTAGAAGAAAACAAAAAAATTAAAAAAAAAAACAAAAAATCCACATTTTTAAAATAAACCTCCAAGCCCCTGAACAATAAGCAGGAACTTATTTTGACATGTAATTTATCAAGGTCTGAGATTTCTACTATCATAAATAAAACAAGACAAAAATAAAGAAAAAAACACTAAAAAATGAATAATAAGACTGCAATTTTGGGAAATTTCCTTTCAACCAACTGTAAACTTGAGTGTTTTTTTTGCTATTGATATAACCTGTAAAGCTGACCTATACAATGTAGCCTTTTGTTATTGTTGTTGTTGTTCTAAAGTGAAAAGCAGTAATTGGAAATAGTTGCATTATTTTCACTAAGTAGAGTGGAAATCAGCTTTTGACCATGCATTTATTTTGGTAAGTCCTTTAAAAATACTGATATTTTCATAAAGCTCTAAAATTAATCCTTCATACTTCAGAGTGCTAAGACTAGATTGGCATGGGATTTGAAACAGAAGGAAATTTAGCTGATTTAGAAAGGATTATTTTCTACAGCCTATATTAATGTTTACCACACCAAGTATTTCCTTGATGGTGTTTTTGCCTCTGTGCTGAATAGTCTGTTTCTTGGTTAATCACAGCCCCAAATAAAAAAAAATCTTTTAAATGATTCAAACGAATAATTGTGACTATGAAGTTGGATCATGTCACTGTAGAGTGTGAGGACTCAGTGGAAAAGAAGAGTTCTGACTTCGGTTTTGTTTGTTTTTTAAATTCTAGTCTAGCTTTAAAATTAAAATGTTGCCCTTATCTTCATGAATTCCCTTGCTTTTCTAAAAACTAGTAAATGGAAAACGAGGACTCTTGGTAAAGTGTCAGTTTTATCAGCCTTGGGGAATTTGTTCCTTACTTCTCAACAATTCCATCTTTGCTCCCCTTCAAGAAAGGCGCAAATAAACTAGCATCATGAAAATATTTTGTGGCTTTGGAAGCTTTTTACTAAATGTATTAGTCTTCTGTTTAAACACATTCTAATTAGGGAAGCTCAGGTAATATCAAAAGGGCCCCTCATAGATATTTAGAACGTTTAGGTGAGCCTGCTAATTTTAAGAACTTAATGGCCCATGGTATTTCCTTCAAATCCCCTATGATCTATGGCATAAATGTTCTGAAAAGACTATGTTTTGACCTTCCATTCTTTGGAATCAGCCCAGCACACACCTGTGTTAGACAAATCGGAACACTTTACTTTATAGCCACTTTTAATTCAATAAAATAATACTCTTGGGTTATATAGCTTTTATATTCAGGTTTGATTTGTATGGACAGAGAAGGCAAGAATAAATTGACCCCACTATTAGATATGGAAGTGCTTCGGGACTTTCTCCTGATAGGGCCTGTTTGTATGCAGTTCTAGGTATAAAGCTCAACCTAATTAGTGCAGCTATTTGGAGAAGATGAAAGACAACCTGTCTGTGCTGTGCCCCAAGCAAATGTTAGTGACATTTCTCAAGAGCTGTAGAACCCACTCTTCATCAAATGTATTAAATGGTAAAAGATAGAAGCAATGGACCACCAAGACCATGTTCCCCACTCTGTAATTGGAGAAGGGTGTGTATGTCATGTGAGTTTCTATTTATCATTTCCTGTTTAAATATACGTGTGCTGTACATGTGTGTGCATTCCTGTGTGCGGACGCATCAGCATTACTTACTGAAACAAATGGGAGTCAAATGCATATATTCTAGAGTCTTATTTTCAGATAATTCCACATTTTGCAAGTTATTCTAAGAAAGCATCAGGCATTGTGCTGTGGTGTCTGGCACTACGCAATTCCTTATTTAATAGAAGAACAAGAGAGCATTTATAGTAAAATATTCATAAATTGTCAGCACATCTGTTGTTACTGCCCCCAGGGCCACATTCATTTAAGCCTCCTATTTTCCAGACATTTTTCTATTTTCAAATATATACTTCACTTTGATCTGGCACGTAACCAATCAAGCTGCCTTTTATGACCTAGCTACACCTGTTTCTGCAGGTGTGGTAACTGAGGGAGGGCATTTTCAAGATGGAGGGGAAAGAACTACCTGGGATTCATTTTGAGCTAGCCATTTCCTCCCTGCAACCCGGCAGGCAGCTTCTGGGAATTTCTCATGAAGCACATCAGTAGAATTTTTCTCTTTCATATCAGTGTATCTCACTTAGAGTGAGAATGTCGCATGTAATAGGTTTTTCAAACGACATATCTATGACTCAGAGAACAGGTATTTTAAAATAATTATTATTTCTCTTTTTCATAACATTTTGACTTTATCTTGCTCCTTTTTATTAACGTTGTCATATGTGAATTTGCATGTTGGTTTTTTTAAATGTGTAAGTGGCTTTTATAGTCCCATAGTATTTTATTTTACACTACCTCATCCGTTTTATTTAATTGATGTTTGCTGAGGGTGTGTGATTGACAGTAACACTCATGTGCCTGGCCTTCATCTGATCTGTTCCCCCAAGATCAGGCACATTTCTTTCCCTCTGTAAAGCATACTCTGGGTGCCCACAACACACTGAATATCTGCGCTGAATATCTTCACTGTCTATAGTACATCTGTGCAAATGTGCTTCTATCAGTTGAGTTATATGTTTTCTGGGAGTCAGAACTGATTGTACCATTGAAGCTTTCTATTCAAGTTAGGTAAACAAATTAACTATTGCATGAACTTAAAAGAAAAAAATAGTGTGAAATGTTTGATATTTTTGCCCATTAAAAACTTGAGTGTTCTGTAATAGCCCCGCAATTCACACACCTGTCCCCAGTGCTATTTAATTTAGATGTGAATAGGGAAATTATAGACTATTTGACGGGGAAGGAGGGTAAGTCAGAAACATCTAAATCAATACAATAGCCACTTCATATTCAAATACAAATTAATTAGGATGAAATAATATTAAAAATTTTGTTCCTCAGTTGCTACGTGTTCAGTAGCCACACGCAGCTTGTGGTTACCAAATTCAACAGCATTTCGGTTGTCACAGGAAATTCTGTTGGAGACTTTAAGGAGACTTTAAGTCCTATTGGAGACTTGAAGTCCTAAGGAGAGTCTACACTCAGATAAATCTACAGTTGTCTAATTTCTTGCTCCAAATAAAAGAAATCAAAACTAAAAATTGTAGATGAATAATATCTTTCCATTTGGGGCAAGAAATGATTCATAACTAAAAAGATTGACATGGCGTACATGTTTATATTTCAGGTTTAAGCATGTGATTTTTTTAACGATTCTCCATTTTTAATGCATGTATCCATTAATGTACTATTAATTCCCTATGCCTCTATCAGATAAAGGACTTTTACTCAGAGGTATGGGATAATGATTAAGCATATCTGCTCCAGAGAGTGGTGATTGTATCATGGCTCTATCACCGATGTCCTGGGACAATTTGGGAAGGTTTTGTTTCTAAACTTTTGTTTCTTTACCCACAAAATAGGAATCTTAACAAAACTTATGTGATAGGGTTGTTATAAAAACTGCACTAGTTAATGATGATAAAATGCTTTCATCTGTGACTAGCATAGAAAGGGGAATGAATAACTAAAGAGTTGTGAACAATTTGCCAAATGCCATCATGTATATTATTTCATTTAATTCTCAATTTGTTTTTCTTATTTTAGATAGAAAAGAGGACTTACAGAACCATAGTCAACTGCTAAGTTTGATGTTTGATAATTCATTTCTCTGACTTCAAAACTTATAGCATTATATTCTTCTTATGTAACACTTCCCTTCATGAATTACTAAAAAAAAAAAAGTGTGTTACTAAATTCTTTTCATTTGAAGCAAGACTCCTGGTTTGTTGTTCATTTACAGATTTTATCAATAATAGACGTGATGGCAAAATATTATGATTTGAGATGCAGAGCCCTGCTAGATCTATTTCACTTGATGTTGTCTAGTCAATAGAGCAACTCAGTTGTGTTTTGAAACAGAGAGAATAACAAAATCATTTTCCTCCAGCTAAGCATTCATCAATGAGTTCATGTAAACCTATTTCAGAACAGTAGAAAACAAAGAGTGACTGAATTCATACTTATCTTAATTTTAAATCACATACTAGATCTAGTATAAGGTTTTCTATACCAGACCACCTGGATCCTTGCTGATTGAGAGGGATTTATACTACAAACCAGGTTAATATCACAATAAAGAACAAAGACAAGTTCTGCAGGTGCTAACATTTGAATGTTGATTTCCTATCCAATATTGAAGAAGAGCTCTTTTATCTCTACTGTTTATAGCTTGTACCAGTTGTCTCCCTCAAGAAACCTATACACTGGTGAAAAGAGACAGGAGTTACAAAAACTACTGTAATACAAAGAAGAATATGTTAAGTACAGTAAGAGATGCGTATGGTACCACAGGGATTTTAAAGAACGTGGAGTTTGCATTATATTAGGGACATGAGTTTCAACTTCATGGAAAAAATAGCCTTCAATATAAATATAAAGAAGAAATAAAGTCTGAAGTGGAAAAGATAAGAGAAAAGCTATTCTCTATCTTTTGGATGAGCTAAATTTTCTTTTTGGTATCTTTGCATCATCTCTGACATTTTCTACACTTCTGCATTTCAGAACGTGAGAAACTAAGTTTCTCAAATCTCTTTGCCCCCAAAGTTCTGGTTTAAATTCTAGCAATGGGAGACCATCATATGCAGTTGGAAGGCAGAAGGTACATTTGTCTCCACATAGCACCAGTGACTGCAGTAGGCAAACCCAGTTTGTACTCATACAACAACAAGAGCAGACAAAGTGGGCTCCTGTAGCTGCTTAGTGTGGACTCCTCACACGGGAGCCACAGAGGAATGCAGATGTAGGCAGGAGCACTCATGCCTTCCTATAGCTCCTGATCTGAGTAATGTAACTCCACCTTTTACCCTTTCCAACTGTTTTATATCCTAGTTCTCTTTCTGTTTGGAATACTTAAGTAGATTCCTGTTTTGCTGTTGGAACACTGAAGGATGAACTTAGGGAAAAGCAAAACAAAAACAAAAACAAAATCCGTGCTTGTAGAAAAGTTGAGACATGTTTTGGGAGAGGAGTTTTCATAGCAATTAGACTCGAAATGCACTTCAGAACTGTCTTAAACTGAGATTGTAATGCTCAACTGTTGAGTTTGTGATTTAGCAGTTTTCTGTTCTATATCTCTGACCATTCCTTTTTAGAGGAAATGCTTTACGTTGTCACTTAAGCCACATTTTCTTAAGGTTTGAAAAGATGAGCACTCATCAAATCCAAGGTATCTCTAAAAATATTTAAAGAAATGTGTCCATAAAAACCAGGAGAGAAGATAAGAATTTAATTCCTGTGACTTACCCCAGTGTGTTTATATACTAAGCTATGGACACAGTAGTACTGGCAAAATGTAATAAGAAAATTGAGGCCTAGAGATATGAAGTAAATCAGTGTTGATTGTAAATAAACTTTCTGATGATATAAAATGAAACCCCCAGATAATATCCATAGTGGTTTGTGGGCTGGGTAGAGAAAAAGCCAAAGTAAGTAAAAATATCTCACAAAATCTGTCTTGGTAAGAGACAGCTATAGATACTCATTAACATTTGATGTTTGAAAAATGCAAGTTTAAGTAATTATATTATGTATTTAGGGATCTATACTAAAAGATTAAAAGAAGAAGGTATACCTTTCAGACTATTAGAATGAAAAACCAATTCAAAGAACACTCAACACTCAACAAAAGACAGAAGGGAAGCTAAGCCAATAACAAGAAGAAACGGCAAATAGAAAACACAAAGTAGGTATCAGTTGGTAAAAAGATACATTATCAGTACTCGTTATAAGTGTTAATTGTTTAAAACCAACATTTCTCAGATTAAATAAAAACAGAACAAAACAAAAGAATCCACATCTAAAATCAGGGGAAAATGGCCTAAATCTATAAAGGGATATAATTTATATTGATAGAAATAACATCATACTAAGACAATGCAATAGTCACAAATATTCATACCCCTAAAGATATCTTTAAAATTACTTTTAAAATTAAAAAGTGACAACTAAAATGAAAAAAATTGAATCTTTAGCCAAGATATTTTATTGCTTATTTCTCAAAAATCAATAGATGAAATAGAATAAAATAGAAACAGGATATCAAATATTTCAATAAAACAATTGAGTTGTCTACACTATTAAGTGGATATGTGTTATTTCAAAACAAATAGAAAGTTCACATTTTTTAAAAGCATCAGTAGAACACTACTAGACAAACCTTTTGTTGATTCTTTTCAATTAACAACAATCTATTCATTTGGCAGACGGTTACTAGGTATGTTCTATGTCCCACACTGTTCTCTTTCTGGGGAAACTGAATTGTAGTAAGATGAAAAATGCCATGGTAAAAAGATTGGAAAAATGTGACCTACTTTACATTTCAAAAGGGCCAATCTACAGTGGATTATAAAACACAATTTCAATTTATAAAAACTCCACAATTTTTTTTTCAAAATGATTCATATAAAATAGAAGACTAGAAAATTTAGCACTCATCCCTTAGTTCATTTAGCCTGTATCTCAGGCAAGAGATGCAATACTTCTGGCAGAGTTACTGGAAGAAAAAAAGAAAGAAAAAAATCCACTGTCCTTAATGTCTCATTAAGCACTAAATGAGACACAGGTAAACAAGAGTTAACACAAATAGATTAAAGATAACTGGGAGACACTGATAAAAATTTCTATGGTTTGCACATACAAAACCAATATATTTGGAGGTAAATTTTCTTCTGCACACTATTAGCCTCTTCCTTGATGATGTTAGAATTTAACCCTTGAAAATGCCAAAATATTATATTTGTTTTCAATATTTACCTAAGAGGCTAACTGCTTATGTGACTAGAAAAAAAGAGCATCTTTGGAAGGCAATTAGAATATATATCTTCTTATTTATCTGCATGACTGAGCATTCTAATTCTTGAAATTTACCCTAGGTATATGTTCATAAATATGAAGACAGGGAAGTATTTGCAGGAAAGATCATTCCAGCATTGTTTATAACGAAAAATTGGAAGCAACCTAAATGCCTCTTAATAGATGAATGCTTACACAAGTTATTGCATTTTCTTATCATAGAACACTTGGCAGCAGTTAAGAATGAGTAGTAAAATGGAAAGGTCTTCGTGACATATAGAGCTGTCTGTTTCACATAGTTTACCACTATTTGTTAACATAGGCACATATGGATATGTGTAAATGCATGAAAAATGATAGAGTGCATAAACATCAAACTAGTAACAGTAGTTTCATTTGGGAAGCGGTCTGGTATAACAGCATAAGGGGTGTAGAGAAGAGTCAGAGGGAAAGGACTTAAGTTTTATTTAGATTTAGGCTTATCTAGAATATTTCATTTTTTTAAAACAAGGAGAATTCATTCTTATATGAATGAAGCATTCACAGTATAGAAGGAAATAGAACACTGAATTGTGAAAGTATAGTTTCAAAGGTTAAAAACATGATTCTCAAACAAATACAAAATGGACATGTCAGCTATTTTTTCAAACTCATTAATTAATGAAAGGAAGTAATATGATAAAGGATTGAGGTTTATATAGCCAGCAGAAAATATATTTTTTAAATATGGATGCTAAAGTTGTTAAAGTATATACAAAACTGATTAATATCCTATAAGGCATTAATTAAAACCACAACTTTTGGAATTATATTTTCTAGCGAATCTACAAATAACATGTAACTCCAGTTAAAGAACAAAACCAAACACACGTACATTCACTAGGAGAGTTAAACAATTCTTAGTTGTGCTTATAAAATAATAGACCATATAACATTAAAAGTATATGCCACACCCTCTCTTTTGCTTATTTCCAAGTATTATGTAACTTTTCTTAATGAACTACAATAAAAATAAGACACTACACTGTTAAGAACAGTGGTTGAAACAGATTATGGAAATCTGATTGATTTCAGGAAATATCATGATAGAAGTACCCAAATACAGATGGTGGAGATGTAACAATATGAAAAATATTATTAATTGTAGAAAGAAAATCAAAATTCATTGAAGTTTGGTATATAAATCCTGATACTAGAAAATATCCACTCAAATGCCAAAAAGGGAATAACAGAAAAAGATAAAAGTTTTCAGATAAGACCAGGAGAGATTGCCATTTACATGTAGCTCCTTTATTCCCAGTGAATGAGATTTACTGTCATTATTGAATCTATTCTATATGTTATTTTTAGTTTATGTATTTTCACACTGAAACTACACAGTGTATTCCCATAGGCCATTCCACACTTTGTGTGTGTGCATGTTTTACACATTCTTCTGCTGCAATCAGAACGTTATAAATGTCTACAGTTACAGATAAAGCAGGATAAACTAATTCCCAATTATAATCAAGACTCAAGTGACTACTGTGAGCTCTGAATAAGAATGATAAACTAAAAAATTTACACTGTGCTTGGTGTGTCATATACAAATGTAAACCATTTGTTAAAAATAAGTTTTCCCATTACGTAACCACTCTTTTCAAATATTAGGCTTACCTCAGGATTAGCCTAGTGAAATACTTCCTTTCACATTTTTATTGAACTTATTTTATCTTAATTACTTGAAGAGATTTTTGTCTAACAGCCTGTAATACAAATAAAGTTTGTTGACTCTATGCAAAGAGATAAAAAGAACCCTTGACATCCCTAATAATAAGGAAATATTAGTGTCTTTACATTTCATGATCTTTGTTGAACTTTTATCCTGTCGGCTGGAAATCTAGCAAGAGAGGATATCAAAGTCAGTTAATAAAAACAGAGCAGCAGATTCTATCCTAAAATTGAAAAAACAAAACCTGAAATATGCCTACTATGAAAGTTAGTTGGAGAGCTTAGAATTATTGTTATAGGGTAACTTACAGTATCAAAGGAAATTCTTTTCCACTAGTGTTGGAAGACTAAAGAAAGGCCACTATAGTAAAGAATCTTGAAAGTGTAGCCTCTCAAGGAATCTAGGGCACGTATATTTATATGGCTTTACATAAAAAAAATTAAAAATAAAACATTGATTTACATACATTTGCATATACTACTTAAGTATGTAAAACTAATTAGTACAGCTGAAAATGCTGTATTCACGATTCACATTTAAGGTCATTCAAAGAACTGAGGTCAACCAAGCTTTGCAAATTATGAACTCTGACTCCAGCAGGGTATTTCTCCAGTCGCAGGGATCATTTTCAAAGTGCGTTGCCTAAAGACAAAGGCTTCCAAGAGGATGACTTTGTAAAAACAAATGTCTGCTTCTTCAATGTTAAAGAACACCCTAAATAGTTTCAGTGTGCTTCGGGCTGCTATCTCATTGACTCCCTCTTGTTTTCAGATGGCGCGGTTATATCATTCTGTCCGAAAGCCGAGGAGGCTAAGTGAGCTGCATTGGACTGATCAAGTCCCTGATAGGAAGCATTCCGTGCTCTAAAAATGGCATGCAGCCCCAAATAGAGTCTAAAAATTGTCATCTCTGCTTTTAAACCTTAGTGGCTTAAGCTGTTTATAAGGATCTTAAAATAAGAAAGTTTTCTGTTTTAAATAAGATAACCTATGAAGCTTTAAAAGGTGCAACATTCTGGGCATTATATTTTCTTTCCCTGAATTATGAGGGAACTTTAATAAAAAGTGTCAGTAATCTCAAATCCATTTAATCTTGCTTCCTGGGATATACTGATTTACAGAGCCATGATCTGCCAGTGATGGATCATAGCTGATCAGGTCATTTGCTGATAAACATATTTCAGAGGATTTTCCTTTCCATTTTGTGTTGAAATTCTTATACTATAATGGTATGTCCTTGTAGAGTCTGTGCTGACTCCCAACTTTTCTACTTTCCAAAAAAGTCTATTTTCTGGAAATATGGCTGATCCTGTAGAACTAAATTTCCTATTTATTAAAGACCTGGACCCTACCAAGTAAATAAAGTTCTAAATATTGAGATAAAAAAAAACACATTTAATCAAGCTGTCAACTTTTTGAGCTCACCGATGCTCAGTTTTTGGATATTTAAGATCAGTAAGGTACTTAGCAGGAATTTTCCCTTTGCTATAGGATGAGTTTCTTGTTTCATTTTTGTTTATTTTGACCTGGAATTTAAGGTTATGTTTTCTGATTTTCTGATAATTTTTTGAAAATGGGCTTCTTTCCCAGTCCATTATTGGCACTACTGCCAAAGCATTGCATTTATCTTGGTATCACCCCATTTACAAACCTTCAGAGGGGACTGACTTATTCATTATTGTTAAGGAGGAAAGAGTTTTTCTTAACCCCTTCAAGGTCACTGGCTAGGTCAGAAAATTAAAATGATAGAGACATACTGGGGCGCCTGGGTGGCTCAGTCACCTAAGCACCTGACTGACTCAGATCATGATCTCATGGTTCGAGAGTTCAAGCCCTACGTCAGGCTCTCTGCTGGCAGCTCAGAACTTGGATCCTGCTTCGGATTTTCGGATTCTGTGTCTCCCTCTCTCTCTCTCTCTCTCTTTCTCTCTCTCTCTCTCTCTCTCTGCCCCTCCATCGATCACACTCTGTCTCTCCCTCTCTCTCTCAAAACAAAAACAAAAACAAAATAGCACCTTAAAAACATTAAAAATATAATAAGAGGCAAAATCCTAGGAGACCACTGAACTGCAAAAAAAATGTTTATATTTTCAGCACTCTGTATCTTTTTAATCCTTTCTGTTTCTTTCTCTATCTTCACTCTTTTTTTATTACTTAACTAATTTTATTTGTTATCTTTTTAAGTTTTTATTTTAATTCCATTTAGTTAACAGACAGTGTTATATTAGTTTCCAGTATTCAATATGGTGATTCAACATTTCCATACACCACCCAGTGTTCATTAAAACAAGTGCACTCCTCAATCCCTATCACCTGTTTAACCCATTACCTCTACCCCCTTAAATAATTTTATTTTTAAATTAAAATTCAGTAATTATATGTTGTCTCTTAATTATTAGTTTAGAGAACTACTAAGGAGATATTTGTAAACTGTGTATATGACAAAGGAATATTATCTACAGTATGTAAGGAACTCTCAAAACTCAGCAAAAAGCAAATAATCCAATTATAACATGGATAAAAAGATATGGACAGTTACTTCACTGAAGAAGATAACAAATAAAGCACATGAAAAAATGTTCAACCTCTCTAGTTGTCGGGGAAATACATATTAAAACTATGATGAAATATCATTAAATGCCCACTACAATGGCCAAAATGAAAAACAGAGGTAAACCAAGTGCTAGTGAGGATGTAGAGAAACTAGGTGATTCATACATCACTGCCTATATTGTAAAATGATACAGCCCCTCTGGGAAATAATTTGGCAGTTTCTTAACAAGCTAAACATTAAATTATCATATGACACAGCTATTCCACTCCTGTGCATTAACTGCACAGAAGTAAAAACATATCCACACAAAACATGAATAATCCAATTTAAAAATGGGCAGAAGAAATGAATAGATATTTTCCCGAAGAAGACATAGACATGGCCAATAGACACATGAAAAGATGCTCAACATCTCTTATTATCAGGGAAATTCAAATCAAATCTACAATGAGATATCACCTCACACTTGTCAGAATGGCTAAACTCAAAACACAACAAAAGATGTTGGTGAGAAAAGGGTAATACAGGTATTAGAGAAAAGGGAACGCTTGCGCATTGTTGGTGGGAATGCAAACTGGTGCAGCCATTCTGGAAAACAGTTTGGAGGGTCCTCAAAAAATGAAAAATAGAATTACTTTATGATAAAGCAATTGCACTACTAGGAAATTACCTAAAGAATGCAAAAATACTAATTCAAAGGGATACACGTATGTGATGCATGCACACTGGTAATCTATGATAGCCAAATTACTGAAACATCTTAAGAATCCATTGATAGATGAATGGGATAAAGAAGATGTGAGTGTATATACTTATATATAATATAATATATGTATAATTATATATTATTTATATACACAGTATACATTATATATATGTATATATAATACATTATATTAGATTCTAGAGACAAAATCCTAGGAGGCCCATATAAATATACATTATATATATTTATATATTTGTTATATATATTTAATATATATTATTATATATTTATATATATATATATATATAAAACAAAACAACCCCCCACCCCCCAATAAACAGCACACATTCACACAAAAACCTATATATAAATATTCATAGCAGCATTGTGTGAGTGTCTGTGACAGCCAAGAATTGCAAATAGTCCAGATATCCTTCAAATGATGAATAAACACTAGCACCTAAACCCCATGGAATACTACTCAAAAATAAAACAGGAATGAATATATGTATGCACAACAGAGAATTATGCTGAGTGAAAATGGCCAAATCCCATAAGCCAATTTTACTGTATAATTCCTTTATATAACATTTTCAAATAATGATAATTTGGTAATTTAGAACAGATCAGTGTTTGCCAGAGCTTAGGCCATGGGCAGGGATGAAGGGAGGAAGTTGTGTTTATAAAAAAGCAACATGAGAGATTCTTGTGCTGATTGAATTGGTCCATATCTTGACTGTGTTGGTGGCTGCATAGACTTATACATGTGATAAAGTTGTATAGATTTAAATATGCACTTTCATACCCCTCACCCCTGCACACACAAACATACATGAATGCATGTTATGTGGGAAAATGCAAGTAAAATCTATAGATTGCATCAATGCTGAGATCTTGATTATATTATTGCCCTGTAGTTTTTAATCTTACCATTGGGTAAGGGGTTCATAGTATCTCTGTTCTGTATATTATTTTTTAAATTTTTAAAAAATGTTTATTTATTTTTGAGAGACAGAAAGAGACAGAGCATGAGTATGGGAAGGGTAGAAAGAGAAAGGGAGACACAGAATCCAATGAAGGCTCCAGGCTCTGAGCTGTCAGCTGTCGGCGCAGGGCTCGAACCCACAAACCATAAGATCATGACCTGAGCCGAAGTCAGATGCCCAACCAACTGAGCTACCCAGGAGCCCCTCTGTATATTATTTTTTACAACTGCATGTGAATCCATAATTATTTCAATAAAATTTTGAATTAAAAATAGTAAAATAAAGGCATTTTACTTTATATAATGCTGAATAAATGAAAATGTAAAAATGAATAAATGAAATCATCAAATAATCATAATTCTGTGGGTCATTCTCCCCACATATATTGGTATTTAATAATAGGCACACATATTCAGATATCCATTTAATAGTGCTGGAGCCAGTATCAAAGTAGAGGATGTATTTGGAAGTATTTTCATGCAAAATATATTTATTGTGCAAGAGTAGGAAGAGAAAACATTTGGGGTAAAAAGGCAAAGTGTGTCAAATGAATCATTAAGAAATATTTAGGTCAGTGGCTCTGAAATTATAGTGTGCCTACAAATTAGGTGGAGAACTTGCTAAATATGCAGATGCCAGGATACCACCTGAGAGGTCTTGATTCAGTCGATCTAGGATGTGGCTCTGACATCATCCATGGTGATCTTGGTGACATCACTTCACAGATGACAATTTAAAAATCATCGACTTTCAAATAATTCATTACAGGATAATACAGAATGTACTTTTTAAGTATATATAGATGTTTACGAACATCAATGCATTTAATATCAGTTGAAACTGAAATTTTTATCAGAGAAATCGATAATTTAACTACCTATTATATCAGAGAATAAATAGAATGTCATACCTATTGATTGCCTTAAGAAAGGAATGGAAACTTTATCTTTATGTTAGAAATGCTTTTGTTTTTGGGGCACCTGGGTGGCTCAGTCTATTAAGCATCTGACTTCAGCTCAGTTCATGATCTCACAGTTTGTGATTCAAGCCCCACCTTGGGCTCTGTGCTGACAGCTCAGAGCCTGGAGCCTGATTCACATTCTGTGTGTCTCTCTCTTTCCCTCCCCCACTTGTGCCGTCTATCTCTCTCTCTCTTTCAAAAATAAATACACATTAAAAAATTTAAAAACAAGAAATGCTTTTTTTTTTATTAAATAGTTTGCTCTGTCTAGAAGAGTAAGAAATTTTAGTGATGTCATGAAAATATAGTTGATAAATAGTTGATACTGATTCTAAAAAATCTATAGATATTCTAGTTGATTGACTCATTTATTTCTTATGACTATTTTCTAGACTAGATTCTTAGGCAATGAGTAGACTCACTATATAAACAAAGTAAGCACAAGGCATTCATGTACAAAACACATGGATATTTTCTCTATTTTTTAGAAGCTTATAGTTTTTTTTTGTTTACACCTACATTTATTTTTCAATATAGATATGTCTATTAGACTTTCTGTACAAATACTGAATATAAATATTCACGTAATACTGAATACAAATATCCCCAAATATATGACTTACATTTATTATTATGTTTATGTGTTGCAAATGATCTAGGATGGTCCCAACCTGGGCAGGTCTGCATCTAGACGCTGATAGTTGGATAGACTAGGACAAGTCTCCACGTATCCCATTTTAGGAATCAGTCTGGAAACACAGAGGATATCTTCCTCATGACAATGACAGAAGCATAAGAGGACAAGGCCAACCACCCAAGCACATTTGTTCACTTCAGATATGCTAACATCCCATTGACCAAAATGAATAACACAATCAAGCTCAAGTCACAGAGCAGGGAAGTTTGCTTCAACCACAAGGAAGCTATTGCAAGAATGAGTATGTATACTTATATTGCTAGAGTGTGTAAATTTAAGTGAGATCATTAACACAAATGATCAAAGGTTCTCCAAATGATATTAGTAAGCAATATTACCATGTAGACATAGCTTGTTTGGGAGTTATAAGATATACCATATTTATTTCAATTGATTTTTATAATTCTTTAAAATATTAATTATAACTGAAATCAACTTTAGCTTCTTACTTCTTTTACCTATGGAATAATTTACCTACTATAATAACATTTGTTTCCGTTATCTTTTGCAATGTAACAAATCATCCCAAGGTTAGGGACTTAAAACACTGATTTTTTATTTGCTTACGATTTTGTGGGTGAACAATTTGAGCTGGGCTCAGCTTGGATATCTTGCTCATCTAGGGCCTCCACTGGGATGGCTGAGGTGTCAGGAACACTGGGTCCTTTTCTCCACATATCTCTCATCCTCAAAAAAGTCTAGGCACGACTTGTATTTCTGGCAGTTATGCTCCAAATGGGCAAGCATAGAAAATGCAAGACACCATGAGGCCTAGGGACAGAACTCACACAATGATACTTCCTTATATTTTATTGGTCAAAGCAAGTTATAAGGCAATTCTTGAGATGGAGAATGAACAGTTATCGTCCCTTGTATTAATGTGCCAATATAAATTAGGTAGTTTTGGTAAATGAAATCTATAAAATGTCCTTATGTTTTGTACTTTTTCATGCTTCTTGAGCTAAAGTGCTCCATTTCTATACTTTCCACCTAGAGGTGGATCTCTGAGCAGAGATGTCTAAACTTTTTAATCATGGTTACTATCAAAATTCTTTTGACTTTCATCCCAAGCAAAATATGCAAATGTGTTTAAGAAATACATATTACCAATAATGCATATGTTAAATGGCAGTAAAGTTTTCTTTCTTTCAAATTCATAAAAGTGTTTGGAAGTAAGCTTTTACATTTTTCCATTCCCTCTCAAAAGATTCCTTTGCTGATACCTAGGAAGACCACTGTGTTAAATTATTAGGCTGCTTTCTAAATAACCTAATTCTCATAATGAGTAGGTATGTTATTTTGGATAGGCTAACTGTGGTTAACAGTGAACCTGAAAGTATCCGAGATTTGACACAATAGAATTTTTTTCTAACTTACATAATTAGTCCTAGTGATTGGCAGGTGGTCGATATAATACTGCCAAGATCCAGACTCCTTCTGTCATATTGTTCTGTCCTCTTCTAGGTCATCTGGGCACTCTCTATTCACTCAGTGGATGAATTAAGGAAAAAAAAAAACTAACATGGGAGATAGTCTAGGCCTAGAAGTGGCACATATTCCTTGTTCCCATATTCCTTGGAAAGAATTAATTTACATGGTCACATCTAAACGCAAAGAAGGTTGATAAATGTGTTCCAGCTACACACCAAGAGGAAAAGGAAATAGCTTTGGTGAAGGCATAGCACACTCTGCCATAGTGGAAAGTAAATGACAAATTATCCTGTACTCTTTTACTAGTAATCAGTGATGTGTAAAGCAATTGCTATGTCCTTGAATTTTGTCTGTCTGATTGTTCAACTCAATGAGTAGAACTTTTTAGAGACAAGGCAGGATATAAGTCTAGCCACAAAGAATTCCCCTCCATGTAAGTTTCCCGGGACTTGTTAAAACAAACCCCAGCTGCTATTCTTTAGACTATAAAGTAAGTTTCTCATTAATTCTGCCCCTTTAGCAGCTGACAGGCAATTTGACTGCTTGGAAAACACACTGGGTTTTTATGACCCACACGTAAGTAATCATAACCAGCCATATGTAAAACCACAAAGCATAAATTGATGGAACTAATACAATTTTAGCCAACAATATTACAGGTTATATTTTAGCACTACAAAGTCCCTTTTAACATTTCAATATTGTCCTGTAGATGTGCACTGGATTTGCTTTCCTATGAGAAAGATACATAGGTTTACTAAAATTATTCATTTTTTTGTTTAACTTTTATTTTCACCTTGCAAATGTTGTTTTATTTTTTTATTGTTGTGTATCATATTTGAGAATTTGTGTTAAAATATAATTAATTAACACATAAACATTTTAAGAGCTGTTGCAGGGAAGAATAATTAATACACAAATTCCCTTTCTTGTTTTCTATCCAAGGATTATGTTTTTTTCACCTGTTATTTTTAGAAAAAGTAAGTCAAATATTTCACAGAGTTTCATGTTGGTTTAAAATAAGTGGTCTTGAGAATAATGAGGTACTTATAATAAGGTCATAGGGCATAATCCCATGCCAATATATGTGTATATAGTATATATACTATATATACTATATATACATACTACATATACTATATATATAATATACAGTGTATATATAATATATATACTATATATACATACTACATATAGTATATATATTATAGTATATGTAATATATATAATTATATATACACTATATATAATATATAGTATATGTAGTATGTGTGTATGTGTATACATATATAGGGTTGAATTGTGTGTCCTCAAATTCATATGTTGAAGCCTTAACCCCCAATATCTGAAAATGTGACTGTTTTTGGGCACCTGGATGGTTCAGTCGGTTAAGCATCTGAATTCAGCTCAGATCATGATCTTGTAGTTCCCTAGTTGGAGCCCCACATCGGGCTCTCTGCTCTCAGCATGGAGCCTGCTTTGGATCCTCTGTTCCCCTCTCTCTCTGGTCCTGCTTATTCTCTCTCTCTCTCTCTCTCTCTCTCTCTCTCTCTCTCTCTCACTCTTTCTGTCTCAAAAATAAATAAACACTTAAAAATGTGACTGCTTTTGGAGAAAGGGCCTTCAAAGATGTGATTAAATTAAAATGAAGCTATTAGAGTGGACTGTGATCTAATCTGACTGGTATCCTTGTGAGAAGAGGTAACTTGGACACATAGGGACACCAATGATGAAGACACAGAGAAATGAACAACGCGAGGACACAGCAGGAAGTCTGCCATTTACAAACCAAGGGGAGAGGCCCCAAAGAAACAAAATCTGCTGACACTTTCATCTTAGACTTACAGCCTTCAGGTCTGTGAACAAGTCAATTTCTGCTGTGCAAACCACCCAATCTGCAGTCTTTTGTTATGCCTGATCTAGTAAACTAAGGGTAATAATAGATGCTAATATTTTATACACATATGAAGAGAGAGAGAGAGATTCTATAAGAAAAAAAGCAGCATTAAGTGTAACAAATATTAAGTGGCTGTAGGCCAATTCATTTTTGTAATACCTTTGACAATAAATATTTGTGAGTTATATTAAGGTTCATTATTTAATAGCTAAAGTTAGTACTAAGTTTATTTACATCTCAGAAAAGAAATAAGATGTCTAATGTTATCACAGACATATGGAATTGTTGATATTTTTCAGAGCAAATTGTTGGGGATCAACTATATGTCCAACCTAACAGAAAATGAAAGAAAATGTAAAATCCAAATTTTATAAGGGTTTTATTACTAATCCGATTTTAAGACTTGAACAGTATTTAGAATGAATTACTTCACTTACACTGCAGAAAGTAGCTCTATAAAAACAAACACATTGGTGGAAAAACATAAGCGACTTATATATCCATTCCTAATCCCATCTCTAGAGACATGTGACCCTTTCAGTTAATAAATTTTATAGGAACTCTGCTTGAATGGCACCGATCCAGAGAGACTTTACCTGCTCATCCCATCATAATTTTATCCATATTCATTCTCAGTTTCCCTCCTGGATTTATTTATTTCCATGTAATTTACTTGACAGTATATTATATATTTGTTTATTTGTTTAATATTTGTCTCTCACGCTAAACAAAAACAAGATTTTGATTGTCTTATTCCTATATCCTTAGCCTCTAAAGAAGTTTCTAGCACTTAGAAAATGCTGAATAACTATTTACTGAATGGATAGCTTAGTTCATATTTATCCATTGTTTTTTATGCTTATGTAATTCAGTATAATTTTAATAGTCTCAGGGTTTCAAAACTGAACCTCACGTGAACCATGAAGATCACAATCTAATTGGGAAGATTAGAAGATGTATGAAACAGAGGATAATTCAATTTTTAAAAAGTGTCCTAGGTATCCACAGCTACTATGGAAAACAGTATGGTGATTCCTCAAGTATTAAAATATAGTTACCATACGATCCAGCATACACCCAAAAGAAATCAAAGAAGGGGCCCAAACAGAAATGTGTACAAACATGCTCATAGTAACATTAGTCACAAGAGTCAAAAGGTGGAAGATATATACACATGTCCATCAACAGATAAATGGATAATCACAGTGGTGTATATGTACAGTATGAAATACTGTTCAGCCTTTTAAATGGAAGAAGATTCTGACACATGCTACAAGAAGGATAAAACTTGAGGACATTGTTTCTGAAATAAGCTCGTTACAAAGGACGAATATTGTACGACTCCACTTATATGAGCTATTTAGAGTGGTCAAACTCACAGAAATAGAAAGTAGAAAAAACAGTTGCCAGGGTTTGATAGGAAAGAGAAATGAGGAGCTCTTATATAATGGGTAGAGGGTTTCAGGTTTGATAGAGAAAAAGTTCTGGAGATTGGTTGTGCAACTATATGAATATCCTTAACACTACTGAAAAATACAGTAAATGGGTAAGATGATAAATATTTTATATATATTTTACCACATACATATAAATTAAATTAAATTAAATTAAATTAAATTAAATTAAATTAAATTAAATTTAAAAATATGTGTACTGGGGCACCTGGGTGGCTCAGTCAGTGAACGTCCGATTTCAACTTAGGTCATGATCTCAGTTTACGAGTTCAAGCCCCATGTCAGGCTTTGTGCTGACAGCTCGGGGCCTGGAGCCTGCTTCAGATTCTGTGTCTCCCTCTCTCTGACTCTCACTATCCCTTCCCTGCTCACTCTCTGTCTCTCTCAAAAATAAATAAACATTAAAAAAAAAAGGTACTATCCAAAGTGAATTTATGTCATTCTTAAAAGAGCTGAAATACTCTTGACATTTGCTCTTAAAGAAAAGAGTGGGACAAAAGATTATACAAACATAACACATTCACTCCATTGTAGTGTCTATATTAAGATCTAAGATTACCAAAGGTTTTCATACTGCCTACTGGATTATGATTCCAATACAAAAGGAAGAATGGAGCTGAATTCTTCATAAATAAACACATTTTTCATCCTCTTAAAATAATCATATTTGGCAAAATATTAAAGACTATTAAGTTTCAGATTTTAAAAATTACATGAATAAGTAAAATAAGGCCCAGACTCTCAAGTCCATTGAGATGAAACATTAAAAACTAGGTCTCCAGACACACAAATTCTTTCTACTATAGATACTTTTTCTTAACAGTAAAAGAAAACAAGCATTAGAAGTTCATGTCTATAATTTAATCTGTATTTGAGATTTAGTTTTTTATTAGTGTTTTCACAATTATTAAAAACGCTTTTGTTGTTTTTCAAACAGACTACTAACCAACATATTAAGGCGGTGCCTCCAAACTTGATTTCACCTCAGATCGTGATCTCAGTGTTGTGAGATCGAGTGCCACATCAGGCGCTGTGCAGAGCATGGACCCTGCTTGGGATTCTCTCTCTTCCTTTCTCTCTGCCCCTTCCCCACTCACATAAGCACACTCTAAATAAATAAATACCTTAAAATAAAAGACAAATTCTTAACTACTTCCAGGTGTATTTATGTTCCTATCATGGAGTCATCGAAATTGAAAAGAAATTTTCCAATAATTGTTTGTTTGAAATAAAAATAGTAATCGTAATAATAGTAACAATAAAATAGATCTAAAATATAATCATTGTCATTGTTATATATCCAATGAATAAATATCATTTAAATAGATAGCATTTCCACATGCAATTATACTTGGTTTTTTCTTAGGTCAATAAAAATATTTGAATATTACCATCTCACAAAAAGTATACTAACAGATTACGTATTTTGCTATTCTGCTCTTTTTTTTTGAATAGATATTTTTCATCTTAAAATCTCCAGGAAGGAAAAATCTAATTATAGATTTTTTTTAGAAAACAAGGGTAAGTATAAATATGCACTGTCATTGTGAATATATAATAATGTTGCTTAGGAAGAAGGCCAAGCCATGGGCTCAGTAGTTGAGCCCAAAAATGTCCTATTAGGTTATAAAAGTCTCTGACCTAAGATCTGCCTCTATGATAAGGCTTTTGCCTTAGAATTAGAGATAGATTATTCAGCTTCAATTCAGTACTCTCCTAGGCTTTCTCTGCCTTCATTTCTACTCTTGAAAAAATTCATATGGGAACACTCTGAAGGATGACCCAATGAGATTGTGTGTGTCCTCTGGGAGAACTTGGGTTCAAATAGGTTTCTGTTATCAAGATCAGATTTCTCAAATATAACCTGATGCAAAATTATTAGGACGCTCTGAATACTGCTGGGTCAAGTGCTAAGTAAAATCTGTCCTGAATAAGTTTTGAAGACACCAAGCACATTGGCAAGTGGAAATGTCTCCCCCTTTTTTCATACTGTCAGTACAAAGAGTGTTTTCTTAATCAAGCCCTATATTTTCTGGTGGTGGCAAAAGTTGTAAGTGAGTCAGGTCAATTGTGACAGTCAGAGAGAAACACAATCAGCCTGGGGACCAGAATTTCAAAATCTATGTCAGCTTTCATTTATTCTTTCTGGGGAATATTCAGTGTTGCATCTTCTCATGTTTTTTGTTTTATCGACCCCACTGATGGGAAAAACATCATCATCATCATCATCATCATCATCAACAAAAACAGAAAAAAATCTTAAAGCAGAAGAGGGAGGGAAAGTAGCTAAGGCAGATCTTAAAATAGAATGGCTCACTCAAAAGCATTTACTCAAATTAAACAACTGAAATAACAGGTAGCAAAGTTCCCAAATCATAGATAATGTTACCCCACAATGCTAGCACACAGACAACACAAACTACCAGGCAATGACTGAGGAGTCTTACTTGGAGTATTTTGAATTACCTGAAATGTATGATTGATGTATCGATTTCAGTGCACAGAGAAATTATAATATAGTATAATTCACAGGTAGTATGCATATTCAACATGGTATGCATATAGATTAAATGTTTTGAAAACAACTGATAGTAAGGGTCACTTTACATGGTAATTCATTATATCATTATATAGACACATAGACATGCATCTATGTACACTAATGTAACAAATAGTTCATGTTTGTTTTTATGCTAAATATAGGCAATGCACTCTGATATTTGCTTTCTTCTGTAAGTCTTTTTGTTTTAATATTGGTGAAGATCTACTAAATGATTTCATAGTCCATTAATGGTTTGCCAGAGTAGTTTGAAAGGAATGATATATATGAATTAAAATGAACCTACTATAATTTCTCCTACTAAGTCACCTTTAAATCATTTCAACTTGTTATGAGATTATGAGGAATAAATTGCTTGATATTAAAATGTTATGCAAAAACTTTATTACGCTATTTTCAATTCCAAATTCTACCTAATTAAGATTTCATCTCCTCTATTCACCGTTCCTTATGCCCACAATCAAAAGTACTCTTTGTATCACTAAAATTCAAGAGAAGTATAATAGGTTTTCTCTTTCAGTGGGCACTGAAAAATGTATATTTTAATAAATCAACAGGTGTATTTGCCTTCTTCATTAGATCATAAGTTCTTTAGGCCTTGATGCACATTGTATAATTCAAGTTTGTATCCCTCATGGTTCTAACATGTTGATTTCCAAATAAGAACTTAACAAATGTTTAGTGAACAATTTAGGAGGCAAGAAAAGGGCAAATGGTGAATGGTCATGTAGGGATTTCAGAAAATTATGATAAGTAAGAATGAATATTAAAAGGTCAGAATTAAGATTCATTTTTCTCCATTTTAACTATTTGTAAAATGTTCTGTGAAGACTTTTTAAAATTTGTTTCTTTGTTTTTGTTTTAACTTTAAAGAGATAGAGACAGAGGGAAAGAGAGAGAGAATCTTATGCAGGCCCCATGCTCAATCCCACAGCCCTGGGATCATGACCTGAGCTGACACTCAATCACTTGAGCCACCCAGGTGTCCCTCTATCTGTGAAGACTTTTAAAAACTATTTTGTATAGGAACATACTTTTAGGTTCTTCTTTGTAACGCAAAACTTTCTAATGCATTGCACTACTAGTTCTACTTCTACATAATTCACATATGAGCTCACACAGTTTAGAGTTATTTTTCTTCCAACCACAGTAACATGATCCTCCTCTCACTGCTGCTCTGCTATATTAGTGGCAACTCCATTCAATGTGGCAATCCTTTACCTGCATCTTCTCCCTGTCTCTTATGGTTATAAGACACCAATCTCTTTGGTTTCAAGGAATATGGGTATTAACTGATTATTTTGAGCCATAGATAGATTTGTAACTGCTAAAATGCCCAAATAAGAAGTCAGCTTCTTAGTTCCCAAACAATTTAACTTTTTAATTACACAACATTTTGACACAAACTGGGAGATAAAAGAATGGTTTAAATAATCAAATATGTTCTGAATTTACTTTATCTCTTTATTTTACTTGTCTGTCTTTCCTAGTGGAATATGTGAGTAGTCTGGTTAAATTGATTTATATGGTTAAGTCATTTTGGGAGCCAAGCTATGTCAGAACCTTGGGCTCTAACAGACATAACATGCACGCAAGGGTGAACTCATCTGACATCCAACCCTCAATGACTGAAGGTGGGTTATGAGAGAATTATGCCAGACATCCCAAATAATTTAAAAGGAAAATATATGGTAGGGATTAATACCAAAACAAAACAAAACAAAACAGAAGATAGGTCTTTAACTCTGACCTATGAAGACAGGAATAACTATTTAGGGAAAAGTTCTCAATGCAAAGCCTTAAGCAAGTGATATGGCATCATTCAGGATTAATCAGGGAAAAATATCCCTCCTTCTCTTTCAAGTAGAAAGGGGTTTAATATAGACAATAATGTGCTTCAACACATTGGGAAAGATGGAGAACTGAAAATCTGGATGGGATCTGAGTGGAGGTCCAGCTATGGTCCAGGGAGATGGGAAGTTGCAGTTGTCACCTAAAGGTTAGGGACCTACAGATAATTGCAGCTGGCATTACAGCAGCCCAATCATGCATGACCTTCAGAGTACAGAAATTCATTCAGAAATTAAATAAAACTCACATCTGCCACATCTTTCAGAAGAAGAAAAAATTTCTACCCCTTGTTCTGTCTTTTAAGTATCTCATTAGTACATTTAATGGTTAGCAGCACCCAAAACATAAGAGGAATCCTGCAGGAAATTGGAGCTGGAGGACAGTCCAGCAAACAAAGGCCAATGAGAGCATACTCAAGAAGCCTATTGGTTAAAATGCACAAAGACAAGAGTGGTAGCAGATATTTGGGGCCTCTCTTGCCACAAAATTCTAGAGGTAGCCCACAGAAATCAGGCAGGGACAAATGCCAGATTTTAAGGAAGAGGGTATGAAACTTGAACTGTGGTGGGTTTTATTATTTTAATAGAGACTTATGATTAGGAAACTAATGGCAAGATCAGAGACAAGGATATAACAGCAATGTCATGTGTCGGAATTGGGGCTGTAGTCTCATCTGTTTAGCTCAGCAGACATGGGATTGTAAATACCAACCCCTCCCCTGGTATGATCAGGATTCTGTGTGCATGCCTTGTGATTGCAGTTATAAAACTTATTGAACAAA
This sequence comes from Cryptoprocta ferox, assembly GCA_028646485.1. Taxonomy (NCBI): domain Eukaryota; kingdom Metazoa; phylum Chordata; class Mammalia; order Carnivora; family Eupleridae; genus Cryptoprocta; species Cryptoprocta ferox. Next base: position 37,907,054 of record CM053570.1, read on the forward strand.
TGGCATTACTCATTATCTTATCTTGATTGGGTGACCCCTAGCTCCCTTCCTTATGTAACTAAGGAAGTTAGAGACCACGTATTGCAATTGACCAAGATAGAGTGCTTTAATTATTGGAGGAGAGTAGCTGGCTTCCATGAAATCAACTCTTTTCATGTCTTGGACAAGTTAACCTTTACTGTGCTCTTCTCCTTCCAGTCTATATTTCTTTTATCTATGAAGAATTTTTTTTTCAGAAACAAATTGAAATTTTCATTACTTAAGATAGCATTAGCATGCAAGTAGTATGACTGAAGTGTACTGTTTCCAAATCTTCCATTCCTACCTATTATAGAACTATGCATTCATTATGACATATAACTGTACCTCCCACCAAGATAGCCAGAGTATATTTTCTTGCTCTTTTGCTGTTGGACATGTCCATATGACTTGCTTTGACTTGCAGAATGCTGGCAAATATGATGTAATCAGGAGCCTTAAATATGATATGCTTTCTGTGGTCTGACGTGAGATCATATTCCAGGGGAAGATCTTTCTACCCCTTCAGCTTAGTTTCAGAAAACTCACAGAAAAGACCTGAACCCTTCCAGAACAATGGATCCAGCCTTGTTCAGTTGAGTTTAGCCCTGATCAGCCTAACCTCAGCAGACTTAAATACCAGGGAACATGTGAGTGTGATGTTCCTTTTCGTTAGCCATGGAAATTCTTAGGTTTGTGTTGTTGTTGTTTTATTGTTACATAGCAAAAGCTAATACAGTTTTGTTGGTTGCACTACTTTAGTCTTCAATTATCTTTACTTTTATTCTTCCTCTGGATATGGTAAAATTCATCCTTAGAGAATCTTTTGAGTATCAGGCTGAGTTCTTCTTGTATAATAGTAAACTTGTTTGCCCATGATAATGAGGATTAATTATTTCAACAAGTAATTTTTTTTCCTACTGGTCCAGTGGCATGAGAAGTCCAAAAAGTGTCAGTCTCCATTTCTACTCCAGTGGGCATATTGCTGTGTCTTCTGGTAGAATCATTCATTTCTTGGTGATTATGGTCTTTGTGGCAGAGAAAATTAGGGCCAAGAAACATTAACACTCTTCCTTGAAGTTGACTTAGGGCCATGTGGTTGAGTCTGTCCGATGGGAATGTTATTGGAGACATATCACATCTGGTCTGCGGCACTTTAGAGATGTCATGTTTTCTTCATTGTTCTTTCTCTGCTGTCAGCCAAATGTTGGAGGCCATGTATTAAGAAAGAAGTGCTACAAAAAGATTAAAGCAAGTCCTTTCACATATTAAGACAGAAGAGGGACTCTACCAATGTTTACATGAGCAAGAGATAAGCCTTTGTGGAGGTAAGACACTGGTATTTTGGAGATTGTTTGCTATATGACTAAAATTAATAAACATAATTACTATAAAATCTAACCTAGCAAAATCCAAAGTTTTGAGGACAGTAAACAAAAATTAGTGAATGAATTTTACACTATAGCTATACTTACTTCCGTTCTTTGGCACCCAGAAAATTATAGCCGAGCTATAAGAGAAAGATCACCATATGGTAGTTACTCATTCAGACATATTCAGAATGGAATCTGAAATTCCAATGTTTTTCTACTAATTAGGACAGCAGCTGACTCTTCACAAGCTTATTTCAGTATTCTTTAAGGCCAAATACATCTGGGTAATGGGGTTAATGTTAAGACCCATACATTCTATAGGGTGAAATGATATTTATTTTACTCTAAAATCAATTCTTTGAACAGAAGCAGAATTTTTCATATAAAACTATAATGATGAAGTATGTCTATAGATGTTAGTGCTAACAAAAGCTTTGCAGGAAGAAAAGGCAAAAGCACATCCAGAATAATTTCCTTTTATAGTGAGGTATAGAAATTCTATGATTAAAGAGTTCAAATTAAATTAACTTGCCTACCATATGGCTGTCTAATTCCAATGTTTAGAAAGAAAGTAGCAGTTAATCCAGTGCATGTGATGATTAGCCCAATGTTATTACTCATTGTGTCTTAGAAGAGATTAATAGTTAATAAAATAATCATAAAAGTTTATTCCACCTTGATTATTCAGTATTTATTTGGGAAATCAAAATTAGTGGGTTTATGTCCTTGGTGGATATCTTATTAACTGAATGTGGCAGAATAGGCTAGCTCTTTCTAACCAAATCTATTTCTTGCTAGGCACACAGCTACATTACTGTGGCGAGTTGCATTTTCTTTCTTTCTTTTTTAAATATTTATTGATTTTTGAGAATGACAGAGACAGAGCACAAGCTGGTGAGGGGCAGACAGAAAGGGAGACACAGAATCCAAAGCAGGCTCCAGGCTCAGAGCTGTCAGCATAGAGCCTGATGCAGGGCTCAAACCCACAGACTGTGAGATCATGACCTGAGCAGAAGTTGGACGCTCAACCAACTGAGACATCCAGGCACCAAGGCAAGTTGAATTTTCTAAAGATAATTGCAACAGAATTGCCCATGCTTTCATTCATTGTCATCTTGCCACAATCCTGTTGAAGATGTTGTGCCTATTTCTCTAATATTGCCATTAAAATATGGCAGAGTCAACACTGTGCCAATTCTAGCATAATTCTATATTGAACAGGCAGCTTCCTTTTTCCTGCTTCTTGGAATACTTGCTCTTAGGTGTTTCCTCTAGGAACTTAGCTATCATCTTATCAGAATCCCGTATCACATGAAAAGGCTTTTTGTGGATGTTCTGGTCAATAGTCTCAGTTGAGCTACCACTAAACAGCCAGTATTAGTTTTCAGTTATGTGTGGGGGCTATGTTGAATTTGAAAACCATTGGCTAGGCTTTTTATGATTATTGACCCATCCAACATCAAAATACAACCACATACGATCTTACATGAAAACCACCCAGCTGAGCCTGGTTAACTTTCAGAACCAGGAAAGATGATAATGAATCCTTCCATGAAGGCATGAAAATTTAGGATGGTTTGTTTAATATTTGGGGTAGTTTGTTAAGCAGTAATAGATAACCACAGTAACTGCTTTCCCCACCACCTACATTGTGCAATATGACTCTGACCATAGGACTGTGTTCTGGCCAATGAGATATTCATTGGAGGTGTTAAATAGTATTTTCAGACTTGGTCCATAAAAAGAAATAAAAATTTCCATGTAATCCAATACCGTTTCCCTCATTCTCTCTTTCTTTCCCTCTCTGTGTCTGTCTTTGTCTCTGTCTCTCTCTCTCTCCAGAAGCTGGTGCCCAAAATGACTCTGGGAACTGCATGGTGAAGAATTCAGAGTGTAAGTCACACTGGAACCTTGAAGAATTATATAGAGCAAGCCCCCACTACCAGCATAAATGAAATTTAGACTAGATTGACCAAGCAATACATTTTGGGGAGTTTAAACAGCTAAGATTTGGGGTTGTACATTATAGCAGATGGAGTTATATTAACTTACATTGTCTTATGTGATATTCTGGCATGCCCCTTAACTTCCATAACTTCCATGTCTATAAAGTATAAATAATAAGCCCTGATCCTCATGCCTCACTGAGTTCCTATAAATAGTAGATTCTACACTGGTTCCTAAGATATTTTTTCTTTAAAATGTTTATTTATTTTTGAGAGAGAGAGAGAGAGAGAGAGAGAGAGAGAGAGAGAGAGAACACACAGGGAAGGGGCAGAGAGAGATGGAGACAGAAGATCCAAAGCGGGCTCTGTGCTGACAGCAGATAGCCTGATGCAGGGCTTGAACTTACAAACCATTAGATCATGAACTGAGCCAAAGTCAGAGGCTTAACTGACTGAGCCACCCAGGCACCCCAAGATGCTTTTTAAACTAAAAAGTAGAATAAAACAGCAATCATATTAATAATTAAGTTCCTGCTCTTGAAACAAAATATTTTAGAAAGGCTGCATAACATGGACTTTGTAATCAAATGTATTTGATGCACCAGTCCTTATTGGAAGCTATTTGGTCTTTTTGTCAAAGTATGATAAGATCATAATGTATAATTTGCTGTAATTAGAACCTATTAGTCATTCAATGTACATGCATTTCCTTCTTAGAAATAAATATGTCAGTTACTGGAAAGAACATTATTAGCACCCATGATCGTAATGGCAGAAATCCTAGTTAACTATCAGCTTCAGAACTTAAAACTGTTTGGACAAATCCTCATTTGACTTTGACTTCAGGTTTTTTTTCTTTTTTTTTTTTTTTTTTGGCTTAATTCCTTCTTTTTTATTGGTAACTACTAGAAAATGAATGAATATAAATTTTGGTTTCTATTTAACACTTCTTAAGCAGGAGAAAAAAGAAAACAATCTAACAGTCTATCCTTACCTTAGCAAATAAAAGTATGATATTCTTCTTCAAAAATATAAGTGATTAAATAATATCTATAAATAGAAAACATAGGTAAATGAGGGATAGCAATTGTCACAAGAGTTGCATGGAGAGATCAGCATTTCTCTGTCAAACACAATCCATAGAAAAGCAAAGGAGAAAGTTCTAACTTGGGAAATGCATTCTAGAACACAAACTGGAAAAAAGGTTATGTAAAATAAAGATATTTACCTCAGAAGAGGTATGCAGTGGAAGGAGATAGTTTTGAAATAAAGAAATACAATGTTTGGGATTTCAAGGAGAATGAATCATGAGTCATTGACTCATTAAAATGACTGTAGGTTCACATCAACACTCTTTTAATCTACAATATGACAAATTTTCAAGCTTATAAATATTTAACAACAATTTAAGTGATCATTATAAAGACTATGGCCAATTAAAAGTGCTATAGACTGTATAATGCAGCACCCTATTTTTTTCTTTTAGTTTGAAGTAATGGTATATTGCCAATAGTTTGCGACTCCACCTGAATAAAACATTTCAGCATTTTGTGTCATTTTACGTATAATTAGGGAAAGGAACACTTGCTCTTGATGTGGAGCTGTGTAGAAACCATTTTATATGTGTGGTCTCCTAAAATATTTTTAATTGGAAAGATACTTTACAAATTTAATATCTCTTCATCTCTGTTTCATAATTAACTTGAAAATGGGAGTCCATATGGCAGATGAGCAACATTTAATAAAAATAGCTGACTAGCTTGCCAGGAACAGTGATGTTATAGTGAAAAGATTTGCACATTACATAATTCATGATTTTTATGGGAGACATAGGGTTAGTCATAAGAACCGTTTTGATTTTAGAGCCTAACCAAGATATACCACCGTTTCAATAATGAATAATGCAAATGACATCTACCCTCCATGAACTACAGAACAGAGAAAGCAGCCATCTAACACAACTCATTAGGAAAATAATAAATAAATAAATAAATAAATAAATAAATGTGCAGAACATCCAGCTTGATGGAACTTGATGGAAATCTGCAAAGAAAGATTGTTTTTTTTTTTTTCTGTTCTTGACTAATTTGTAAAAACAAGTTTGCACATTTTCTAGTTCTTAAAGCCTTTGGTGAACTAAAAGCTAATTAAGCAATGTGATCCTTTTTTCCCCCTTCTTTTCCAATGAACGGATGCAATATTTTATCATGAAGTTTTATTAGTGCAAATGATGTAGGCCATCCACATGATAAGACTTTAAAAATAAATAACTAAAAAGCTCATGCCTGGAAAGACACAATGAGCCCAACTCATTACAGTGCCTTCCCAGCGCCACACTAGGGTTTTCATTGTGTCAGCATTTCCATGACTTGCGTCTGTTGATTACATGAATGGAATTATAAAGATTCATTTCAGATTCCAACTCAGGCTTCAACAAATAAAGTATACTTTTTTTGGTCAACTTCTTGGGAAATTCAGAATGCAACACATTCTCTTCTTATTATAAATTCGAGAATGCATAATTCTTCAGACCCAAAGAGGGAAGAACTTCGCCCACGACCCTCAACTATAGCCTCAAGGAGAAAAAATCTTTTTTCTCTATAATTTTATTCATTGTGCAAACTTTTCTTAGTGTTTAAAAGTAATTATATGCTTATAAAAATATTAAATGGCACATAGGGTCAGTGTCTAAAAGTCTCTGATGACAGTTGGTTGGACATGGCTTGAAAATCCAGATATTATAGACAGATATAAAAACTGTCTTCCTCACTCTATACTCCCCAATAAGGTAAAACTATTAACAACTTATTTATGTTCAACTTTGCAAAAGAACATTTGATTACATAAAAAGGAATAATACTAGGTGCACTATTCTATGTCTTGCTTTTTTCACTTAAGTGCCTATTGTTTTCATCTTTCTGTAATAACGTATATATAACTATGTGATTTTTTTTAATGTTTATTTATTTTTGAGAGAGACAGAGACAGCATGAGGTGGGGAGGGACAGAGAGAGAGGGAGACACAGAATCCAAAGCAGGCTCCAGGTTCAGAGCTATCAGCACAGAGCCCGACGTGGGGCTTGAACTCACAAACCATGAGATCATGACCTGAGCTGATGTCAGATGCTTAACCGCTACCCAGGCGCCCCACTATGTGATTCTTTTTAATGGCTACATAATATTCTGTTGGATGGGTGGTCAAAATTAATCAACAAGTACTATCCACATTGATGATTTAAACCTTCTTTTGTTACTATAGACAATGGTTGTTGACCATACTTAGATACCATGCTACATTTTAATTAGGATGTGAACTCCTCGGTGGGTTACAAATATTGTATAAAAGTACCTTATCTTTCTTGTTAAATCTTGTTCTTATCACTACCAAGAATATTTCTGTTTCACAGGTGAATTTCAATAAATATTATATGTTGGTAGTAAATACATTTATATAATTTGTGTGAATACTAGATGATTAAATTTCTAACAGTGCAATCTAAGTGAGTTGGTAAAAGGATCTTTAATTTTCATAGCTATTGCCAAAATTTCCTCCAAATAGCTGGCACCAATAGTAGTTGAAAAAACTGTATATTTCTCCATTCCTTCACAAGCTTTAAATATTATCAAACATTTGCATGTTTCTATATTTGGTAGAAAATAAATAATAAAAGTAATATCTAATTTTTATTTGCATTTATTAATTTTTAAGTGATATGGAAATACTTTCCAATGCTGAGTATCTGTAATTTTTTTTTTATTCAGCACTTCTGTTTCTGTGGCAGATTACTTTTCTAGAATCCATTGTAAACTAAAGATACTAGTTCTTTGTCAACATTTTTCTTGGTTAGTTGTGAGGTTATATTTTCCTGTTCTTCTCATTCCAATATTTAAAAATTTTATCGTCTGCATAGAGTATGTTACATAAATTCTATTTTTTCATCTCCACATTTTCATTTTTATGAAACATATACTTATTTATTGTCTTTATGTGATAGATAATTTTCTACATGTTTAGGATACATTACTGAATGAAAATATGTTCATCCTTGTGGGAAAATATCTATCACATCAATGAGTATGTGTGTTGGTATTAGGAATAACATGGGAAACTCAGTTTAATGTTTCACCCAAATTGGGTTATCTTTTTTTAAAGAAATCTACTGGATTATTTTCATTAATTAAAAATATCCTTTTTATCATAAATTAACTGCATTTTGATCTAGTTATTGCCCCCACATGATAAGTGCCCCCCTGACTCAATTTCATTTTCAGTGGTATGAAAATGATCTAGTTATTGCCCCCACATGATAAGTGCCCCCCTGACTCAATTTCATTTTCAGTGGTATGAAATCTAAATAAGATTCGCAATACATTTTAATATATGGAGGTGCTTGTCTTTCCTAATTATGAATTCTATTTTTCAAGATACTCTTGTCTACATCTTTTTTTTGTCTAAGTAGGTCTCAGTACCATTTTTTTCATTTCCCCACAATATACAAAAAATTAATTTATCTTATTACTGTCACAGTGGATGGGTACATTAATTTTGAGAGAAGTATCTCCTGTTTCCAACTGTGATTTTCTAACCAAAAACAGATTATAACCTTCAGATCACTCAAAGATTATAGATTTTTCTCTTTAGTGTTCTAAACTTTTACTCAAATATGTATTAGACATATCTAAGCAGGGCTAATTCTTAATTACATTTATTACATTTAATTAAAATTAAACTTTTTATTTTATTATGAGTGGTGTTATTCTTCCCCTATATTTTCTTCCTGGTTATGATTTTTACATTTCACATTATGAAAAGATGTATTAGTTTCCTAGGACCCCAGTAACAAGTTAGCATAACCAGTGGTTGAAATAAAAGAAATTTATTCTTTCTCAATTCAGGAGGCCAGAAGTTAAAAATTGTGGTGTCAGTAGGGTTGCCTTCATCTGAAAGCACCAAGGGAGAATCTGCTCCTGGTCTCTCCAGTTTCTGGTGGTGGGCAATCCTTAACATTCCTTGGTTTGTGGGACCATCACGTTGATCCCTAACTCTGTTATCACATGGCCTTCTCTCTATCTTTTCACATGACTGTCTTACTTGAACAACAGTTATGAGGCTCATGGCCCACCCTAATCCAATATGACTCATCTTAACTAATTACATCTGAAAAGTCCCTATTTCTTTAACTGTTTTAAATGTTGATTTTTGAGACAGAAAGAGCATGAACAGGGGAGGGGCAAAGAGGAACAGAGACAGAGAATCTGAATCAGGCTCACTGCTGTCAGTGTAAAGCCTGACATAGGGCTCAAACCCATGAACTTTGAGATTGTGACCTGAGCCAAAGTTGGATGCTCAACCACTGAGCCACCCAGGCATCCAAGTCATTACTTCTTCTTGTTTGTTTGTTTGTTTGTTTGTTTGTTTGTTTGTTTTTGAGGGAGAGAGAGAAAGAGAGAGAGAGAGTGTTAGAGGTGGAGGAGCAGTGAGAGAGGGAGTCACAGAATCCGAAGCAGGCTCCAGGCTCTGAGCTGTCAGCACAGAGCCCAATGTGGGGCTCGAACTCACCAACCCTGAGATTATGACCTGAGCCCAAGTCAGACACTTAACCTACTGAGCCACCCAGGTACCCCTCAAGTGGCTATTTTTAAATAAAGCTACGTTCCAAGGTTCCAGAAAGTCATGAATTTTGGAGGGGCACTATTCAGCAATACACCAGACATCGTACTCAAGTTTCTCTTTATTTTTCTCTGTGCCTGTTGTTAATGAGAGCCACTACCTCTGCCCTAGAAATCACAAGTTTGCTTTATGGCACTATATATTAGAAGTTTCCCTTCTAGAATATCATAGAACTATTTCCTATTTTGTGTCTGGCTTCTTTAACATTTTCTGCAATTCACCCATGCTACTGGTTGCATCAATGATCTGTTCCTTACTAATGCTGAGAAGTGTCCCATTTTCCTGACATGCCACAATTTATTTGTTCATTCACCAACTGAGGAACATTTATGTTGTTCCTAATTTTTGTATATTATTAATAAAATTGCTAGAAATATTCATGCAGAAATCTCCACATGGGCATAAGGTTTCATTTTTGGGGAGATTATTAGGATTGATTTGTCATATGTTATAAGTATCTTTTACATTATAAGAAACTACTAGACTGCTTTCCAAAATTGTTGCATGATATTTTTTCCAACAATATATTACAGGTTAGTTGATCCTGCATAGTTTTTTACCATAGGAATTAGCATAATCTAGAACTATATACATAATTATATAATTATCTCCATGATTGTATGCAAGTTTTATAAGAAAAATAAATTGCCTATTTTTTTTATTTAACCCAGACATGTTGTGGGCACACAATAATTATTTGTTAATATAGAATGAATTAGATCGAAATATTGACTTCAAAGGTGATGTGAGGATATGTTTTCAGATTTAAACAATAACAGTTTAATGTCTTACGTTTGATGTTTTTCACAGTTAGTGAAAAAGCCAGGTCTTGCTACATTTCTAAGCCAAACTTGTGGCTTAAATTGCTAATCTAAGGAAAGTTGATTGTATATTCAGTGTACAGAGTATTGTTTGTGCAGCTCATCCTTTATTATTTTCTTTTGGCCTTAGCCAACATGTCTAAACAAAAATATAACCATAATCAACAAAGGTATTGATTTCAAAATTAGAAAATTATATGGATATTTAGACATAATGAATTCAATCCATGAGATTGCCACCTAAAGTACTTTGAACTACTTATGATTATATCACTTTTAGGGAAAATTTTACCAAGAACAATGATAAATTCACTCATTGAGCTACTATTTATACCAGAATATGAGAGGGGTATGTAAAACAGCTAAATAGTGATTTTGGAACCAGCACTCCACTGAAAGCTTTCTTAGTTTAACTGTCTTTTTTTTCTACAAATCAGTTTTTCTTAGGGGAAAAAAGTGCAGATGTTTATAGAATAGAATTGTGTTTTACATGATGTTTTTTATACCCATGGCAGCACCGAACAATTCAGGAAGTGACTTACTGAATAAAAATAGCCATGATTATCTGCTTAGTCACAGGACAGAAACAGCATTAAACATTATGAAAAATGTGTTTGAAGAGATGAAACTCTCTAGGAATGCTTAAATCATTAATAATGCTATCAGGAGCTACTTTATTAAGTGTGTGGCATGATACTGGTGTTACATTATTTCTTTATGTACCATGAGATCTCTAATATCTGCCTAGAGAATCATAGTAAACTATCATCAATTTACTGACATATATTAAGGCCAACTCGTGTAACAATGAAGAATCTCTAATAAACATGAATTCATGGCTTAATATGAGCTTCAAACAAGGAAATAAAATTCCAAAGGAATTCCAGTAGCTTTTGTAACTAGGTGTGTGTGTGTGTATGTGTATGTGTGTGTGTGTGTGTGTGTAGTATTTGCTACCTTTCTGATTCATAATTTTGAAGAGGAAATATGCTATCTTAATAAATTTATACTATGAGCACAAACAGTAGTCAGTAAGAATTGATAGTCAATTGATAACTTGTGAGTTTTATACACATTGGAAGAAAATTTTATACCTATGATTTTGATTAAGAAGCCTGTATCAATAGAGACCGAAGATTCATGTACTCATTTTTAAATTTACTTTCCTCCCTCACAAGATTACTTTTTTCATCTTTAGGAATGGAAAACCAGGTAAAAAGTAGACATTGGAACAATTCAGAACAAAAGAAATACAACAAAGAAATGAAAGAAAGAAAGAAAGAAAGAAAGAAAGAAAGAAAGAAAGAAAGAAAGAAAAAGAAAGAAAGAAAAATGAAGGAAGGAAGGGAGGAAGGAAGGAAGGAAGAAAGGAAGAAAGAAAGAAAGAAAGAACGAAAGAAAGAAAGAAAGAAGAATCTAACTTTCTGAGTATGTCAATTCAGATACAAACTGTGAGATGTAAGTTCAGGATAAAAGTGGTAAAGGGTAAAACATTTTTTTTATCTTTATGTAATTTTATATGCTAATATTCAGGTGCACCAAAGGGATATTTTCATTTGAAGATAATTTTTTAATGCTTCCCTAATCAGTTGTCTTGAGTAACTACAGAAAAAACATACTTCATAGTTATAAGATCAAGAAATAGAGAAGTAGATAAATATTAGAGAAAACTGAAGCCCATATTAGATGTAAAAGGAAAGTGGCTTGAATTAGTCTGGAGAGAGAAGACAGTGACAAGTTTCCAGTTATGCTGGCAGTAGTTATAGATTTTCAATAAAATTTCAATCTCCTACACATTTAGTGTGACTTTTCTACTATAGAGATCCAGGTGTGCCAAGACACATTACCAGTAGCAGTAGTGTTGCATTTAAATGTATATTTTTGAAGGTAATGAGTTAACTTCATTAGTTTTTTTCTCCTCTGAAGTGTTTAATATCTTGTTTTGAGTGTACATGGAATATTCTCCAAAATACATCACATATTAGGCCACAAAACAAGTCTAAACAAGTTAAAAAAAAAAAGATTGATTAAAGCCATACCATGCATCTTTTCTGACCACAGTGCTCTGAAATTAGAAATTAATCACAAGAAAAAATCTGGAAAGAGCACAAATACATGGAGATTAAATAAGATACGACTAGATAATGAATGGGTCAACCAAGGAATCAAGGAAGAAATAAAAAATTACATGGAAACAAATAAAATGAAATACAATGGTCCAAAATTTTGGAATGCAGCAAAAGCTGTTCTAAGAAGGAGTATATGGCAATACAAATATATCTTAAGAAGAAAGATAAATCTCAAATAAACAAACTAACCTTACACCTAAAGAAGCTAGAAAAATTATAACAAATAAGACCCCAAACAAGTAGGAAATAATAAAGATTAAAGCAGAAATAAATAATACAGAAACTAAAGAACAGGAGCGCCTGGGTGGCTGAGTTGGTTAAGTGTCCAGGTTTTAATTTTGGCTCAGGTCATGATCTCATAGATTTATAAATCAAACCCTACACATGCCTCTGCACTAGTAGTGCAGAGCCTCCTTGGGATTCTCTCTATCTTTCCCTCTCTACCACTCTCCATCTCACTCTCTGTCTCTCTGTCTCTCTCTCTCAAATAAATCAATATTTAAAAAATTTAATAAAGAAACTAAAAAACAAAATAAAACCAAAACAAACAAACAAAAAGCCCAGTAGAACAGATCAATGAAAACAGGACCTGGTTGTTTTGAAAAGATTAACAAAGTTGATAAACCTCTAGCCAGACTTATAGGAAAACAAACCAAAACCAAAACAAGGGAGACCTCAAACAAAATCACAAATGAAAGAGGAGAAATAATGAACAACACAACAGAAATATAAATAATTGTAAGAGAATATTATGAAAAACTATATGCTAACAAATTAGACAACCTAGAAAAACTGGCTAAATTCCTAAAAAACATACAACCTATCAAAACTGAAACAATGGGTAATAAAAAATTTGAACAGACTGGTTATCAACAATGAAATTGAAGCAGTAATCAAAACAACTCCCAACAAACAAAAGTCTGGGACCAGAAGCTTCACAGGCAAATTATACCAAACATTTAAAGAACAATTAATACCCATTCTTCTCAAACAATTCCAAAAAATAGAAGAGGAAGGAAAACTTCTAATTCATCTTATGATGTCAGCATTACCTAGTACCAAAATCAGGTAACGGCATCACAAAAAAAGAGAACTACAGGCCAATATCTATGATGAGCATAGATGCAATTATCCTCAACAAAATACTAGCAAATCAAACCCAACAGTACATTAAAAAAAATCACAGTTTTCAAGTGGGAGGCAAGAGAGGCTCAGTATTCACAAATCTAACAACATGATGCATCACATTAACAACAACAACAACAGAAGGATGAGAACCATGTGATCATTTCAATAGATGCAGAAAAATCATTTGATAAAGTACAACATCTATTAGTAATAAAAGCCCTCAACAAAGAAGGTTTAGAGGGAATATACCACAACATAATAAAGGCCTTATATGAAAAACCCATAGCAAACATCAAACTCAGTGGAGAAAACCTGAGAGCTTTTCCCCTATGCTCAGGAACAAGACAAGGATGTCCACTCTCACCATTTTTATTCAGCATAGTACTAGAAGTCCTAGCCACAGCAATCAGACAACAGCAACAAAAAAATAAATAAAAACCATTCAAATTGTTAAGGAATGATTAAAACTTTCACTATTGGCAGATGACATGACACTATATATCAAAAACCCTAAAGATTGAACCAAAAATCTAGAACTGATAAATGAATTCCATGAAGTCATGGGATAAAAATATCAATGTAAAGAAATTAATTGTTATACACTAATAATGAAGCATCAGAATGAGAAATTAGGAAGACAATCCCACTTGCATTTGTGCCAAAAATAATAAAATACTTAGGAATAAACTTAACCAAAGAGGTGAAAGACCCATACTCTGAAAATTATAACACATTGAAGAAAGAAATTGAAGACAAAACAAAGAAATGTAAAGACATTCCATGCTAACAGATTGGAAGAACAAATGTTGTTAAAATGTCTATACTACACAAAGCAATCTACAGATTTAATGCAATCCTTATCAAACTACCAACAGCATTTTTCAAAGAACTAGAACAAACAATCCTAAAACTTCCATGGAACCCCAAAAGACCCCAAATGGCAAAAGCAATCTTGGAAGAGAAAAACAAAACTGGAGATATCATAATTCCAGACTTTAACTTATATTACAAAGCTGTGGTAATCAAAACAATATGGTTCTGGCACAAAAATAGACACATAGATCAATGGAACAGAACAGAAAACCCAGAAATAAACCCACAACTACATGCTAAATTAATGTGCAACAAGGGAGGCAAGAATATGCAATTTGAAAAGGTCTCTTCAACAAAACGTGTTGGGAAAACTGGGCAGTTACACACAAAAGAAAGAAACCGGACCACTTTCTTACATTGTACACAAAAATGAACTCAAAATGGATTAAAGACCTAAATGTGAGACCTGAAACCATAAAAATCCTAGGAGAGGCAATGACCACAGTAACATTTTTCTAGATATGTCTCCTGAGGCAAGGGAAATAAAGCAATTATAAACTATTGAGACAACATCAAAATAATGAACTTCTGCACAGAGAAGGAAACAATCAACAGAGGCAGCCAGAGTGCTTGGGTGGTTCAGTCGGTTGAGTGTCCTACTCTTAGTTTTGGCTCAGGTCATGATTTCACAGTTCGTGAGATTCAGCTTTGTGTAGGGTTCTGTGCTGACAGCGTGGAGCCTGCTTGGGATTCTCTCTCTCCCTCTCTCTCTGCCCCTCAGTTGCTCATGCTCTGTCTCTCTTTCTCTATCTCAAAACAAGTAAATTAATTAATTAAAAATAAATAAAAGCAACCTACTAAACAGGAGAAGATATTTGCAAGTTGCATATCTGATAAAGGATTGTATGGAATAATATATAAAGAACATACAATGTTCAATACCCCCAAAACAAAAAACCCAATCAAAAAATGGGCAGAAGTCATGAACAGACATTTCTCTAAAGAAGACATCTAGATGGGCAACAGACATATGAAAAGATGCTCAACATCACTCTTCATCAGAGAAGTGCAAGTAAAAACCACAATGAGATATCACCTCATATGCCTGTTAGAATGGCTAAAATAAAAATAAAAAAGAACACAAG
Organism: Cryptoprocta ferox; assembly: GCA_028646485.1. Lineage (NCBI taxonomy): Eukaryota > Metazoa > Chordata > Mammalia > Carnivora > Eupleridae > Cryptoprocta > Cryptoprocta ferox. The sequence continues at coordinate 37,922,098 of CM053570.1, forward strand.
AAACAACAGGCATTGGCAAAGGTATGGAGAAAAAGGGACCCTCATGCACTGTCAAGAGGAATGGAAACTGGTGCAGCCACTCTGGAAAACAGCATGGAGTTTCCTCAAAAATTTAAAAATAGAACTACCCTATGAGCCAGCAATTGCACTACTAGGTATTTACCCAAAGAATACAAAAATACTAATTCAAAGGTATTCATGCACTCTGATGTTTATTTCAGGATTATCTATAATAGCCAAATTATGGAAACAGACCAAGTGTCCATCAACTGATGAATGGATAAGAAAGATGTGATACACACACACACACACACACACACACACACAATGGGATATTATTCAGTCACAAAAAAAAGAACAAAGTCTTGCCATTTGCAATGACATGGATGGGGTTAGAAAGTATAATGCTAAGTAAAGTAAGTCACCCAGAGAAAGACAAATACTATATGTTTTCACTCATATGTGTAGTTTAAGAAACAAGTAAGCAGGGGAAAAAAAGAATTATAAAGGCAAGCCAAGAACAGACTCTTAACTACAGACAACAAACTGATGGTTACCAGTGGGGAGGTAGGTGGAGGGGTGGATGAAATAGGTGAAGAAGATTAAGAGTAAGTACACTTATCATGATTGCCACTGAGTAATGTATAAAATTTTGAATCACTAAATGATACACCTGAAACTAATATAACAGTGTATGTTAACTATAGTGGAATTAAAATTTAAAATTAATAAAAAATAAAACACACAAAAATACTATCTTTTTCCATTTTCAGATAATATTATTAAGACCAGATCTAACCCATTTTTTCACATATTAAAAATCAATTTAATGAGTAAAATACATTCATCTTTAAATAAATTCTAAAGTTGTGTTTGAAAGTTTTAGCACATGATTTTTATTCATTTGTTGTTTTTCATATGTAATTTATTGTCAAGTTAGCTAACATACAGTGTATATGGTGTACTCTTGGCTTTGGGCTTAGATTCCCATGATTCATCACTTACATAAAACACCCAGTGCTCATCCCAACAAGTTCCCTCCTCAATGCCCATCACCCATTTTCCCTGCCACCCCCCCACTCTCTTCCACCCCCAGTTTGTTCTCTGTATTTAAAAAGTCTCTTATGGTTTGCTTCCCTCTCTGTTTGTAACTACATATATATTTTTTTCTTTCCTTTCCCCATGGTCTTCTGTTAAATTTCTCAACTTCCACCTATGGGTGAAAACATATGATATCTGTCTTTCTCTGACTGACTTATTTCACTTAGCATAATACCTTCTAGTTCCATTCACATTGTTGCAAATGGCAAGGTGAAAAAGCACTGTAACTCTTTAACTAGCAATTTCTTTTCTGGATAAGTTGATCTTTCTGACCATGTTGTGGGATGAATATCGTAGTAAGCTGTGGAATATGGCCTTATTGTTACATCTAATGTAATGGTTTATCAGCCAAAACTTAATAGTGTTTGGGGCAGGGTAAAGGGGAAACATTTCTGCGCTAGGAGAATTGTTAAAGTGACATGAAATGAGATTCTTGAGGGCAGAGGTTTTGTGTGAAACAAATGGCTGGAAAATGGGGAAACCAAATGAATGTTGGATGATGATAAGGCTGATAATAAAATAGTCACCTAACCTTATAATTTAAAATCTCTCTATATATTTTATCTTTGTTAATTCTTGCATGCAGCATATTTCTCTCATTTTTTTATTTGCTTAATGAAACTATGCTTTTGCACTCTAAATTATTCCCATTTGCAGTTCAGTGAGTATGTCCTTTGTATTGCTTACCCTTAAGCCATGGTAAATTCCTAAGTATATAGATTTTTCTATTTCTTATGTTGCATTTCCCAGATGCATTAACTATATGCTTAAATGAGCACACATATAAGAAATATTTCTTGATTATAAATACCAGCATCTGGTTTTTAGAAGGCAGAGAAAAATAACCTCTCAATGTCTCAAATCATGCTGTCAAACACGAGAAGTTAATCAATTTTGGATTTGACATCCCACTATTGTTTTGCTTTGTTTTCTAATAACTTTTCTCCTTTAGCTCTGAAATTACTTCAATTCAGTAATAAGAATTTATTTAAATACTGCTATATGTCTTGAAGTATACACAAAAAAATGTCATGAAGTTGAATCACAAATATATTACAAAAAGAGACCATGTACATAAAAATATAACTTCCTCAGAGGTTTCCTTACCTCTAAACTCCATCTCTCTGAGCATTCTTATCCATCACTGATAAATGAGACTTCTTAAAACAAAGCTCCAGTTACAACAACTCCCTTCTAAAAGACCATCATGGGTTTATATGGAGTGTAAATCCAATTAAGTATAAATATTACCATTGGGAATTAAAATCCTCAAAAAAGTGATATTTTCTATGTAATTTCCCTCTCTTCCCCATATAAAGCTATGATGTAGATAAAGTAGGGTTTTCTTATTCTTCCAACATGCTCAGCAAAATTTCCCTTCTCGGCTTCATTCTTCTGTTTCTTTCTTTCTTTTCCTTTCTTTTTTTCCCCTATATGTCTGTCTCTATCACTTCTTGTAAAATCCCTAATCAATCTTTCAAAGTTTTCAAATACCATCTTTTATGAATCTCTATTTTCTCAAAATGAATATAGTACTCCTCTTTACTCTGACCTCCAGTACCACTTCTTATTTTCTTGTAGCCATCTTTTTCTTTTTGTGACATTATTTTTTCACCCATACTAGATTGTATCCTCTTTCCTAGAGCATGGGAGTTCAACATACTGATTTTTGTACTTAAATTAAGCAACTGATAAGATGAAGTATTTAATGTGAAGTATCAAATAAGTTCCAATCAGAAATAGACATGATTGCTAAAAGAAAAAAACAATGATTCTTTCAAGACACAATCGTCATATAAAAAGTATCTTCTCACATGGTTCTTCAACTGTGTGTATAGTTCTAATTATTGGAATGTTGCAAAGAGTAAATTTCAGTCAGTTAAAAGCCACATAAATACAATTGTGAAGAAGAAAAGCAGAAGGTAGATTTGTGTAATAATTAAGAACCTGATACTGTCTGAATGGGTGGGGAGAAATGGACAATTATCAAATATTTGCTGGGTAATGAGTCAAATTTCTTACATCATGATGTTGAATTTAACTGTCTTTTGGAGTGAGCAGTTAGCATAACAGGGGACAAATATGTAATATTGCCAGACTAGAAAGGTTGTTTGGAGAAGAGTCAATGCTATGATGTGCTCTTTTAAGAAGAGTTAGCTGATGGACAAAATTATTATTTTTATCTCATGTAAAAGAAGTTTGGAGATAAAATTTCCAGGGTAGGGTGGTTACATGAAACTGTGAAGACATATTCTCTTGATTCCAAATCAGGATCCAGTGTGGCTGCCAGAATTCCAACCATGATGTTCATAGAGATGTATCAAGGAAGAAGGGCTGAAGTGGGGTATGACCCCTCCTCTGAAAGAAATGTCTTAGAAATATTTCAAGGCAGCTCTGATTAAATTCCATGAGCTGTACCCAATGAGATAATAAGTGCTATGTTAATTAAAAGGGAATTGAAACATGTGTTTATTCTAGGTCGCCATATGCCTAACTAAAAACTAGGAATTTTCTTAGTTTTGAAAGAAGGAGCATATATTAAAGAATATCTTGCAGGCTGTCAGAAAAAAGCCATTGGGTCTTAAAAGAAGATATCATTGATATCTTTGAGAGTATTTTTTGCAGAATGATAAAAATGAAATTGTAGAGCTACTAAAGGGAGAATAGCCAGAAAAATGAAATATCACATTCTCAATCAAAGACATTTGCCTGTGAAAGAATAGCAAGAAATAGGAAGATTTCTAGGGAGGGCATCAAGGTTAAGGGAAGAGAAGAATACTTTGCATGTTTGAAGCAAGTGTGGTTGAAGCTAGGAGGTACAGTTGGAAACGTGGCATGGGGAAAGATCCAAGTAATATCTCTTGCAGATAAGTTTGAAAGGACATATGTACAGACTAAAACATGTTAAAAGGAGGAGGGTGATAGTTTTGCAGATTCTATCACATAGCTAATTCCTTCTTAGTTTAAGAGAAGCATATAACTCATGCATTATAAGTAAGGGTAAAGGGAAGTAATATAGCCCAGGTGGGGAATGAATAATGTTTGAAATACAGGTACAGAAGTTAAGTAGCTCTCTAAGTAAAATCAAATTATGGGGCATGCTTCTGAACATCCCCAGCTCTTCTGGGTAAGAATTACCTCACCTAGTCTTTGAGGGAAACTCACACATCTATTAAGAAAGTACTTTACTGAAGATTTTGCCTGAATTGGTTGCCTGGATTTTGTACAACTTAAAGGAATAAGTTCTCTCAGGAGTCAGAGTTAAGATGTATATTTTACAAAACTGCAATTGGCTTCCTACAGGCATTGTTATTGTTTAATTACAGATTTCTCAAAAAAAAGTTCCTCTTGAAAATCTTGCTGTCAGAGACAAATTCTTAGCTGGTTTTGGAATGTAATGTTGGCTTCTCCAGCATAAAGCTAGTTACACAAAGTGCTGAAAATTCACCACTAGCTTTTTCATTGGAACTAAAAATAGCATCTGTATTGTGCCTTGGGAAAACAAGCATGGGTTCAAAACTTGATGAAAAGTTTAAATTGCTATGTAAGTCACCTATAGGCTAAAACTCATAACTTAAGTTTTATCCTTAGCAGACAAAGATGAAGGTAATTGGTTTGTCTGACTGTATATCCATCCCCAAAATATTAACACAAAATATGTTTGGAGTTAGGCTAAGGAATCTTCTAAAAAGTTAGATCACAATATGTCTCTTGGACTAATCTTTAAATAAGATTAGGTCCAGTATTTAAATAATGTTCTCCCAATTTTTATGTTTTCTGATCATTCCTTAATTGTTTATGAAGCAGGAATATGATTTATTGTAATGTATACTATTCTCCTGTAGATATTAAAAGAAATATGTCCTTCAAACAATCTGTCCCAGACAGGGTGCATATATTGCTTGAATAAAAAGACATATTTCACTTTATAGTTTGTCAAAAACACCTGAGAAATAGCTGTTCAGTTTTGAAAGTTACAAGAGTGAATAAATTGCCTCCTTCATTAAAAAAAATAATAATAAGGGATACCTGGGTGGCTCAGTCAGCTAAGCATCCAACTTCGGCTCAAATCATGATCTCACAGTTCATGAGTTTGAGCCCCACTTTGGGCTCTGTGCTGACAGCTCAGAGCCTGGAGCCTGCTTCAGATCTATGCCTCCCTCTCTCTCTGCCCTTCTCCCACTAGCACTCTGTGACTGACTCTCTCTCTCTCTCTCTCTCTCTCTCTCTCTCTCTCTCAAAAATAAACTAAAAAAATTAAACAAATAAGAATAAAACAAAAAACTTTGTTATCACAGTGCTTTCTTTCTCTGATTCAAAGTTTATCATTAAAATAGTTGACATCAACATGGGAATGGAGTATTTGTGTAAAAGGGATGAAAGAGAAAGACAAAGTGAAATACAATTAGAGTTACAAAACCTCAAGCAATATGGCTTGTTTTAAGGGGTTATGTTTTCACTTACCCACTCCCTTTTACATCCAATAAATCTATTGGTAAAAAAAAATCCCTGATCCTTTAATATGTTTTTCTTTTGAATTTAATGGAATTAAATTCACTCTGTATATTTCTGACCCAAATCCCAGAAAATCAAATCAAAAAGAATCTATTCGCTAAAGATGGGAGCAAATATGTGGTTTTCTTAGTGCTCATATAAAAAGGTGTCTTCAGCACAATACATCATATCCACACCAAAGCCTCATTTAGAATGAATTTGGAGCAATTGACCTGGAGGAAGAAGGTAGCTGTGCATGGAAGAGACTGGAATCTTGACTCTTTTGAAAGAGCAAAGGAAGTGGAAGGAAATAACCCAGACTTTTGTTTGGAGTGTGCAATATGGTCTTTCAAGTGCCATTACCTTGTTATAGAACTAGCTGTTCCATTTTCTAATTTTTTTGTTGTTGTTGTTGCTATAGAGATTTATGCTAGGAAGTGGTTGAAGGACTTGTGGTCAGTTTTTTAGATAGGCAGAAAAGTTTTGTCATGGCAATTACTAAGAAAAAGAGAAGGATTCAAAAGGATCATCTTTTTTACATTATTTTGGAACTCTGAAAAGACTTGGGCTTGGGTACATTCATAAATTTAAAAATAAAGTTACTATTTCAGAATGTATTAGTCTGTTATAGAAAATATCACATTGAATTCTAATTATTTACTTATATTTCTTTCTCATCTAGACTTAGATTGTAAGAGAAAATAATGGGCTGTTTTCATTTTTTAATTCCCAATCTGATATAAAAATGCTTGGCAAAAATGTTTGTGTAATAAACGAACCTGGCGGTGTTAACCATGCTATCTTCCACTTTTTTTTTTGTTCTTTCTACCTTTTTTTTTTGACATATAGGCTCTTTCTTTTATAATTCACTATTCTTAATCAGATTTTTACTTTTAGTGAATTTAGCTAACTTTCATTTTATGAGAGTAATTAACAAGTATAGAATTTATATAGCAGAGGTGAAAGAATGAGACTGGGTATAAAAACTGCTTCTTATGAGAAAACATAATACAAACAAGTCCAGTCAATGCAGTGGCTGGACATACATTAATGATCTCCAAATTTTTGAAGGGCTGTATTATGAACGACCACAGAGTCTGCACCTCTTAGCAAAAGACACATTCATGAGGAGTTTATATCAATGTAATAGTTGTCCAAATATACAATAGTTGACTTTTAAGGTGTGAGATTCCTGTCCTGGTGGGGTAAAATGGAGGCTGGGTTGTCTGCTTACAAGAATATTCTCAAAAGCATACTTCCTGGAATGGAAGAAATAATTTTTTTATTCACATACCCATTCCTCTTATGTATAATAGTTACCCCATCACTTGACCAACTGCTAGCCAGCTAATGATAATGTTATGAACATATCGCTGACACAGATAATTTACAAGCTGAAGTCTGTATATGTACTTTTACTCTACATGTACTTTATTGGGGGGATTGTGGATAATTGTCTTTTTATTGGTGAGTTGTAAGAGATCTAGATACAAATACCTTGTCAGATACCTTTCTTGTAAATATTTTCTCTCATTGTCTGGTTTATCTTTTCACTTAAAAAACTTCAGGATAGTTAACATATAGTGTTATATTAGTTTCAGGTGTACTATGGTAGTGCATTCAACGATTCTTTTTTTTTAATGTTTATTTATTTGAGAGAGAGAGAGAGAGGGAGAGAGAGAGGGAAACAGAGAGAGAAGGAGGGAAGGAGAGAGAGAGGGAGAGAGAGATTGACTGATTGATTAAGTATGAACATGGGAGGGGCAGAGAGAGAGAGGGAGAGACAGACCCCAAGCAGGCCCCACACTCACAACGCAAGGCCCAATGTGGGGCTGGAACTCAAGAACCATGAGATCATGACCTGAGTTGAAATCAAGAGCAGACCCTTAACCACCTGAGCCACCCAGGCGCCTCAATTCAACAATTCTATATAAAAAATAAATTTAAAAAAATAAAAGAAAAAAACAATTCTATATATCACTCAGTGCTTTCTAAAAATATTTTTATATATATAATTTTTTAATGTTTATTTTTGAGAGAGAGAGACAGAGTATAAGGAGAGGGGTGGGGGCGCAGAGAGAGAGGGAGACACAGAACCTGAAGCAGGATCCCGGCTCTGAGCTGTTAGTACAGAGGCCCATGCCCGGCTCAAACCTGTGAACCATGAGATCATGACCTGAGTCGAAGTCGGATGCTTAACCGACTGAGCCACCCAGGTGCCCCCCTATATGTCCTTTTGACAACTGCTGTGCTCAATCTTGGGGAACAGAGAGATTAACGAAGATACTTTTCCCTCTGGGTATTCATAGTTCACAGAGGAAGGAAAGGTAAAAAAACACAATGTATGATGTAATAAGTACAATATAAGCAAACTAGTCCTCTTTTTTTCCTCTGCTGAATGCCACGTCTGCCAAAAATATTGTTTTGCAAACATAGATGGAAAATGCACATATCTATTCCTTGCAGACCTGATTTTTTCTGTTTACTTTCAGGAGGGAGAACCCTTGCTATAATGTTTTAAACAGGTACTTTCAACAAACCAGACAATATATACACATTAATGTAAGGAATCAGACTCCATTTCCATATAGATATGAGTTTTCAGAATCTGATTGTTGAGTTTTCTAGAATCTGATTCTGAGACGCAGCAATGGATAGTAATTTAACCAAGGCAGAAAAAAAGATGGGGCAAAATTAGGCAACAAAACCACTACAAATTTATTGGATACATGACAGCTTGATTGTTCAGAAAAGCCAAATATATATGTTATTTTCCTATTATTGTAATATAAACTTGATATCCGACAGTTCATTATTTCCTGCCATATTTTAATACATTTTTCAATGTGCAGAATTCTCTTCTGGACTTTGCACTTGTTTTTATCTGTTTAGAAGTTATAACCCTGCTATCCCTCGCCAATTCTTTGCCGATACAAGTCTTCAGAACTTAACCTTCCCTGCCCCTCATAAATTAAGCCTGATCTGTACCAGTTATATGGATTCATTGCTGTAGATATTGTTTCTTATCTTGACTTTCATATATACATGTGTGTGTATGACTCAGTTTCTGTTCACTAATATTAAATTATTAATTAATGTTTTTCTGGTTTATTATATTATAAACTATTGTAGCTGAAAGCTTCTAACCTTTTTGCCTACTTTTGTGGGGCCAATCTTCAGGAGAAAATTTGGCAAATGAATTTTGAGAGGTGGAAAGGAGGTTTTACAGATTACTGAGGTATAGTTGCACTAACAGAGAAAGAAATTTAGAAGCTGGCTAGCCTTCTGTCCAACAATAGCCAGATTTTTCATTTCTTAATTATTGCTCAAAGTAGAGTTGTTTTCCTAACCATTTATAATAGATTAACTCTACTCCCTCCTAAAACACTCTTTATTTTTTAAAATTTTTTAATGTTTATTTATTTTAGAGAGAGAAGAGACAATGCAAGTGGGGGAGGGGCAGAGAGAAAGAGTTGAGACACAGAATCCAAAGCAGGCTCCAGACCCTGAGCTGTCAGCACAGAGCCCAATGCGGGGCTCAAACCCATGAACCATGAGATCATGACCTGAGCCAAAGTCAGCCGCTTAACCGACTGAGCCACCCAGGCGCCCCTCTCCTAAAACACTCTTAAACAGAGTTCTATAAATAAGTAAATAAATAGATTATCTCTAATATTTTTCTGCACTGGTTATGCTTACTAGATTTACAAATGTCATGAGTATCAAGTATCTTAATGTTATTCATTTAAGTGGAATTAATATTTACATATTGTGTCACTTTAAGTGTATTGTAAACACATGCATTTCATTTGATTAGCTATCAATATTCAATATATGCAGAGAAAAGGAGCTTCTGCCAATCACAATCATTTCTATTTTGAAAAAAATTGTTCAATTATTAACATATAATATAATAAGAGCTCAAATGATATGTCTATTTTTAGTTTTATATTGAAAACCCTATTACATTAGCCAGTGATTAATACTCCATTTGATAGCTAAAGAAAAACAAATTCATTGCAGGTAAACTGATTTCCTCTCATAAGCACTGTGAGCATTATTCATTACAGTTACGGAGACTGTATTTTCTCATCTGTACAAAAAGACACTTCAACTAATGAGCCCTAGTTTCTTGCCTGGCTTACCATTCTATGATACTACAAATTTCAATAAGCTAATTTTATGTTTCATCTACATGCTAAGAAGATCATCACAGAAAAACAACACTCTAGATAATTGTATTCTTTGTGTATTTAAAGTTCTCTGTTAATGAGAATGAAGATAAATGATGAAGAAGTCAACTCTTACATATATTCTATGTGTTAGTAATCAGAGAAGGAAAACCTAAATTCTCAATTAAATAACAAAACATTAGCATTTTGCTAGAAAACTTTATGTCTTTCAACTATTGGTTCTCTGCACTTCTTTTTAATAGCTTTTATCAAGTTTGCTATTGTATGATTGCAAGATCCTTCCTCCCTTCTCACTGATTATCCTGAGGTCTTATCTCCCTTACTGAGTAAGGGACCTATTTTCCTACTTGACACAAAGCAATTCTTGCAGTGGGGCTTGATTTATTTTTTTATTTTTATTTAAAATTTTTTAAACATTTATTTATTTATGAGAGATAGAGAGACAGAGCATGAGCCGGGGAGGGCAGAGAGAGAGGGAGACACAGAATTTGAAGCAGGCTCCAGGCTTCCAGCTGTCAGCCCACAGCCCGACTAGGGGCTCGAACTCACGAACCGCAAGATATTGACCTGAGCTGAAGTCGGACGCTTAACCGACTGAGCCACCCAGGCACCCCAGGTTTATAATAAAGCATAAAAAATCCCTAATATCTTTGTATTAAGTATCTGGAGTATGGGCATCATTCAGGATACAGTCTGTAAACACTCCCTTCCCTTCTTCATAAGCTTCAAATGTTTATAAACAAATCAAGGGTGGTTTAGAAATAATCTATAATGAGAATAAACAGGGTTCATGGGGGGTGGGGGAGAGAGGAAAGTGGGTGATGGGCGTTGAGGAGGGCACTTGTTGGGATGAGCACTGGGTGTTGTATGGAAACCAATTTGACAAGAAATTATATTTTATAAAAAGAAAGAAAGAATCTAGATCTGTAGTCTTACTTGTCATCATATACCCCAAACGTCTTCTATTTTACTTTCATGTATAAAGGTAAGTTGATTGGGACAGGTAATAAACTTCACTCTAGGAAGGTCATAACTCATTGAGCTCAAAGAGTATAGATAATATCAAGTCATGTTGCAAATGATTGTCGTATTATTTCATGACTTCTGGCCTCAAGTTCTTTGTGGTTTGGAATTGAAATAAATCTCACATATGTTGTGAAATCACAAATTATCTCCTTCAGAATAATATATATTATCTCTCTCTGTATTTCAAGTCCCACAATATTATATTCTTCCTAACTAAATATATGTGCTCAAAATTTCCATTTATTTTGGGAAGATACTTTAATAGTTTAGAAATTTCTAGGGAACAACTTTGATCATCTTGACATTTTAGTTTTAACGGTTTAGAAAAAAAATATGAAATGCCAAAATATCTTCAATCCTGATATTTCTGAAAACTTTCTAAGAAAGAAAATCTAACAATATGAGCTTTAATTTGAAAAGAATCCATCTTGTTTCGTGTTTTTCAAGACATATTCTTTAGAAAAACTGCAAATAAATTCAAGAGCATTGTATTGCTAGTATTGTCCTACTTGCTGAATCAAGAAAAATTAATACCTGCCAATCGGATAGGGATTTTTTTTACAGATTTATTACCCAAAAGTTGTGTTTTTGGACCAAAGAGTAGTTAATGTCAAGGGAAGAAAATATTGAAACTCCTATTTAATTTGGTTCTTTCTCAATGATCTAGCACATTTTGTTCATATTTCTCCTAGATCATTTCTTGCCATAAATTAATACCAATCTATTATTCTATTCATAAAGACAACCCTCTGATTATATTTTAATTATTTTATGGTATCATTAATGATGAAAACATATTATGTAATAACAACGTATTCCTCAAAATTAAAGCTTACATCAAAGTTTTGGGAACATGTTGTAGTATTTTCTACAGTGTTTATGTTATAAACTCTTCATTTATTTAAGATGCAATTATATAACATTCTAATAATGTTGGAGTGCATACATTTGTGTGGACTTACTAATAGCATGATGAAGTCTTTAAAAGGTAAAGGATGTTTGTTTATAATTGTGCTATGTACCTTTACTCAGGTTATTGATTAAAGTGAAATCACAAAGTGACAGTAATCTTTTACATAATACACTTCGCAGAATAAGAAAGAGGATGAGTAAATTAGTCTCTCTAACCCCCAGTAAAATTCAAGCAAGATTGATTTCATCTAAAATTTTCAGAGGCGAGATTTTTTATAGAAGTTCAATTACAATATTGTCATTTTCCTTTACTGCATATTGTATTTACAAAATGAATATTATGAATATTTCAAGTAAAACATAAGCTGTAATATAATTTGTATGCAACATTATATTTTACTTGCAAAACTGTCAGACACTTTCACTGTGGCTATGAATGTATCTGATGAATATACTTTGTATTATTTAAAGTTTGTGGTAAAAAGAATGATGTTTATTTGATTATGCTTTAGTATTAAGATGAATGAATATTAAACCAAAATGTTTATGCATTAGAGAATCAGGTTTAGAAAAACTAGTTCTTATACTAAACTGCCTGTAAAAGTGCAAAATATTGTATTCAGATCAAAACATGACTTTGAAAGTACATGTTTAGCATTTATTCAAGAATTCTAAAAGCAGATAGAATCCAGATTTAACATACTTTCCTTAATTGAATTTTATCTGTTTTATAGTGGGTGTCAAGAAAATAAGAATGAAAACCAGAATGAAAGAATAATGACATTAATCTTAAACATTTCTTAAAACCTATGTCTTCCTCAGAAGAGACAAATGCAGAAACATTTCTGCTTAAAAAGAAAATGGGAAAGGGAGAGAGATAGAAAGAGAAAACCACAAACATTATCCTTTAATTTAATTCAGTACATCTCAATTTTGCACTTACTTTGGAGTACCAGAGAATCATTTGTTTTTCTCAAACTTAGAATTCTTGGTAAGGTGATGATCATGAAGCAGATTAAGAAAAAACACCATCCAATTAATATTGTAATCACATGCCCAAAGGATATTAGAGCAGATATTGGTAGGGAGCCATATCTATCAAACAGTACACATTTATGGAGATTCTACTACATACTGGTTACAGAGTGTGTGATTGGTAAGTGTTTCCAATCTCCACATTGATCCTCACCAGGATCCCATTTTGACCATTCATCTAAGAGCTCATTCATTCAGCAATATTTGTTGTCAGGTACTATGCTATTTAATGTAGATACAATAATGATTTTAAAAAAGGCACTTTCTCTGCATGCCCCAAATTCACAGTCTGGTGTGGTGACATATACTTATCAATAAATCACACAAAAGTAAATTTATACTGGGAAAAAGAGATGAAACAAAGCAATGCATTGTGCTGCAAGATTGTAAATGAGAAAATCTAATGTATTTAGAGAGATTAGGTAAGGTCTTCTTTAAATATATTATGATTGGCTTGGGTTTAGGAAAAAAATATTAAAAGTTAATAGAATGAATAAAGTTTAAGAACTTAGAGAAAAAAATCAAAGAGAAGAATGTATAAAAGCTCTGGCAGGAAGGAAGTTGGAACTTCTCCCAACATGGGTAACCAGAAGCCACCCAACCCTAAAGCCAGAAGCGCTTGTTAGCTAAGGTTGGCAAACCCTTGAGTAGGGTTAGTAGTTAAATCTTTCCTTTTGGCACAACCACGTTATGGTGTCTTTACCATCCAATGGCACCAAAGGAAATTAAGATTAAGGTTCCCGCTGAGATCACCAGTGTTGGAAACCACATTTAACCCTATCAAACTACAACTGACATTATGATATGGATTCTCACTGTGTAGTCATGTCTGGAAATTACTAATTAAAAATAACATTCCTAAGGGCGCCTGGGTGGCTCAGTTAGTGAAGTGTCTGACATCGGCTCAGGTCATGATCTCATGGTTCATGAGTTGGAGCCCCATGTCAGGCTCTGTGGTGACAGCTCAGAGCCTAGAGCCTGCATCAGATTCTGTGCCTCCCTCTCTCTCTCTGCGCTTCCCCTGCTCAAGCTCTGCCTTTCTCTCTCCCTCTCTCTCTCTCTCTCTGTCTCTCAAGAATAAACATTAAAAAATAAAATAACATTTCTAAACTACAGAAAGATTTACGATATAATTAAACTATTTATCCATATATTTTCTGCATATTTTTAACAACTAAGCATGTTTTCAAATAATTTTATTTATTGAAATGAACTTTCATAAAGTTTTATAGTAGAAAAGATGAGTTATAATTCAAAATTTTATTGAGAGAGTAGCAAATTCTTTATTGATGTCTCACTTAAAGTATGTTGAAAATGTCACCAAGATTTTTTCATATTGTTGCTTCCTTCTAAGGCTGAGTCCAAAAGCAAGCTCTATACCAGCCACACATAGGGAGGGATCTTAAGGTATATTTTTTTGCATACCCTGAGCATGGAACTCCCACAGTAGCTCAACTTCAATTTTGACACAAATAATCCCTTGCCATTAATCTCATATCCTTTTAAACAGAGCAGATTGGGAGGGTTGGCAGCAAATTGCTCCCAGGTAGATACCTTCAGTGGTGCCCATTCTGTCCAACAGAACTTCATGTGTACTTGTTGTTCCACCTGGGAGAATGTATGCTTCCCCTTACCACACTCTCCAGTGGCACTGCCAGTATTTTTTTCTTTTGCTACTATCCAAAAACTAGCTGAAAAAATTTATTTACTGCAAGTAAAAGGTTCAACAGATGAGTGTTGACTATAAGTCTCTGAAATCATGGAGGACAGTGTGATGGCTAGTTTGTTGTTGTTGTTGTTGTTGTTGTTGTTGTCTGTTTGGCCTATGTGGTAGAATATACACAACATTAAATTTGCCATGTTTCCATTTTTAAGAGTACAGTTTTGGGGGCAAGTTGGGTAACTGAGGCTTATCTGCCATTGTGAGCTAAGAAATGGGATGGGGCATGAGTCTTCAAAGACAAGGGGAACAATTCACAAGACAGTAAAACAGGCTTTATTCTTTCTTGAATTTTACCATGTGTTCTAAGGATTAGTGTATTAAAAACCAAACTTAGTGTTTCTTCAAAGGTCCCATAGTGTGTTCAGTTTGAAAGCTATCACCATGGACAGCACGACTTAACATAGGAAAATGGATATCCTTGCTTCTCTCTCTTTCCCTGTTTCCTTACACTTCTATGTACTTATTACACTATAGGTTCTCAATAAATGCTTGTTGGATAAATTAACAAATGAATGGATAATCTAAAAACACATCAAAATTTTTAAATCAGAATTTCTGAAGGTGAAAAAGAAAGAAAAAAGAAAAACAGATGTTTGGTAATTAGATATTTACCCTGTCATGCACATAGGTCATTCAGATAAAAGGTCTGGTAAGAGGTCTCTCTTAGAGTTGCCTCTCTTCCCCCCATTTAAATTCTTTAAGGTAGTTATGGGAGAGGTAAAAGTTTTTCTTGAGTCTGCTGGGTCTTGATGGCTTTCAGCTCAAAATAATCCACATGCCAAAGTAGTATATTATGATTTCAAGTGTTCTGCTTCTCTTAACCAGAAGGTAACTGGGTGCTAAAACACACACACATGCACACACACACACACAATGATGGGCATATGTCAAAGGGATGCAGGGGCCCACTAATAGAGCTCCCAATGCCTAAAGTTAAATAATTTGATCAACAAAATAAAGTAGTAGTAGATTATAATCCAAAGTATACAATGTGTAGAAAAATCCTGAACACTACCTAGGTAATAAAGATTAATTTAACATTAACAGTTATAATTATGTTGATAGTATGTACACTTGATAAGACATGATGTAAAGAGCAGTTTCCTTTTAGGATCTTCTTGCCAAAAACATACAACCCCATTCGACTCATGAGGAAAACGTAAGACAAATCCCAATTGAGATTGGGATTTTACAAAAAAACAAACAAACAAGTAAAATGACTAGTATTCCCCCAAAACTGTCAAGGTCATTAAAAACAAGAAGTTTGACAAAGTGTCACTGCCAAATAGGCCCTTAGGAGACAGTGACTAAACTTAATATATTCTGGGTGGGATCCTGGAACAGAAAAAGGACATTACATAAAAACTAGAGTGAGGATTTTGGTTAATAATAATGTTGGTTTATTAATTGTGATAAATGTATCATATTAATGTAAGATGTTAATGATATAGGAAACTGGATGCTGGGTATATAGGAATTCTTTGTACTGTCATCACAATTTTTCTGTATTTCTAAAGCTGACCAAAAATTTTTAAAAAACAGCATTTTAATAAGATTCTATACAAATACCACTTTAGGTAGGTTTCCTCCTCTGAAGGTCAATATAATAATGTGTCTGAATCACCACTGCAAATATTTGAGTACTAAAGTGAGGCCAGCAGACCTCGGGTTGCAGTCTTTATACATTTTCAAGAAATATTCTCATTTTAAAAATAAACTTAAAGCATTCATTTACATTTCGTTTCCTTGGTATATATGAAAGCATTAAAATCCCTCCATTAGAGTGATAGCTTCAGGGATGGATGATCAGAGTGGGTGCTAACATTTATATGGTGTCAACCTGAAAATCTGGAACCACAATGAGAGGTAAATGAGTGTATATTTGGGATCAAAGAATTATGACTCAGGGAGCACAGATTCAGGTGGAAACTCGAATAGTGTCCAGCTTGTAATGTGGAAGCATGAGGTTTTTCTAAGGTAAAGATTGGAGAGAAAAAAAAAATTGGGGGTTTAACAAGCTAAACTACTCTGATGATTGGACTCTGATTCTCTCTTCAGAGAGTCCACACCCATCAGTCTTGGGATCAGGGTGGCCTGTTCACTTCTGCAGTAACTGATTAAAACAATTGTCGTTTTTCCCAGTCCAAAGATGTTGTCCAGTTCAAACAGATGGGTAAGGCAGTTTCTCTGCAGTGACCACTCTGGCTATTTTAAAATGGCTCCACTCATGTCAGTTTTTCACACTGAGAACTATGAGGAATGGGTTCTTCCCCACTGGACCTGAATCTGAGACACTGAGGCTGCTCCTCCTACAGACATCTTGGCACCACAAAGGAACAGGAAAAAGCCAAAGACCAAAAACCAAAAACCAAAAACACAGGCCAAAGGAAGGAACACTACCAATTGAAAAGAAAAACATGGTATTCATTTTATTGTTTATGGCCCAATGTCAGATCATATTTGAAGTCTGTCCCTAGGCTAATCACGTATGTGAGATGATATATGCCTTTTATTTTGCGAAAATTAGCTTGGGCATATGCCTATACAAGAGTCTTAACCGAAACAGAGGGATTTATGGTTGAACAGGAGAAAGCATTCAAATCATTGTTCGAAACTGGCTTCCTCAAACATCTCTCAGACTTTTCCGTATTTAATAAGGCCTAGTTATGTTTCTATTTCTTTTCTCATCTCTTCACTTCTCTTTTCATCCTACGTCCCATATTCATATTTACTTCCCAGTGATGAGCAAACGACTGTCTCTTCTGCTGTGTTTTTATCTCCTCTTCTACCTCATGAAACTTACTTATTTTTATGAAAAGCAGAAACAAAACAGAAACAAAATGGAACAAAAAATAGTCCCCAGAGTTGCCTGAAAGGAATTCTGATGACAGTGATGAAGGTGCTACATTTTTCACCTGTTTCTTACTACACATTGTTGTTAGTTTACTTGGTTATACTCACCAATATACTGTAAACTCCTTTAGAGCAGAGACCCTGTCATATCTGAGTTTTACCATCAATCCAGAACATACCTCATTGCCTAAAAAATAAACAGTATTTGTGGGGTTATACATTATTGTCTGAAAGCAGAAAAACAAATAATATTATTTAGAGAAAAGATATGTAAACAGACTTTATTTTGCTGTGATGTTGCTGTCCTTTATTTATATAAAATAAAATAATCCATTGTCTCATTTTTTGAAACAAAGTATTCAGGCTAAAAAGTTTTTTTGAAGTTTACATTCATTTATTTTGAGAGAGAGAGAGCAAGCAGAGGAGGGGCGAAGAAACTCCCAGGCAAACTCCACACTGTGTTCATGGAGCCCAATGCAGGGCTCAAACTCATGAACTGTGAGATCATGACCTGAGTGAAGTCAGATGCTGAATCACCCAGGTGCCCCTCAAGCTAAAAAGTTTTATGAGTATTACAGTTCTCAAATCTATGAAGCCGAAAGCCTTTCAGCAACTTCTATTTCTTTAGCCATAATTTGGTGACTACAGTTTTACGCAAGCCAAAGTATTCTATTTTCCTCTGTTCACCGTTGTTCTGACAATGCAAAAACCTGGGGATTCCAAGAGTATTTGTAGAATGGGATATGTTAGCTCTAATTCTTCCAGAACCAACATGGAAGATGGAAACACAATCAGGGTCCTGCCTTGTCTTCATAAGATAAAAATAAAAATAGTTATTCAGGAGAAGAATTATTCTCACTGATATTAAAGTCAGAGTTGATTTTATTTACAGCCTCCACCTGGAAGCTGGTATCAGGGAGAAAATATTCCCATCCCTTTTAAGATCCTTCTAGTCAGAGTAAGAATCAAATTGACATCAGAAAGATTAATAGGAGAAAATCAAATTTAATAGCATATGTACAGGGAATCTATACAGACATGGGAATTCTAAAGACAGGCAAGTGTGGTATAGATGTCATTCTGAACTAAGGAGAAGGAGGTAGCGGTCTGTGACTTCAAAGGGAAGGAATGCAATTCAGAAGAACATGAAAAAGAGTCAATATTTGGTAAACAAATATTGTCTGGGTCACTGGGAAAAACTGGGACAGAAGACTTTGATCAAAGAGAACTTGCTAGCTTCCTCCCTGTGTACCATACTTAGTTTATCTACAGGTAGTTATCTATGATAGTAGCTCTCTTCCTAGAGCAATTTCTCTATCTGAATTACTTTTAGACAGTTGAGGGGGGGTGGGTAAAGAAGTTTTCCTGAATCTGCTGGGTTTTGATTGCTTTTTAACTCAAAATAATCTTCATTCCAAAGTGGCTTATCTTGGGGCATCCTGCCTTTGGCCCCTATAGTGGGTAGAGAGACAAGGAATAATTTATTGAATATTTGCCATTTACATTCATAGACTATTTAGAAAAAATATATAGCAACACAAACTAGTCTGATGGCACCCAACTAAACAAGCAAGTAAAAACCAATGACAGTAATATGTTTGATTTTACAAATGTATTTGTAATGCATGAGATTTTAAAAATCCCATTTTTTATCTCTAAAATGGGAAAGGGCATTCTACTTTCTAGTTTTACTGGAGAAAGTAGATGAAATAATACAATAAAATGCTTAGATCATGACCTGGTTAATTGTTGGGGTTCAATACCTTTTAGCTAGACCATAATATCCTTAAGAACAAGTACCCAGATTTTGGATAACTTGACTTAACACCGAGGTAATTTTCTTAATGCCTGGAATAATATTTACAGTATCTAGAAACAATTTCTTTATTTTGCTGGTTGCTGAATTCTGTGCCTTTATCTGCTAATGTGCTGTTGGGAAGATAAAGTAATTTGCACTCTCTCCTTCTATGTTCTTGGCTGAGATACATCTGTAATAATAATAATAATAATAATAACAATAATAATAAAGATTAATAGGAGAAAAATAAACAGAATTTTAATAACATGTATACCACCTATACATGGGAGATGCCTAGGAAAACTGAATACCTCCCCAAAATGTTCCAAGCTGCCATCTTAAATAACATTTCCAGCTAAAGACAAAAGAAGATATTGCAGGTGAGGAGTCAGTTATGAGAGGTTACCAGGAAAAGCACAGTAAACAAAGGTAAGGTTGTTATGCAGATTTAAGTCATTGCCGTCTCTACAGATAAGAATTTTAGAAATTTAGAGTCATCTTTCTCTTCCTGATGCAGAGAGAGAGACACTCTAACAGATGGAGATTGTACATTTCCTTATACGTGTAAATGTCTCTTACAAAAGGGTAACTTCTCAGTTTTTAGAGGTTTTCCTCGGTCAGCCATTTCTTTTAAAAATCAGCTTAAAATAATGCCTAAGAGGCATAGTTTGGGGTGGTTATATTCTCCCTTCAATGCCTATAGATCTTCTGGAAAAGCTATGCAATATATATGCGCAGATTTCCTACATGTATCTGTTCAAAACCTATTTTACTCAGAGCATCCAAGAATTCCTTAGAATATTTTCTTACTAGAGTAATGGATGGAAAACATATCCATCATGAAATCCATCAAAGAACTTGTTTCTCTCAGCCAAATTTTAAAAATTGAATTACAGTGAATTTGAAATGATACTTCATTTAAATAACTGGAGCTCACTTAGCCCATCTAGTATTTGACCATATCATGATATACTTTCTTAATCAGTACAATTTTAGGTAGGGTAACCATTCTCATGTGAAAAATGAAAAGTCTAGGAAACTACCTCACTTCTGCTAAAAAAATAAAAAATAAAAAAATAAAAAGAACCAGTGTCTCCTGGGTGGCTCAGTTGGTTAAGCGTCAGACTCCGGCTCAGGTCATAATCTCACAGTGCCTGGGTTCAAGCCCTGCATGGGGCTCTGTGCTGATGGTGTGGAGTCTGCTTGAGATTCTGGCTCTCTCCTCTCTCTCTCTGCCCCTCCCCCACTCATGCTTTCTCTCTCTCTCTCAAAAATAAATAAATAATAAAACTTAAAAAAAAAAAAAAAGAACCAAAGTAGTATCCATAAACAGAGCTAGAATTTGCTTCATAATACCATTTAGATTTAGATTTACTCCAACAAAGGAAAAAAATTGCAGAAGATCTACAGCAAGAAGAATTTTGGAAAGTCAGTAAGACTAAGATATGTCATAACATTAGATGTGGAAGATGAAAATTTGTATACAAATGACCTTGAGT
Source organism: Cryptoprocta ferox (assembly GCA_028646485.1). Taxonomy (NCBI): domain Eukaryota; kingdom Metazoa; phylum Chordata; class Mammalia; order Carnivora; family Eupleridae; genus Cryptoprocta; species Cryptoprocta ferox. The sequence goes on from CM053570.1 coordinate 37,942,732, forward strand.
AAGTTTTATGAATTTCAATACCTGACCTAGATTATAAAACTGACCAAAATGTCTTAATAATTTCCTTCTTTCCTAGTATATACAAATTTCGGAGACCTTCATAACTAGAGTTACATGCTTTGTTGGTATCTTGCTAGTGGCCTGTCTGCTCAAGCTTAACTTCTAGTATCACCTGTTTTTAAGCCAATTCCTCCTAACTGGCTTATCATATAAAGTGACTGAAGTTGAAAATAGGTGATGGATTGAAACTGCGGTTCTGAAACTCCCATCAATTTACTATTCAATATGTGACCCATGGCTCAGGAACATTAATTAGTCTCATCTAGAAGCCTATTAGAAATGCTGAATCTTTGGCCCTGCTTTAGAAAAATTGAGTCATAATCTGCATTTAACAAGATATCTAAGAGGTTTGGATGTACATTAAAGTATGAGAAGCACCACTTATTAAAAATTCTGATTCTTGAATGCATACTCAGAGATTCTGTTTCAGTCAGTCCCCAGTTTCTAGGAGTTTGCAACCAATCACCCCAGTTGATTAGAACTCTGGTGGTCCAGAGACAATACTTTTAGAAATATAAGCCTATTGTGAGGGTCATCCTAGGTGTATTAAAAAAAGGTGTAGGTGATTCTAAGAACTCAGGTTTTAAAGCTAAACTAATACATCTCAGATGGCGTTGTTTTTTCAATTTTCTGCACTTTCTGCACTGATACAGAAAGCCGACATGGGGCGGTGGACATTATGTAGGCCAAGGCCCAATCTCACCAAATGCACATCTACTTTGATGGAATCTCTCATGTGCACTTTGTTCAATGAAAAGGATGGCTCATGGGCAAATAGGAAAGAAACTTGTAATAACACTCAGTTAAATAACAATCCCATTTTTCAGTTCACCTTGGTATCTAATCTGATCTTGCCTTTTATTCTACTCTTTCCTTTCTCTAATCTATGAGGGATCCAGAAAAGTTCTTTATTGTTTTGAGTTAGAAGCCCCTGATTTTATACTTTCCTTATCATAAAAAAAACATGTAGTAATGAGAGTAACACAGAGGTGAGGGAGTAAAACTCCCCTGAAGTGCTGTAAAAATGTGATACTATTAATTCCCAGTCCCAACCCCACCCCAAAGCAAATTAAAACTACAGTTTTCATTCACTTCTGGCAGGAACATAAATTGTACAACCTTCCAGAAAAGCAATTTGGCATTATGTTTCAAAAACCTTTAAAATGTTCATACTCTTTAAACTAGCAATTCCCTCTCAAGTAATTTCTCCTAAGGTGATGCGAGCAAGGATTTATGTACAAAGACCTTCATGGCTATGTTATTTGTGGGAACAAAAAATGGGACATTACCTTATATTCAATAATAGAGGAGTAGTTAAATGTTGAGATAGACATATGGTGGGGGCACGGACAATTATGTTAATTGATCTATGACAGACTTGGTAATTAGCAAGCAAAAACCTGGACCAGTGTCTGCTCGAAATGAGAGAATAAAAGCATAAATGGTTATGGAATGGATAAGCCAGAATGTTAGTGGAAAGAACACAGGGTTTGAGTTAAGAAGAACTATGTTCTCATCTAGGCTCAGGTTGTATAAAATGCAGGAATGAATCTAGTAATTTATCAATTCTGAGACTGAATTTTTCCCTGAATCATGTGAATACAACCTACCTTAAATGTTTTTGTGTGGCTGAACACTTCAGCTTCCATACATGAAAGTTTAATTTAGTTACAGTGACATGTAAATGTGTTAGTTGAGTGATACTGCTTATGAAGAGTTAGAACCCAGAGGGAAACCTTTAGGTTGAGAGAATTTGTAGGATACAAGAGTTCTGCAAGTAATGTTGGGAAAACTGGACAAAGTATAGACTAAAGCGATATATTTATTACAATATTCACACACTTTTCAGGGCCACTGATGGTAGTAAGGAAGATGGTATATAATTGTTCAGAGCAAACATGCCCATTTCCTCCACTTTTGGTTTGTGGTCTTATGTTACAGTTGATTCTAATTGTAGCATTCCAAATGGAGGTATAATTTAGGCCTGGATCAGATTACATATGACTATAGTTAACAGTACTGTATTGCATCCATGAAAGGTGGTAAAGAATAGATCTTGACACACACACACACACACACACACAAATAAATGGTAACTATGTGAAGTGTTGACTATGTTCACTGACCTTATTGTGGTAATAATTTCACAATATATACATGTTCCAAATCATCACATTGTACACCATAAACTTATATAATGTTATATATTAATTATATCTCAATAAGGCTGAGCGTTAAAAAGGACACTGTTGAGGGTTGGGCACATGACCCAACCAGATAAAAGAGTTTACAATGTCTCTTTTGTTCAGGTTGTTGAAAGAAAAGATATCCAGCTTTCTACTACTGGGTTTAAACCGTGAAGCACATGCTTAGAGCTCCAGGCAGCCAGTTTGCTATCATGTAGCACCTGGTCATGAAAAGGATGTGGGGGAGAGTTTCGTCAAAAGATGGAGAAAGGGGGTGCCTAGTGGCTTAGTCAATTAAATTAAGCCTTCCTCTGCATTAAACCTCCATTGTTATTTGACTAAGACAATAAAAATGTTTCTATCATTAGATAATTTGAATTTGATTTTCACCCCACCAAGAGTTTAACTAATAATACACTATATAAATATTAGTTATTACTAAATGCATTGTTTTTATGCCACACAAGCTTATTTATTTTTTCCATTTATTTATTTTGAGAGAGAGTAAGCATGAGTGGGGTAGAGATGCGGAACCCCAAGCAGGCTCCACTCTATTGGTGCAAAGCCCAATGCGGGGCTAGAGTTCACGAACCATGAGATCATGACCTGAGCCGAAGTCAGATGCTTAACCAACTGAGCCACTGAGTTGTGCCCCTCATGCCACATAAGATTAAAAGGACATTCATTTCAAAAACATAGTATCTGTTAATATAAGAATGACTTGATAAACACTTTATGGAACATAGAAATCTAAATTCATCAGCAAACCCTTTCTAAAAATAAATACTGAGAAAAGCCCAGTATAATGCCACATGACGAATCATAAAACTAAATACACTAATTTTGCTTATATTTAATGAATCTGTAAAATTTTTCATAAAGAGTTAAAGAAAATAAGAGAAGACGAAGGATAAATTAATTTAGCGACTGTATTATAAACCTCTTGGGAGACTTTGTGGTCCAGTGGGAATGTTTATGACTATTTCTGTTGCACTTGAATTGTATTCTCCGAACTTCAGTTTCCCTATTTAAAATCATGTGATAATTAAAGCTGTCCTCAGTGTTTGAGTTTGTCCACATGAAGTGCAGAGGGCAATGCCAAGCATACATGGCAGCAACTATTCTTAGCTATTCGGTGAGTCTTAATTTTCTCATCTCCTTCCAGTAGCGCTGTAAACATGTGATATTCTGACATTTGGGAGAAATCTTAGAACTCATTTACTCTTCTATTAATTCTGTATCTTCTCCCAATGCAGCACTTATACAATGTTCTAAAATGATAAAAAATTCAATATATACTTGCAGAAAGACCTTTTACATTTGAAATTCACTAAAAATGTATTGACAGCTCACATAAAACTGGTAGAATTTTCTTATGGATAAATATGGGTTAAGCTATTTGAAATGAAGAGTGTGTATTTCTCCAGAGGAAGCAACTTCATAGCAGGGTGCTGAAGATGCTGTTAGTAGGCAAAGGGCAGTTAAACTCTATGAGTGATCTGGAGGATATGGTAGATAGTGAGGTGTGAAATTGCTGCTGATCACCAAAAATTATTTAGGTTAGTGGAAAAAACATGCAGGATTATGAGGAAACCCAGAAGGATCTAATTAAACTGGGTGATTGGGCAATGTGATGACAGATTAAATTTAGTGCAGATAAGTGCAAGGTAATGCATATTGGGGAACATAATTTAAACTTTCCATGCACACTGATGGGTTCTGAATTAGCTTGAACCTCTTAGGGAAAGCATTTAGAAGTCATTATGGATAGTTCAATGAGAAAGCTGTGCAATGTGCAAGAGCATTTAAGGTAGCCAATAGAACACTTGTAGGTGTTAATCTGAGCATGTGAAATAATATGAAAACTATTAACATGAAATCACATATATCAATGGAATTCTCATACTTCACCATATTTATTCCAGGGACTTCATCAGAAAATTCTAAGGAATGACTGACAATGTATTCAATTGTTAAATTAAGGTGGACAACTAGATTGTGTGTTTGTTTAGGAATACAATAGCAGCAAGACACAGCTTTAATAGGCTCAAAAAATAATGAGTTGTTCAGCAAAAATCGTCTTTGGAACATTCCTTTTCAATAAGTACTAAAATATGAGGATAAGATGACATTGGGGGAACTAAAATCTACATTTTAACAGCAATACCTTTAATATGACTCAGAATCAATCTGTAATTCACTACTGAGGCAAATAGCTTGGCAAGATTCACAGGGATTAGATATTTATATGACTATGAATAACATTTGCAGCTCTGCCAGCTACACCAGGTTCAGATGTCACAGCACATATCGCTCTTTTGCTCCACAGTTTAAAGAAATTATCTAAGAGGCTCAGGGGAGATTTGTTTTTCTTAGCTTAATAATGTAATTCATAAATGATGGGAAAAAATTTTACCATTAGTCGTGATGCTATTTATTTTAAAGAAACTCTTTTAAATGTCAATCCATATGAATTTATATTTATAAGAATAACTGTGCAGGACTATATTTGTGATCAGGCATAAAGTTGCTGATGTAGGTATTGCCTGTCTAGTTATAGGGATCATGGCAAAAATTTCAATTAAAATATAACTAAATAAGTATAAATGTAAAAATTGTGCTAGCATTATTGTTATGGGTCATTCATTTAATAAATATATATTAAGCATATACTTTGTTCCAGGAAGGTTACTAAATATACAAAATAATCTTTCCTTACATATCATACAGAGGAATATAAGCATAACATTTAAAATAGGTGCAAGTTTATGCTATAGGTCCAGTGATAAAATATTTACAGAGTCCGGGCATAGTAAATGGACAAGTCAAACCTACTTCAAAGAGAAAATAGTTTTTGAGACAAGAGCTGATACAGTTTTTTGGTCAAGAGAGGGAAAAGGGTATTCACATCAGGGAAAGCAGCCTGAGAAAAAAACAGAAATCAGGTGTGGCAGGTTTTGAACTGCATACATCAGTAGACTGGCTCATATGATGCAAGACCTTAATACTATGGTTCTCTTCTTTTTTTTTAATTTTTTTTTTTGTGTTTATTTTTGAGAGAGACAGAGACAGAGCATGAGCCGGGGAGGGGCAGAGAGAGAGAGAGGGAGATACAGAATCTAAAAGCAGGCTCCAGGCTCTGAGCTGTCAGCACAGAGCCCAACAAGGGGCTAAAACTCACGAACTATGAGATCATGGCCTAGGCCGAAGTTGGGCGCTTAACCGACTGAGCCACCCAGGTGGACCTATGGTTATTTTCTTATAAAACTCAATTTGGAAAGACTGGTTTAATATGAAACCACTAAAAGTCAAACATGTTAATTAAAACAATATTAATGGCCATGTTTTTGAAGTTCATTGTTCTACTCCCCCAAAATATTCCTACTGACCTAGTTTTGCTGAGGAATGTTGGTTGAGGATGTATATTTCTTAGGCCCTTTGTCTGGTGTTAGCCTAGGGCACTGTTTGGAGGTAATTACTAAAGTTTCCTAAACTTGAATAATATTCATCCTGGGAACGCTGGTTATCAAAAAATATTATGGTTGTTAACAAATTATTGACTTTTATACTGGGATATCTTTTTTTCCCATTATAGTGGCTTGTCTCACTCATTTTGCTTCCAGGTTGACTTTAAACATCAGCATGTCCAGGGTGAGAGACCAGTATATGCTGCAGGTGTCAGAAGGAATTCCCTCATTAACAACTTTGGGAATAACTCTTTTTAGTATTTATCAGAGTACTGTTTACACATGGCTATATATTCTCTTTTAGAAGACCAGTAGAGACTGACATTATATTCAATACATAGACCACTTACTTTGGTAATCCATTCATGAAAATTTAATGTTCTGTTAAAATATGCTACTAGGAAGCCAGCTTCCCTTAAAAAATAAATGTTTATGCCGATCATGAATCTAAATATGAAATAAATGTGTCATAAAATATCTATATATGTAAATAAATAATCATATTGGAAACTGAGATGAAAACAACCACTTACTGATTATCAAAAAATATTATGGTTGTTAACAAATTATTGACTTTTATACTGGAATATCTTTTTTTCCCATTATAGTGGCTTGTCTCACTCATTTTGCTTCATTCTCCACTACTTTCTCCAACTGTTTCCAAATATTTTGAATTAGTTGTACAAAACCAGGTAACATCAAGAGCCAAACATTAAAGGCATTATGGAAATGTGTTCCAGAAAAGCACACACTGATAGAATAGCTCACAGAGCATGACGCTGTGGATTTTAAGCAGTTTTCATAACATGTCCAAGCAATTATGACATTTACCAATTACATTGTAATGCAATTTGAGACTTCCATCACACATCCTTTTGTTAAAAATATTGTAAGATCTGGGGATATAAATGTCACCATACATTCATGGGCCAAAATAGTGGTATTGAAAAATATGTATCTTCTGTAAAATTTGGCTGTGAAAACTCAAGAGGTACTGGAAAGAATAGACAAATATTCCATTCCGAGAACCTCTTATGTGTGGGCTGGCATGCACGTAGTAACTTCCTTCCAAAGAGCACATTATGGAAAGAAGGAAAAAAGAATCATTTTATAGTAGAGAAACTTTGCAGACACTACCTCAGCCAGGTGATTTGGTCAACGTCAACAGTGATAACACTAACGTTGGCCGCATGAGCCCTTAATGTGATATGATGAAACTGGTATTGTACCTCTGTGTCCTTTCCCCCTAAAATCCATAACCCAGTGTGATCATGAGAAATACAGACCCCTGGTGAGGAACAACCTATAAAAGATTTTCCCCATATTCTTCAAAATAGTCCGGGTCATTGAAAATAAGAAAGCATGACAAAGTGTTAGAGTTTAGGAGTTAAGGCAATATGACGACTAAATGGGATGTGGTATCCTGGATGGAATCAGAAACAGAAAAATGACATTAGGTAAAAAACTGAATAAATCTGAATAAAGTTTGAAATTTAGTTGATATAGTTGATAACAATTTATTATTTTGGGTTAGTTGGTTAGGACAACTGCCCATAATAATGTAAGATGATAGTAGGAGGAGCTTGGTGTGAGGCATAGGAGAACTTTCTTTGCAACCTTTCTGTAACTCTAAAACTATGCTGAAACAAAAAGTTTATTTAAAAAACTAAAGAGACAATTTACACAGATACTTGTATTTGGTTTGGCATTTCTGTGCATCTCAAGCATCTTCATCCTAATGCCCATCTAGAACACTTACAAGGGAAAGTGAGCAGGGCTAAGTGTATGTGATGGAGGGGAGCTGTTGGGAGGGGAGAGCAGTGTTGTCAGAGAAAGGCCAATTGTGAAAAATCAACAGTGGGTCATGCATTGTACCTTTTGTTCACACCAAACTTTTTTTTAAAGTTTTTCTTTATATAACTTTTGGTGGAGGGGAGGGAGAGCTGGTAAGGGGCAGAGAGAGGGAGAAAGAGAATCCCAAGCAAGCTTTACACTGCCAGCACTGAGCCTGATGCAGGACTCCAACTCACAAACCATAAGATCATGACCTGAACTGAAATCCGGAGTCAGACGCTTAACCGACTGAACCACCCAAGCACCCCCATATCAAAGTCCTGTGAGGGAAGCCAGAAGGTACAATCTGAAAATCATAGACAACACTAAATTCTAGATTGTAGAATGATCATGACCTTTTAGTTTCTTACATTATTAAACTTTTATCTGTAAAAATACAGACTCTACAGAAATGGAGCAACATTTTTGTATATAAGTATAAAGGCATTAAGAGTAAGGCTAGACATTAAAAGCTGAGACCTGAATTTATTTCAACACATCCATTTGTTAAAGCTTTTCACATTGGAAACTTCCTTAACTTTCTAAAACCTCAGTTTCTTCATCTGTAAAGGTAAGGATGACATGCATTTCTAATGTAGTTATGAGGATCAACCATACAGAGTTTGTGAAATTCTTAGTGTATTGCTTTATGTTTAAGACAAGTAAAATAAATAGTGTTAACTCTACTAATTTTTATTGTCTACTTTTTGATAATACTCTATAGAAAAGTTGATTTAACTTACATCCCCAAATTCCTAGTATTTGTTTGATAAATCTAAGGTATCGCATCATGAAAATTTTTTTTTCTTCCCCCTTGGTTTTATGCATTAATATATAAAACCATTAATGGGTATTTATATCCACATAAAGAGGTCTAAATCTAGATATTCATACAGATATAGTGTTGCATCTTTACATAAATCACACAGGGAGACATTAACATCTCTCATAATTCTTTTTCTAATGGTTAAATAATCTCTGCACTTACTTCTTCCATGTCCTAAAATATAATTTCAAGTCTGGAGGAACTTGCTGTTCTAATGGAATTATGTAATCACAGACCTTCATAATTGGAAGGGTCTATAAAATCAACCAATTTGATCCATTAATAATAATAATAGCTACTTTTTTTTCAGAGCTAACTATGTGTAGTCATTGTGATAATTATTTTACAGCTGCTCACGGAATTTCATTTAAGCCTCAAAACACCCACAAAGGTCATTAACTTCATTTTTCAGTAGGAGAATTTGAAGCCTAGAGATGTCAAGTATCTAGCTCAAGGTCACATAGCTATAACATGTGTTAACTTGGAATTAAATATTTAAATATAAGTCCCTCTGTCTGTCTGTCTGTCTCTCTCTCTCTCTCAAAACTGTGGTTTTAATCGTAATGCTGCCTGTTCCCTGATAGCCGGTTTTCCTTTACAATACATATGTCAAACAGTATTCCTACTGATCTTGTCGCATACTGCAGTGGTGGAAAACTCATTACTTGTAGAGACAATTCATTCTATCTTTCAACACTTTTGTTCTCATGCTGGAGTTATATTCCTATAGTTTCTATAGGAATATAGTTTCTAATAGGTTCTAATTCTACCCTGGAAGAGATTATTCACTAGACCACTCATAGTAAATAAACGCAATAATGTTTGGTTAACAGCCACAGTTTAAAAAAATGTTCTTTTTTTTTTAAATTTTGTTAAATGTTTTTATGTTTTTTATTTATTTTTGAGAGACAGAGAGAGACAGCACGGGCAGGGGAGGGTCATAGAGAGAAGGAGACACAGAATCCGAAGACAGCTCCAGGCTCTGAGCTAGCTGTCAGCACAGAGCCCGAATCGGGGATTGAACCCATGAACCGCGAGATCATGACCTGAGCCAACGTCAGATGCTTAACCGACTGAGCCACCCGGGCGCCTCTAAAAAAATGTTCTTAAAAGTTTACAAACAATAAAAGATATCCCTGTTTTAAAGTTCTCTTAGCAAAGCTTCTCAAGCTTGGAACAAGTGCTTGAGGTATAGAAATTAGAAAATATGTTTCAGTGTTAATCGGAAGAGAGAGGCAAGGCTGAGTTAGCCATAAATATGAAGTAAACACTAGTTGCAGTAGCGCTAAGATAAATGTGAACCAGATCACAGGAAATATGCTGGGAAAGGAAGATTATCAAGGTAGTAAAGTTTTATAAATTCAGAGGGAACAAGCTATGAGGAGAACAAAAAATAAGCTCCAATTTAGATGGCGAAGGGAAATAATACAAAAGTTTCTTTAAGGAGAGAAGCTCAGAAAAGGGTAATCCAGTTTTATTAAGAATGCTAGGGGAAATATCTAAGAAGTATACAGCAATAGCGCTGAACTTTTGTATCACCACTAAAACTCATAAGTAATAAGAAAATCAGCTAGAAAAGAGAGAATAATATTAAAAATCAATGAGAGGACAAAACTATGGTTGAAAGTTCTGATTCCAGTATATCTGATACCATATTTACATAAAAATTGTACTAAAACTGTTCTTCATTAACAGTGATGACTACGTGAACATTGTAATTTCTTGTGAGTATAGATAATATATACATAAAACACATATACAATGATAAAGAGTTTATATAAAATATACACATAATATATAAAATGTGTATATATAATACAAATATTATATATATTCTTTTTACCAGTCAGGGTTCAACCAGACAAAAGAAACCATCTTATACTACTTCAGATAGAAGGAATTTAATTCAAGCATACCAACCCCACTTCTCTGTAATTTTTATCCAAACTCATGGCTTATAATACTTAACTTGTAAATTTCTAACTGAAGCTTAGACTCTTCCTTGAAATGCAAACTTATATATCCAGCTAGCAGCCAACATCTCCACTTGGTTGTCCCAAGGATAAATTGTTGTAAAATTAACTTGTTCTAAAGAGAACATTTTATTCCTTTATCCCCAAATCTGCTTCTGGTAGTCTTTTCCATCTCTTATTGATTTTGCTTTTTTCTCTATGTCGCAAAAAGCCGACCGCTCAAACATAATTTTTCTTTGTTCTTGACCCTCTCCAACAAATCTATTAACATCATCTTTCAGCTTCTTCTCCTAAGCTATATGTAGAATATAAGTGTTTTCACTTTCTCTGTTGCTCCTAATCTCAGTCAAAACCCTCTCCTCTCTTACCTGGATCAATGCAATAGTTGGTTAAGTAATCTTCCGTTTCCATTCTTGTCTCTTTACAGATCATCCTTCACACAGTAGCCAGAACAATCTTCTAAAAATGTAATTACGGTTATGTAACTCTCCTGCTTATGATTTCCTGTGGCACTTAGCATAAAATCCAAACTCTTTACCATAGTCTATAAAAAAAATGCAAAGATAATAGATATTCTGTAGATAGTTTTTCCCTAATCAGATCTGTTTCTGGACATACTTAGAAACAGTAAATCACTAAACTTATTTATCCATATATAGGTCTCTTGACCTTAAGGCCTCTCATGTCTTCTTAAACTCAGTATTTTCTTTAAAGATAACTTATAAAAAGTCCAAAACACTTTAAAGTGGTGCAGCCCCATAACTTAAATTCCTGGAAACAGAAGCTAGCAGTGGAACTTGAATCAGCTCTCCATTAACAGAGATATGCCTTTATGAAGAGCAAAAAATTAAATCTGTAGGTTTTCCAGCTATCATTTTCAGTATCTGAATCAATGATGCAATCCAAGGACTGCAGGCCCCAAAGCAATCTCACCCCCAGTCCCATATTAAAAGCAAAGAAATATCAAATGAAGATGAGAGACTTCCATGAAAGATTACCTGTGACTGTGGCCTGCTGCCTCTTGGTAGGACAATCAACATGCATGGGGGATTAAGCTGAATAAACTCTGTTGAATTGAATCAGCTGTCCTAATGGGCCAGAAAATCAACCAGTCTGAGTGAAAAATTCACTTGAAATGGTTGACTGGCACTAGTTGAAGAAGCAACTGAAATTTGTGGAATCCTTAAAATGCCCCAAACTAGGAAGAAAGATACATATATAGTTTTTCCAATTTCTATCTGAGTGCTTGACATAGTCTAGACATAGCCTTAGGGTTCTAAACCAAAAGAAAAAAAAACCCAAAATCAAAAAATAATTTTTTCTCTTTAATCTCTAAAAATATCCTTTAAATCCTCAATGATTCCCATCACCATGTAAACCAAGGACAGATGGACCATTACTCTGAACAATTTGTGTCTTTACTTCATGAATAATTTACTCAATGGTCTTACATATTTCTAAGTATCTTCCTTTATTATAATAATACCCATTACCATAAACACTCTGCTTTTCATGTGAGTTTTGACATGAAATGTCCCAAGACTTTTTAAATTAGACATGGTTTTTCTTATTATTCAGAAGAGAAACCTGATACTCAGGCATGATAAATGATTTGTTCAAAACCATGCACGTGTGGAATGATGAAGCTGGGATTCAAATCAAGGCCTTCTGAAAATCTATCAGGTCACGTTTTTTTCTTGAAAATTCCCATTCTTAATGACCAGAAACTTTGTGATAGTTTGTCATCAATTTGCCTACAAGTAAATAAAGCCATGTGGTAATGCCTGTTTATTAAGCAGACCTCACTGTAAGAATCCATTAATTTACTAAGTGACTTGTAGAACTGACTACGATTTGATAGTCCAAGCAATTCTATGTCAAGCCCATAGTTAACATGACTTCATAATACCAAAAAAGGAAAGTAAAACCCTTGTGCATGTAGGTGATTTTTTTCTAAATTGTGCATTTGTATATAGATAAAATTCTTACAGCTGCCACAGATTTTCATTCTGAAAAAGCCTCAAAATGCTTTGCAATGAATCAGGTTCTATCTTGAATAGAGTAAGTAAATAGTTCATTTTGGTAGAAACTGTATTGTCACTACATCAGCAATTCTCATTTAAAAAATGTGCATTACTTATTCAGCTATTAGAAAGATGGTATTAAAGAGGAGCTATTTTGTCTGTTTTTCTCCATCTACAAGCCTTCATTTTTAAACTTATAACATTTTGTATTTTTAAGATATCAATTACCATTTTAAAATCTGCCAGTCTATCTTGAGTTTCTCAGCAAGTTTCTAGGCCAAAGAAAACACTAATCCTTTCAATTTATTGGGAATCAATGTTTAATCCTCTTTTTTGTTCTCATACTTATTACAAATCATAAAGAATTCTGAGTGTCAGTTTAAGAAGTGAAAGCCCTATGTAATATTCCTATTACTTATTGATCAGTTTAAATTAAAAATTTTAGTACTTTCTATTTGAAAAGTAAACCAAAAAATTATGTTTCACATAGAAATGCTTCCAAAACATAATAAAAAAAGTGTGCTTATGGTAATGTTTCATACTGTAGTTTAAAATCCATAAAAATGAAGTTTTTATTATTAGTTAAATTCATGATGATTACGTAAAACTTTCATAATAGGCAAAAATCAACATCGGTTAACTTTACTAGGAGTGAAGACCATGGAGAATATGCTGATGGACATTTAATACAAACTTTTAACAGTAGAAACATCTAAAATTATTTTATATATAACTTTTTTCAAACTTTAAAGCTCCATAATCCTTTTAAAACTTCAGATAACAATAATTTTTTCATATGATTCAAAATCTCTCAAAAGTTCCAAATTAGTCTATTTTCTTATATTTCTATAAGATACTAAATTATTACAACATTCCTTCCTTAGGTCAATACATTTTATTTTTAAGTATATTGAAATTATAGAAGATTCTATATACACGTTCATTTTTATCTTACTTTTAATGTTTATTTATACACATGCATATATTTTTATGATGATGCATACATTAGATCATATTATTCCTTTGTTTATTCTCTAAACAAATACTTATTAATAGTAAAAACTTCCATCCTCTTTAAACTCCATTCTAGAATGGAAAGCAGACAATAACAAAAACCAAAAGGAAAAATGTGAAGGATGTTTATGGTAATAAAAATGCTGTGGATACAAATAAATCAGGGAAGAGGGAAAGATAGAGGGACATAAGAGTATAAACCAATGTAAGGATTTTGGCTTTTGCACTTCTTCAGATGGGAGACCTGGAGAGGAAATTAAGCAGACAGAGAGAGACACATCTGGCAACTCCATCCACTGCGTTACAGATAGAACTGAAGTGTGTATGGAAGAGCAAAAATAACTATTTAATCAATATTTCATACTATTGACTCTATAAGTCTGGTAGCAGTGGAAATTTGAAAAGTGGTCAGATAATGCATATATATTGAAGATAGAGTATGTAGAATATTTATTAATGATTAAATATGAAATCTAAAGAAAAAGAAGCAAAAGCAAGGATAAAATGATAGCATTGTCAAGACTGAGGTAGAGAAGATAGTAGTGCAAATGCTGGGCCATACAGTAGTTCTATTTTTAATTTTTTGAGGAACCTCCATACTGTTTGCCAGAGTGGTTGAACCAGTTTGCATTCCCACCAGCAGTGCAAAAAGGGTTCCCCTTTTTCTGCATCCTTGCCAACATCTGTTGTTTCCTGAGTTGTTAATTTTAGCCATTCTGACAGGTGTGAGGTAGTATTTCACTGTAGTTTTGATTTGTATTTCCCTGATGATGAGTGATGTTGAACATCTTTTCATGTGTCTGTGAGCCATCTGGATGTCTTCTTTGGAAAATTGTCTATTCATGTCTTTTGACTACTTCACTGGTTTATTTTTTAATGGAATTATAGCATTCTATGGAGTTGTACCAACATTTATTAATTTCTTTGATAATAAGCATACTTACTTTTAGTGTGTTATCCTTTCAAACAATTCTTCTACAAAATATCATTTTATGTGTAATCATTTGTGTTCACATGTCCATATCTGAAGATTGAATATCTTCCAATCCCTGGAATGGGATTGTGATTTAAGAAATAATTTTTATTTTAACATTAAGGTTTGTTTAAGGACTGTTTTCCATCCAAAACCTGTAAAACCCACATTATACCAGCAATGATTTAATTATTTTTAGCCATTCAGATTAGCATAAAATGACATATCATTTACAGTATTTTACATTTTCTTGAATACTGTCAAATTTGAACAATACTTTAATTTTATGCCCTTTTGGGTTCATTCTTCACTAAATTACCTACACTTCACTCAACATCACGTTCACTTCTTTATTGTATTATTTGTCTTTCTTTGGAGAATATATAAGATAATTGCCTATATTAAATATACTAACATGTTGCCATTTGTGTTAAATCCTTTTTGTCAAGATGAATCATTTATTTCTTAATGCTTAGAATTTTTACATATATATCTTTCTATGATCACTTAGATATTCCTGCCTCAGGGAGGCAGGTCAGTCAGCATTTCAACTCCATTTGTGTTATCTCTACTAAGAAGATTAGACATGGTCATAGTCATATAAGCCTTATGCCAAGACCTTCCTTATTTCTGTATCTTTGGAACAATGTCTTTCTGTGTTTTCCCTCTTTTATGTTCTACTCAAGTGTCCCAAGGTTTCTCCTAGGCCTTTGCCCAGCACAAGGGGAAAAGAGCGGAAGTCCCACCAAATTTCCTAGTCAAGAGCTCAAAGCAATTTTTGAATGCGGCTGATTGTGGTCCCCAAGAGCTACTGTGACTCAGAGAAAGGTAGACTGAAATTGAGACTGAAGAATATATAGCTGAGCTCAAGCCATCATATTTAGACAATCTCCATTCTATTATCTAAAGTATGTATTTGTTTAAGGCACACATAAAGACTTATTTTGAGAAATTTAATCTGTCATAGTCTTATTGTTATATTCACAATCCCTATGTCTTAAAGAGAAAGGCCTACCCAAAGTTTAATTTGTTAATGTGTTTTTCCAATTGGATAAGAGTTCTTGATTTGAAAGCGATTGAAAATACAATGCCATGTGATTTTTCTGGGATTACCTATGGCAGAGCTCCTCAAATTTAAGTGTCAGAAACCTAAATATTTAATGCACAGATGCCTTACAGAGTGTGATTTCACTACATAAATTTTCAGATTTTCTGTCTTGGCTTTTTTCTTCTCTTATTAATTCATTCAGTAAATACTCTGAATACCATCTTTATGCAAAAACCAAACCAAAACCAAACCAGAACAAAAAACTATTCTCGACTCTAGGTATACAGACTTGAATAAGGCAACTAAAGCCCTAGCCCTTTTGGAAGACATAGACCTCACACAAATAAATAAATATAAATATAAAATAAAAGTATAAAAATAATTTAAATTGCTATAAATGTTAGTGATATTAAAGAGAGTCATTTGACAGAGATAAACTGATCATACAAAAAAGTAAATATTTAACTTAGGATCTAAAGGATAATCTTAAAGAAATGCAAGAATATTTGCAAATCATGATCACCTTTAACCTGAGAGCTAAATGCATATTTTATTATCATTGGTTTTATATATGTTTACAATCGTGCTATTAACAATTATGTAGAGAAACAAATATATGAGTATAGATATAGATATATGTAATCTACATGCATACATATTTATTCAATAATATATATATATACGTATTATTAGTATATGTACATACATATATATTATGTTGTTAAAATGTGTTAATGCATAAATATTTGTTGTAAAGATTGGATCAAATAATATAAATAAATAATAAATAAAGTGCTTAGAACAGTGTCTAGCACAGAGTAAGCACCATGTGGATTTTTTTGAGAAAAAGAGAGAGCACTCAAGTGGGGGGGGGCAAAAGAGGGAGAGAGAGAGAGAGAATCTTAGGCAGCCTCCACATCCCACATGGAGTGTGGTGCAGGTCTTGATCTCATGGATCAGGAGATCATGACCTGGACTGAAAGCGAGAGTCGGATGCTTAACCAACTAAGCCCCCCAGGTGCCCCTGGATGTTTCAAATATAAACAGAGAAGCAATAATTTGTTATGGTTCAATCATAAATAAAAGGGCAATGCTAAAAATAGACAAAAAACTGCCCAAACCCAGCAGAAGAAGAGAAATCATAAAGATCAGGGCAGAAATAAATAATATCGAATCCAAAAAAACAGTTGAGCAGATCAATGAAACCAAGAGTTGGTTTTTTGAAAAAATAAACAAAATTGATAAACCTCTAG
>CM053570.1:37959888-38004249 GCA_028646485.1 Cryptoprocta ferox
AAACAAACTGAGGGGGGAAGGGGAAGGGGAAAAGGTAAAGCGGGGTGATGGTCTTGGTGGAGGTCACTTGTGGGGAAGAGCACTGGGTGTTATATGGAAACTAACCTGACAATAAACTATAAAGTTAAAAAAAAAAAAAGATTGAAATCATATCAAGTATCTTTTCCAACCAAATTGGAGTAAAACTAGAATTCAATGGCTAAGGAAAAGTGGAAAATTTGCAAATATGTGGAAATTAAGCAACACACTCTTGAATAATGATAGGGTCAAAGAGAAACTCAAAAAGGAAATTAGAAAGTATCTTGAGTCAGATGAAAGTGAAAACACAATATGCCAAAATATATGAGATACAAAAAAGCAGGACAGAGAAAAGTTTATAGTAGGAAGCACTTATAAGAAAGATCTCAAATCAGCAAACCTTACACCTCAAGGAACTAGAACAACATATGCCCAAAATAGAAGTGCAAGAAGAAGGAAGGTAGTATTAAAATTAGAGCAGAAATAAATGAAATATATAACAGAAAACATCAACAAAACTAAGATTTGGTTTATTGACTAGATAAACGAAATTGAAAAACCCTTAGGTAGCCTAAGAAAAAAAGAGACAAGTCTCAATTAAAAAGAGTCAGAACAAGTGAGGGGAGAGATTATATCTACGTCCCAGAAATAAAAAGAATCCTAAGAGACTACTATAAGCAATTATATGCCAACAAATTGAATCATCTAGAAGAAATATTTAAATTACTAGAAACAGGAAACCCACAGAGATTGAATCATGAAGACATAAGCCACCTGAACAAATATATAATTAATTGCAAACAGGAAATATACATGTTATTCGTTATGTATGTTATTGATTATATGTGATAAATGATATTTTTCTTACATTATTTTCCCCTGTTAGAAAATGGATATTTATATGTATATAAATATATATTCATATATACATGTATATGCATATATATGTAAAACTTACAATTTTTAAATTATTGATTCTGTTTTTATTATTCTGACAATTGTCCCTGTTAGTTAAAGTTATAATGGAATCATCTGAAATCTTGTTTCAGAACTCTTCTCTTAATACTGCCATCCTTTTTGTTCTTTCCTAATAACTTCTGGAACTTTCCTGATAACTTCTAGCCTTTGTCTTTTAGCTCACCAGGCTTTTCTTTTATAGTGTAGCAGATGGGTTATCTTTCCCAGTTCTTCACTCTCTCCCTATAATTGAATTACACATCCGCGTCCTTTGTCAAGTGGCTTTGCAGTGCCTGCCTCTACAATAGGCAAGATTTATAACACAGTCATACCGACTTCAGTTTAACATAGAAATTGTCTTTAGCCAAAGGAGTGTGAGTGGATGTGAAATAAGCAGAGTTGTATTGAACTTGCTTGCTTTGATTTGTTGTTTTGTGATTCTACCAACTACCTTGAGAATAGTCTAGAATTAGCAGACACAGGTGTGAGAAAAATAAAATGTAATTGCTTTTTAGCCTTTGAAATTCTGAGATTTTTTAAAAGTATTATACTTGACAATAATTAAGCCCACCACCAATCAAAGTATTTTATAATTACATTCTTGTATGAAGTATTTAACACATATAAAAATGTATATGTTTTAAAATAAAACAAGATGACCACTATCAGTGAACTCACTACCCAACTTAAGAAATAATTCATTCCCAAAGCCGCTGAAACTCCTTATTTACTCCTGCCTAATAACTTTGTTTCTTTTCTATTCTGTATTTTGTGTGAATGGCATTATACATAATAATGTATATTATATATGAATATGTCTTTACATAATTTTTAGATTTACCATACTATGAGTACATTTCTTATGTACCACATTTCTGTGAGTTCATATATCCAGAGACTTATGATCCATTGCTTTTTTTGACAGTAGTTGTATTAGTTGCTAAATGTAGTTCTAAAAGCCATCAATCTCCTGTCTATTGTCTGTATTGAAATTTGGAAGAGACAACTAATTCACTAGCCTCAACATGCCTAGAATAAGTAGCCAAAAAGAAACTTTTTTTGTATAAAAGACTCCTTAAAGTGTTGTTCTTTTGATATCAAAACAGGATTTTAAAGGCCTAACTGACTATAATTACAGACATTTGTTTCATTATACTCATGAATGATGAATGATTAAAAAGGCAGTCTATTGAATTCATATATTTCTAATCTATTTTTAAATTAGAAACTCAGAGGCAGTAATTTAGAGTAACAAAGCAAAGATTGTTTTATGGTCCCAGACTTCTCCTTTATTTAATTAAAATTGCTTTAAAAATAATTATTGGGAATAAAGTGCTTTGTTTAACAGGATATTAGAGCATAGCACCTTACTGAGTATGCTTTTGAAAGAAGTAATGCTATTTTGCAAATTATAGGGAGAGATTTGCATATAGGATACACATTTCCAAATATGATGTATACAGTGTTTTTCTTTGTTCTATGCTAATGTAAACATATAGTTTGATTTTAGGGTTTTGGTAGGTGGAACATGTCAACTTGAAATCAAAATGAAATTTGTTTTGTGACAAAGCTTTCTTTCTTTTTCTTTTTAAGTTTCATAATAATCACATCATATCACCAAATTGATGTCTTGTTCTCTTTTAATTACAACATATAGAATATGTTTTCACAACATATCCCATAAATGTGATATGCTACATATACATATACATATTTTGTAAAGAGACATGTTTTAATTGCAACACATAACATCTTAGAACATATATCCCAAATGATGATGGTTTTTATTGTATTTGCACTGAGATAGAAATGTTCACCCGATTAAGAGCAGCTCAGTGTTTTCTGCAAGTTTCAGAATGCCTCTTTGCCCTAATTACTGGTGACAATTTAGTGTGTGTACTCCACGGCTTAACATCAGCCTAGAGAAGATGGTAATGAACACAGTTTAAACCATGAAACTTGCAAATATCTTTTGCAAGGGAGTAAGGATTCATCATTGCTTGTTACTTTATTTGGAACTTCTTTGGGTTTTCATATCAGGTAGTACTATAAGACACAGAGATGTGCAAAAATATTTATTACCTTATTAAGGTAAACTGTCTTCCCTGCCGGTGGATGATATTTTATGGAAAAAATACAAAATCCTATAAACTTCACGGCTGGAGTCCCTCCACTTTTTAGCTGACAACACGGCTACCATTACTTTTATTCTAATTTTAAGGACAGTAGTAGCAGCACCTCAATTAACCAATTAATCAAAATAATATTCAAGTTTCTGCACATCTAGTTCGTAAAAGCTCTCTCTATTGCACATTATTTCAAATGAATGCCACCTCCTGCTAGGGTGGGTGTTCAGCTGTCCTAGAAAAGCACAGTAGTGAGCTCTTTTCATTGCAGTGAAAAAAGTTAACAACACTGACACTTAAGTGACCATAATTAGTCCATTGAGATGGATGTGGGAACTTTGTACCTTTCCCAGTGTCACTGTCACAGACTGACGACACCCTCTAAATTGCAGTAGTTCATTGGTTCATTATCCAAATGGTTTTCTCACTTAGAATGCCTAGAAGTCCAATTTTTTTTTAAATAAAGGTCTTAGATACTTTAGAAAATAGCCTTAATCGAAAAAGTCTAAAGGAAGACCTTATGCCTTTCAAATTGCAGTGAGTTTTCTCACTGTTTGTAGGACAAAGACATATCAAATGACCATATATAAAAACCAAATCCTTGTAATTGATAACATTAAATATTTAGCAGAGCAAATGTGAAAGTTTAGAGATTAATTTTCCATGAATACAAGTTAAAAAACATAAAAGAATAATAAGAAGGCAAGTCCTGCCTTATTCACACCAGTTTTCTCAAAGGTTTGACAGGCTTTCTGAAACTAAGCTTATAGTAATAATTGGACATACAGTATGTTTCAGGTTACAGATCATGCGACAACTAACAAGCCAATTTTATTTGAATGTTGTTGTATAGCAGGAGAGAATATATATGCTGGTGTGCAACTGTTTTTTATTTGAATATTACTATAGTCTATTTTTAAAATGCAAAAAGCATTTTAAAAACACTTTAGATAAATTTCCCTTAAAAATTAGGGAATTCAAAGTAAACGATTGGCGCACATGCCTAAAATTCATAAGCAGATTCTTATGAATACATAGGAAAGCAGGAAGCAGGAAGGATAGAAAATTGCACAGTAATAAGTACAAAATGAGTAAAATGTTGACTAATATAAGGACATTACTCAACGATTCACTTTCTCCTTTGAACCAGCATAGAAACACAAGAGCTATTTAGAAATCAGAAGAGTTGCCTATAAAGCGAAGAAATAGTCAACCCTTGATTTTCCAAAGCAGTGATATTATTATATGTAAGGACTCCGCCTGTTACTATAGGCACCCAAAAGTTTTGGATAAATTCAAGAACATAATATCATACTCAGACTTTCAGAACTGGTTGCTTCATATCACAAGGAAACTTTAGTGTGCAGCTAATTTGAGACATCCTGAGACACAAGCAATGTTATCAGAGACCTCTTTCTCCATCTCTCAGTTCTGCTTATCTCTGAATATAATCTTGTGTCTACAGTACATTTCCACCTCCTGAAAAAGATAACCTCCATCACTCTCAAATTAGTCACCCCAATAACAATGCATGCTGTTACTTCAGGAACCTCAAAAGAAATAGAGAATAGTTTCACTTTTTAAAGTCCTAGCATTGACCCAGCTTTTGTGGTGTGGCTATTCCAAGAGCGAGTTAGACTAGCTAGTCACAAGGGTGACTGCAAAAATTCCTCCCAAAACACATACTATGGATTCCATTGTGGAAAAAAAAAATAAGACTCTGTTACCAGAAAAATGATGAAAGATGTATTGACTCAATTAATATAGAAATCAAATAATCATCCCATTGAAAGAGAGGGATTCTGGACACTAAAAATACATGAAATTTCTACTGGTCTTATACAGACTGGCTTATAGGTGTTTTGTGGACATTAAAAAATTTCAGAAATAAGAGATGTCATTAAATGTTCACTGAAATGAAAAGTGGACATATCAAACTATCTTCATTTACATTTTAGGATGTCCAGATCAGTAAGTACACTGCACTTAAAATCTTTCAAAGTTAATTACTGAATAACATGATGAAATTTGTACTTAATTATTTTACTCCTGGTAATTTCTTAAATAAACTTACCAGAAAAATGTTCATTAAGGGGTCAATATTAATGTGAAAGCAAGAGTTTAAGGTTCTGTTCTTGATCCTAATTCAAATTCTTTTTTCAGCATTTTGGATGAGGACATGGAAAATAGGTTAGTAATATGTGTGGATTATAGAAAGTTTGGGGGGGAAATGATATATATTGTCATATCTAATATCTCAAAAATATATCAACATAGTAGATTAATAAAAGAAACCTGATGCGATAAAAGTTAATTTAAATCTTAATGTTAAAAAAAAAGCTTAGCAGTAAACAAAGAGGATTATTGGGACGCTTTATCCAAAGACTAAGGGATGTTAACCTCACGTAACCTCAACATACATTAACAGTGTTACATTTCCACTAAAATGAATTAAAATTATTGGATATATTAATAAAATTACATTTCCTAATAATGATAGGTGGGACTGTCATAATCTGAGAATGTACTGACAAATTCGAGTATGTCCAAAGATGAAATAATTAACACAAAAGTGGATGTGGCAATATCTATATTAGAGGGAAGAAAATTTAATGGAAAAGTAAAAACTATTTTAAATACTTGAAAGCCTTTCACATAATTTTCATTCAGACTTACTCTTTGTGCTTCCAAAGTTATATCCAGAACTTGGGATGTAGAAGTCTGGGATCCACAATAAAGAACATTTTCCCCCAAATAGTGTACTTTTACTTTTGGTTTTGAAATTACATATATTTTTAAATAGTTTTATTAATTATTGAATTTTCTACAATAATATGATTCAATATGAGATTCAATATGATTCAATAATGACATCTTCTGGTGTCACTAAAAGACAAATCCACACAAAAAGTATATGGTTAGACAAGATAACTTTGAATCCCAGTTCAAAATATTAAGGCCTTCGGTTTCTATAAAATTATTCATGGCTGAGGAAGCAGGATATTGGAAGTATCTGGTTGAAAAAGGAGTTTTCAAGACAGGTCACAGAGAACTGGCCTGCCTAGCTGGCAGTAAGAATTTGTGATCATTCCACAAAGAAATATAGACCTAAAGGCTGAAAAGCTCAGACTCTTTGGAAGTTTATGAGATAAGAAAAAAAAAAAAAACCTCTCTTTAGAAATTGTTTTAGGAAATCCCACTATGTAGACAGTATTTTAAAAAAAGCAGCTATGAAGGGCAATGAAAGTAGAAATTAGCAGTCCGAATTAAGGTTAATAGCAATTTCCTTACACTCCAACCTAAAACATTTAATTCCTGTATGCTCAGTTTCAATTATTCCCCCCATTCCCCAGCAGAGGTAATCACTATTCTTAATTATATATGTAACATCCCTTTGGTTTTATGTATAGTTTTACCAACACGTCTGTGTGTATTTGTTTTGCATGCTTTGACATCTATACAAATTCATTTTTGTATTTATATATTATACTTTATATACTCTTCTGCTACTTGCCGTTTTTGCTTAGAGATTCATCCATGTTGTTGTATAGCTTTAGTTCTTACACTCTCACTATAGCACTGTATTCCAGTATATCTTATATACTCACTCTTCTGGTGGAAATGTGTTTGTTTCTTGTTTTGTGTATGACTCTATTTGCACAAACACAAGTGTATTTTTATAGTCTCGGTTCTCAAAATGTGTTATCCTGCCTAACCAGCAACGTCATCTGGGAACTTGTTAGATATTCAAATTCTGTATCCCCATTACCTACCTGCAAAATTAGAATTCTGGGGGACAGTGGGGCCCAGCGGTCTTTAAGCAATCTGTGTGGGTGAATTGATGCACATTCAATTGCAAAAATCACTGGTATAGGCTATATGTGAAGGAAAAAGAATTACTGGGTTATATATTGTAAATCTTCAAGCTTATCAGATAATCCTGCATAGTTTTCTAAAATGCTTACACCAATTTCCAGTTTTGCCAAAACTTAAATGAGCTCCCATTGTTCCAATTCTTCAAACACCTGGAATTGTCTGATGTTTCAAAAATTTTGCCAATGTAGTAAGTGTAAAATATTGTCTCATTATGAATTTAATTTGCTTTTCCATAATTTAAGTGGTAGTTGTGCATATTTTTCTAATTTTATGAGACATTTGTACTTCCTCTTCTATGAACTTCTTATAAATTTTTCCATATTAGAATTGAATTCATTGTCTCTCTTGGTGGAGGATTTTTTTAAAATTGTGTTGCTTTTTTTTCTTCTTTTATTTGAATTGTGATAGATCTCTACGCTAATCATTTCTTGGTTAAATGTGTGGCTAATATTATATCCAGTTTATAGCTTGTCTTTCTGTCCTTTTTGCAATGTCTTTTGATTCATTGGAGTTATTTATTTATTTATTTCAATAGAGTTGAACTCATCATCTCCTTCTCTTACGGTTTGCAGAATTTTTTTAAGGTTTTACTTTTATTCCAGTTATCATACAGTGTAACATTAGTTTCATTTTTACAATGTATAATTTAACCCTTCCATACAACACCCAGTGCTCAACATATTTTAATCCCTTTACCATTAGTATTGCTTCTTAAATTCCACAGATGAGTGAAATCATATGTAGATGTGTTTCTCTAACTGACTTATTTCACTTAGCATAATACGCTCTAGCTCCATCCATATCTTTGCAAATGGGAAGATTTCATTCTTTTATATGGCTGAGTAACATTCCATTCTATATGTATACCACTTCTACCTTTTTTTTCTTTTCCCCCTTACATCTAGGGTTAGGGTTCAAGATAGGGTTAGAGAAAGAATTTTTTACTATGTTTTGAAAACTCTTCTCTGAGAGCATGAAAATACATTATACTTTTTTCTTCTAAGAATTTCAAGTGTTTATTTTTAAAAATTTTTATCACCCTGAAATTATTTTTATATCATTGCTAAGTAAAGAACCATTTTCCTTCCATAAAGTTAACCAGTTGTTCCAGAAGACTTAATTCACTAACTCATCAGTCTCCAGTAATCTTCAATAATGCATCTCTTTTATGCCAAATATATGGATATGCATGAATTTTTAAAAATATTTTTATTATTATTTCATTGCTTAATACTTCACTATCTAATACAGTCCCTTGCTGCCTTAAAATAGCTTTATAATAAGCTATAATACTATAATTCATATTAAGCCACTGGGTTTTTTATCAAGAGCTTCTTGATGACTTATGACTTTGTGCGCGCACGTGCGCGCACACATACACACACACACACACACACACACACACAGGATTTTGTTTAGTTGGGCACTGAGTATATAGATAATGGGAGAATTGATATCTTTATGATATTGATATTTTGTCCTTGAGTATGGTATATCTCTCCATTAATGTCTGTCTTGACATCTTACTGTAGAGTTTTATTTTTTTATCCATAAAAGTAAAGCACATTGTGACTTACTACTGGGTCTTTATATTATTTTTTATTGCTCTAATAACTGCCATCTTTTTCTCAATTAAAATTACTCTTTAAAAACAGTTGTCCTTAAGTTTTGGCATTTTACTCAGCAATGTCAATATATTCTCAAATAAGTCTAGTAATTTATATAAATTATTTTGAAATTTAATGTAGATAAGTTTTTCCTTAAAAAAAAAACCTTGATAATTTTCGTTTTTCTTATTTGGCTTATTTTACTGACCAGGACCTCCAGTACAATTTTAAAAGAAGTAATAATAGTTACATTATTTTCATATACATATTTGTTGAAGTCATCTCTTCAGGTTTTGGAGATTAACTTACAGTCACAGTGTCAGAGTTTTTTAAAACATATATGGATGATCTTATTGAATGCTTTCTTTCTGGTTGCACTATTGCTATAATATTTTTCATTGTTAGTACCCTAATTTACTATGTAGATGACCTAATCTTAAATTATAGCAGCATTTCTGGTATAAACTCACTTTAACCATTATACATACCTATTTTTATACGTTGGTGATTCTATATACTAATGTTTTTAATTTTTGCATCCAAGTGTGTAAGTGAGATTGGCCTGTAAATTTTCCATATTCATGAACATTTTCTTTTGTCTGACTTTTAAATGAATTGAGACTACTGGAGATTTTTTTGTTTTTGTTTTGTTTGGTTTTGGTATCTGGGAATATATTTATGATTATGAATTTAATTTTTGCAATAGATTCAGACTATTCAAATTTTAGACTTATTTTAATAAGTTGGATGATCTACATTTTACTAAGAATTTCTCCAATTTGTCTACATTTTCAGATCTATTGGCTAAAGTTGCTCACAATTTTCTCCTGTTATCTGATATATTTTGTATCTATGTAGATAAGTCTCTCTTTTTATTTCAAATAATCTTTGTGTTCACCTTTATGTATATTTCATTAATCTCACATGTTACTTCTCTCTTAGTCTTTTCCAAGTGCTGAATGTATTAGAACTTTTTTCTCAGTGATCCCCAAAAGAAAGCAATTCATTTAAGATTCCCACTGTATCTCTAATTTTTAAATTAATGTCTATAAACTGTGGCTATCCAGTTCTCAGTAAATTTAAAGGGAACTTATTTACTGAAGACTATGTACTCTTTGAATTCAGGTCCCCTTT
The DNA here is from genome assembly GCA_028646485.1 of Cryptoprocta ferox. Lineage (NCBI taxonomy): Eukaryota > Metazoa > Chordata > Mammalia > Carnivora > Eupleridae > Cryptoprocta > Cryptoprocta ferox. Next base: position 37,969,607 of record CM053570.1, read on the forward strand.
CCATTGGAAAGAAAGTGATATTTCCAACTAAAAATAATTTGAATCTGAAAAAATGATATAACGACTCAGCAATGTATTATCAGAAAATCTTCTCATGTCTTTTAATGAAAGTAATATAAAATAAGTTTGTACATAGGTAATAAGCACATTGCTCATTTACTCAGAAGTTCTACTCTCTCTAATCTTAAGATGATGCACTGTTGTTAGCAAATGAATTTCCTAAGCATGTTCACCAAAACCAGTGTATTTATTCTGTCTGAGTGTTAGAATTACCAGAGAAACTTTAAATACCCCAGGCCAATTGAATAGAAATTTCCTTGTATTGGGCTTGAGCCCAGGAAATTCAAATATGCAACAGGGTTGAAAACCACTAGCATAAGTTATATATTTGTGAAACCCTATGCCTTAAATTCATTTGTAACATTGACCTACATGGTTCTTTATTAAAAGAACAGACTATTGAGGTCAGAAACCACTGCCTCTAATAGCAGAGTGCTCTTCCTGAACTAATTTGACCATTATATGACACTTCAAAAGCCATTTCCTAACTGTATTTTTACACTGTTTAAAATGCTTAAATAGTGTGCTGCACTTTGTCAAACATTTTCCCATGTAGAATTAACTGTTTTATGCTTAAGAGTATATTTATCTTATTTTAAACTCTCTCCTGACATTAGTGAATGCTAATCTATTTTTAATAAAGCTAGTCAGTTAATCTCAGTTGATTAAGGCACGTAGTCAATAATACCAAAAATGGGGTGGTGGGGGGGGGGAGTGCTGCTGTCTAATGTTGTGAAAATAGCATTAAGTCTTTTTAACAGGGTATCCCCAGATTTGAGTGAATGATGTGGTGGAAGGAATGGGTGGGTATTTGAAAAAATGTAACTGACTTTAATCCACAAAGAAATATACTTTTGTGAAAGAAAATTTATAATGTTAATTTATTTGCTTCTGTCCTAATTTAACGTGAATGTATGTAGTCATTTGTTTTTCTTAGCCAAACATGCTTTTATCAATTCAATCAATTGCTTTTCATTTCAGGTTTTCAGTAATTATGACATAATGTAATCAATTTCCTAATTACTTTCATAAACTAAAAGAAGTTGGGTTATATTTTTTTAACAATTGTACTGTTAATGTAATTTTCTTTTTATTTTTGAGAAGAGAAATTTAGCGTAGTCAATACTAGACAGTTGTCTACCCTTCCTATTTACTTTTGGTGGACCCCTCCTGATTTCAGTCCAAGGATTTGAATGAGATATATATCATCAACTAGCAACATAGATGGGAACCATATCAAGTCTGGTCATCCAATATATTTCATCTAATTGTATGTATGCAGTGGAGGGACACAGTGAGGGGTCCATAACCTAAAGCAAGCCAAGGAGATTCATCTCTTTTAGGTTAGATAGTAAACATAGAAAAAGATGGTCATCTGTGGAACAATGAAAAAAAATTGACTGGCAATGAAATCAACCAATGAAAGCAGAGCTGAGAACTGAATTTTGAAAGATTCCCAGTGGTATAATTCAAGAGTTTGGAAACAAGTGTTTCCCACATGGTTTTTAGTATGTTGGCAATACATCCCCTTATCCAGTTAATATTTAGTTGGTTTTTGTCACTTGTAAGAGGCTTTTGATTACTAAATATTATACACGTTTAAATGCCATCACTTATAAGGAATATTACAATATTCTATGTGCCAGCCAGGAAAGAAAAATATAAAAGTTGTCAGCTAAACATTAAGTGCGCAATGAATCTCAGTTTCAAATTTGTTAGAATTAGAAATATTGGTGAAATAGAAACACTGATATATGATAATACAAAAATTGAGAACATACATTTTTGCAAATATTTGGTAAAATGTGAAATTATAGAAACTGAAGCAGTAGATGATATGACTCAGGTTATAAAGGGTCAACCTTTCTCCCATGGTAAATTGTTGGATACTGCAACTCAGGCTATGTGTTTATGTAGGTTGGGATGTTATATAATGAGTATATTTAAGTCAGTCAGCTAATTAGTATATCTGATCATAGGTAAATTCTTACAAATTAAGTATTCTGACTTGAGCAGATTGAAGGAAGAAAAAATAACTTGACTTAGAAAATATATTTTTGTCCAGGATTCAACATTTTAGGAAATCTGATTATAAGAGAGTCATGTACATTTTAGTGCTGAAAAACCCACATCCCAAGCTCTGTACTAAAGAAAAAAAAAATTGGAATAAGCCAGGAGGTAAGGAAAGCTCCAAGAGGGAGCTTAAGGTGGCCATGGATACCTCCCAAATATCTTTTGATTTACACAGACTGCCTACGCATGTGTAAAAAAAAATCCACACTTAAAAAAATAACATAAATAAAGAGCAGCATACTGGGATTCACTGAGGCAGGGATAGGTTCACTTTATTGTTTTAGAGGTGGAGATCCAGAGAGAAGATGGAGAACTATTGCGCTAAAGACAAGAGTTACAAGCAAAATATTTTCAAGGGTGGTTACCAAAAAACAAATATCTATGCTGGGATTAAAGATTATAAACTCTTGGGGTGCCTGGGTGGCTCAGTCTGATAAGTGTCTGACTTTAGCTCAGGTCGTGATCTCATGGTTCTTGAGTTCGAGCCCTACATGGGGCTCTGTGCTGACAGCTCAGAGCCTGGAGCCTGCTTTGGATTCTGTGTCTCCTTTTCTTTCTGCCCTTCCCCCACTTGTACTCTGTCTCTCTCTCAAAAATAAATAAACATTTAAAAAAAATTTAAAATGTTTAAAAACTCTAGATCCTTGGCTCTGGGGATTACCCCATGGAGTAGATTGAATGCAAATTGATGGGAGGCCAACATAGGTTTAAATGGAATTAGTTGTATTGCCGGATAAATTCCTAAGTTTGGGAAACAAAGTTTTACAATTATTTAACTCCTAAAGCAATCCCCAGGTACTATGATCAAAATCTGTACCAACGGGAAGGCAAAGCTAAACCACAGCTACTGCCAGAAAGGTATTTTTCCAAATCTCTTTCTCAAACGTAATGTTTTGGAAAATGAAACTGTGAAAACTGCCAAAAAGAAGCAGGAGCAGGAAGGTTGGTTGGTCAGGGAACTCTCTTCACTGCAGAGCAGGGAGTCTTTGCTGTGTGTACAGAAAGGACATTGTGCCTGGTGTGGAAAGATGAATACTGTATATACCTTTTCTCTACTTTCCCTGTCCAAATAAAGTTTTTATTGACGATGTCCTCCTTACCCACTGCAACAGTGTATTGAGTGTGATGAGGGTGAGTTCCAGACCATAAGTGACCATAAGAAGTCACTCTGATCTAAGGCAAGAGAAAGGCATTTTAATTTACCAGAAACCTTAGACTAGAAGCTTTACACAACATGTGCATGAAATATTAGGTAATCCCATACTATGAAGAATTTGAAATGTGTCTGAATTAGTTTATGGTATAGTTGTACCATCTTAAGAAAAGATGCTTTAATAATACCTATGTTGAAGAAAAGATGGGAATGTCAGACAGTAGGAGATTAATAAATATTTCGTTCCGTCTGACCTAATCCACAAGCACAGCCCCCAGTCAGTCCATGTTGTACCATTGCTGCGTGAAATCTAGGGCTGGACATAAGACCAAAGCCTAATTGGAGAACTCCAAACACTAGCCACAGTATTTAGTCAGAGAGCAAATCATGGCTTCGTTGAAACCAATAAAAGTTATCCCTGAGATCTGTTGAAGAGATTTGCAAGAGATGGACCCTTGTGTCTGAAATTAGTAGCTGTGCAAACAATTTACATTAAATATTGTTTAAACTGAGAATGGAGCCAAAGGAAAGCAGAGTCTAATGAAGAGCAAAGGGTATCAGAGCTGAAACAAAACTACTGGAGTCTCTACATTCTGGTGTTCTTTAAGAGAGCTTCATCCCTGAACTTTTCAGTTATGTGAGGAAATAGACTCATTTGTTTTGCTTAAACTAGGTAGATGTGAGTTTCTTCATTTGTCAACAAGCTAAGTAGGAACATAAAGGAGTAGTCACAAATTCAAAAGCTGTGGGGACCAGGAACATCACATATATAAAAGTTGAGAACCTTAGTAGGCAACACAGCCATAAGAAGTAATAGGGACAGTGAACACCAATACTTTGCTATGCTGATTGTAGGAATGCATTTCATAATTTTATTAGTTTTTCTGATCTTTAAAAAAAAGATCTGAATTTTAATATGAAGTCTTCTAAAATCAAAGTACTGGCAACTCATATCATGTAGTTCATTTCTTAATAGCCTATGATTTTTAAATTTTTTTAAATGTTTTTTTTATTGAGGGAGAGAGAGAGAGTGTGAACAGGGGAGGGTCAGAGAGAGAGGGCGATACAGAATCTGAAGTCAGGCTCCAGGCTCTAAGCTAGCTGTCAGCACAGAGCCCAATGCAGGGCTCAAACCCACAAACCATGAGATCATGACCTGAGCCGAAGTCGGATGCTTAACCGACTGAGGCACCCAGGTGCCCCTAGCCTATGATTTTTGGTACAAACACTTAAAAATATGCAAATAATTTTTACATCCACATAAAAATCGTAGACATCTAAAAATTAGTTTTCACCTTAAATTGCTTCTACCTAATCATCCACCCTAATATTTCTGAGTTTCTGGCAGTAGAAAAAAAATAATTTATATTCTATAAATGTTCATATATCGCAGATTGCCTGCCTTTTAAAACAGAATGCAAACCTCGTATGTCTCTTGAGACTAGAAAGGTGCTGTAATAGGGCTAGGAGAAATAATGGTTAATGTAATGAAATTTGTCCTTGACCAAAAGGCATGGATTATCCTTGCCCCAAAGCATTCTGTATCAATTAAAAACAAAATAAAACAAAAGACAAGGTATGAAACAAATTTGTGTATGAAGCTGTATTTCTGAACTACCAGTTTGAGATATTTGTGACATATTCTGAAAAAGTATATATGAATATTTCTCTTATCTGTTTAAAATGAATCCTAACTTTTCAGAACAACTTTTAATAAATGACTGAACTGAACACTCAACAAGGTGAGATCTTCTGTGTATATAAACACTTACACCAATACCCCAGAGGTCTATGGCTTCCCTGGATACAGAACTAAGTGAAGAAGGAAAAGTTTACTGCATCAATATAGAAATAGCCTGATGTGAAAAATACAATGAATTCTCTGGACAATTTGATAACCCTGCAAAATTAATTATGCCCTGAATATGTATTGCACCACACTGAAGGAGAAAACTAAAAATTATTTTTGAATAATTGAAATGAAGTATATTAAGGGCATAAATATAAGTTCAGAAAATAAAACAAGTAAAAGTCATATGAATAGGAGGATCCTGCGTCTCATCTCACAAGACTCAAGAACTCTCTGAAATTCTACTCCTTCCTGTAAGGTGCAGGAATTTTTATAAATATTTTAGGAGGAATTCAGATACCAAATTCATATGCTGAAGCCTTAATCTCTGACTTGACTGTGTTGGAGATAGGGCTTTGAAATATATAATTAAGGTTAAATGAAGTCACAAAGGTGGGACCTTAATCCAATAAGACTGGTGTCCTTAAGAAAAGGAAGAGACAGTAGGAGTACGCACTTATAGAGAGAAGACTATGTGAGGATACAATGAGGAAAACCATCTGCAAGGCAAGGAGAGAGACTTCAGGAGACCCCAACTTGTCGACACTGTGATCTTAAACCATCAGCCCCTAGAAACAGAGAGAGATAAGTACCTGTGCTTAAGCCACCCAGTCTGTGGCATTTTGTCATAGCCACCCTAGCAGACTGATGACAAAATGGAACTTGCCCATTTTCTCCCCACCCAGGCCCAAGTGGTAAAATTACCCCCCTTCTCCCATTCCCAATAATGGATCCACAAGCCCTGAACCAGAACTCATTCTTTTTCTTTGTCATTTCGACCCAGGAGCAACTGGGAGATGATCCTTTTAGTAGGGAGAAGTGAAAAATCCCAAGAAAAGAGGGAGGCAGGAATAAAGGGATATGGGATTGTAGGAGGTGAGGAAGAGAAGAGATAATTCCAGATAGGAGTTGGCGTTTTTTATAGACTCCTTGGGAGCATAAGGATATTATATGCAACTCCTCTAAAATTCTAGGGAGTGAGATGCCACTACCATCTGAACACAGGAATAATTTAACTAGGCCAAGACCCAAGTATCATAGCCACTTCTACACCAATGTACACTATTTATGACTACTGGAGCAGGAGGGATGGATGGAAGGAGAAAGAACTCAAATGATAAGTAATGATCCAGTGTTCCCAGGTAAATAATTTTTGGAAACACTTTCTAACTTAAACATGTAAATCTACTAATGGATATTTTAAGTGTCATCAAAAAGCAGCAGGAATTATAATTTGTGGCTTTAGCTCATTTCCTTCCACATCACATTTGCAAGTGACTTAACCACTCAGTTGAATTCTCACTCAGTTATTAATTTCCTCAGCATTACTCATTGGGACAATTAGGAAGGATCCAATATTATATGTAGCACAGAGTCGATAATCAATATGAGCACCTTCATTCATTTGTGGCAATCACTAAGCTCCAAATATGGACAAAGACTTATTTTGATGATGGGAATACAGTGATGAACAAAATACATGCAGAGTTATATTCTGTAAAAAGTTACACTCTAGTGGGAAGATGAATACGAAGTGGGGGGTGGAAGATGGAATTATCTTCCGTAATGGGAGTAAGCCTAGAGTGTGCTATAGGAGCACGTAGGAGGGATGCTTCATGTTCAAGCTTCCAAAGTCAGAGAAAGCATGCCACACTTGGGATTTGCAGAGAGCCTGGGATTGGATTCTGCCTCTGCCATTTATTAGAAATGTGAATCTGGACAAACAACATCTCTATATGTCTATTTATTCTTCTATACAGTAGAAATGATGATGCCTATCTCAAAGTATGATTGAGAATTAAAATGAGTGAATATATATATATATATATATATAATACTTAGAGTTCTTAGCATGTAGTCAGTATTCAATAAAAGTTACTTGTTTTCATTTTATTATAATGAATGTATCTTGGGTTTTTAGCAGGGAAATCACATGGTCCTCTTCTTATACATTAATTTCTTTGCCTAACACCAACTCTGATCTCCTGCTCTAATATTTCTTGCCTTTTGGATGGTCTTATTTCTTTTGTGTACATTTGCATAAAAGTGAGTGAAGAAACATACAACCACCTTGAGGGAAAATGTACATTTAACCCAACTTTTAAAAATGACCCCAATACTCTGGGGCACCTGGGTAGCACCGTAGGGTAAATATCTGATTTAGCTCAGGTCATGATGTTGCCGTTCATGAGTTCAAGCCCCACATAGGGCTTTCTGCTGTCAGCACAGAGCCCGCTTCAGATCTTCTGTCTCCCTCTCTCTCTGCCCCTCCCCTGCTTGTGTGTGTTTCTCTCTCTCTCTCTCTCTCTCTCTCTCTCTCTCTTCCCCTCTCTATCTCTCAAAAATAAATAAACATTTAATTTTTTTAAACGACCCCAATACTCAATGCAGACTTTCATGATGCGAGAAACAATACTTGATTCCTCTATCAGATAACAATTGGGAACATGATAATGTCTATCTTACTGTGTCCCTAACAGTAATTCCAGGAAGAATTTGTAGAACACAGTTCTGAGACCCTGGCAAACATGACCATGCCACATGCTCACATGCTTCTTTTGTACTCTACAATATATTTCAGACTTTCCTTTTTTTTTTTTTTTTTTTGGTAATTTGTGTGTAGCGAATTCTACGGAAAAATGTAGGATAGAAGCCTGCAAATCTGTTTCTCACCTCTCACATATCCATCTTAGTGGGAACTTTCCATGGTCTCTGAATTTTGAAAACCTACAAGCAGCTAACTGAACATAACCTACGTACCAAACACAGCATCTGAGACTGGGTGCTAATGCCAAAGTCACACGGCTCCATCCCTATATGCTCACTTTGTTCTGAATCCCCCTGCCAGCTTCTGACTTTCCTATCTTTGGTGCAGTACGACTTGCCCTCCTTCCCCATTCCTCCCTAACTCAGCCCTCCTACCTTTCTTTCTTTCTTTGCCTTTTGGATGGTGCTATTTTTTTGTGTTCACTTACATGAAGTCAGCTCGAGGAACACAAATGCATCTTGTAAGAGCTCAGCTCTAAACGTCTTTAATTTTTCTTTATTCCATTCTGTTATCAGCATCAGTGCATTATGTACCTCTACACTAAGATACAATTTTCCATCTTTGAAAAAGGCTGATTTTATTTTATTTTTTCAAGATAACTGGTGGCTTTTTAAAAATGAAAAAGACGGATTAAATGGAGGCAATCATACAGCCGGGTTTACAATCATGAATTACTCACAAAGACTGCAAATCACCAAATAACTTCTTTCTATCTGATATTTTCCTTGACTCAATTCCAAATACATATTAAGTAATGGATTAACTGTTTCCAGGATAAATGCTGATAATAATTAAATCACATATAGCTTATGGGTGATAGGAATGTTAAATGCCACTAGACTGAGCACTGGTTGATTTTCAATTTACTTTCCAAGGCAAGCCTTCTGATACCTCTATACGCCTTTTGATATTTGTGCATTTTCAGTCATTTTCAGTTTGATTAACTTATAATATGGTATTAATTAGAATTACACTGATGAAATCATCATATTCATATCTCTAAAGGCTACCTCCAGGAAATATTTACAGCTTACTCATTTTCTGCAAGGCATAGTTTTAAAATCTCAATCTTTTTATAGTTTAGCGGTGGATTTTTATGGATAAAAAGAAGACTATGTGAGATACAAGAATAGCAGCTTCAGTAAATAAACTTCTTGTTTCTCATTATGCATAATTTATTTGACTTATATGTGATCTTCATTTTATATTTATGTTATGAATAGAGGAGTTTACTTTCTTCATTTAACTTTTCCATCTAAACAAACAAGCACTTTAAACCACATTCAATAGCACTTAACACAGAAACTATAATCTGCAGAATTAGTTGTTTTTATATTCAAATTTTCTAGAGATTATTCCTTAGGTTTTAATGTTTTGTACCATCAGTATACAATTAGGTATACATTTTCCATTTAGAAATTTATTTTTGCAGGTTTGTTAATGACAAATTGTCTCACGTTTGTCTTACCTAAAAATGGGATTTTTTTGTTTTCATCTTTGAAGGGTATTTTCAATAGACATGGAAACCAAGCTTTCACTACTGCCAATACGACATTCCATTTTCATCTGGTTTCTGTTTGTTTGTTTTTTTCGAAGGAGCTATTTTCAAGATTTTTTTCTTTTCAGAAGCTTGACTAATATATGTCTAAAATACTTTGCTGTCTTTGTAGTGTAAATAATTCGTTTACAACATTTTCTAGGTTTCCTGAAACTATGACTTTGAAATATTCTTAGCCATCATCTCTTCATGTTTTTCTTCTTTCTGTTCTTTTTCTTTCCTTCTGGAACTCCAGTTAGGCATATATTGTACCTTTCCACACTGTATTGCACATGCCTGTCATGCACCTAGCTTTATTTTCAATTACTTGGTCTCTCTCCTACCTTTAGATATTTTTCCATTGTCCTGTCTTTCACGTCATTAGCATAATTTTTTGTAATGTCTAATCTCCTCTTGAAGTCATCTAGTGAGTTCTTAAATTTCAGACACTACAGTTCTCAGTTGTAGATTTTCTGTTTGATTCTTAACATAGACTCTCAATATCTTACATATTTCTCCATTTTCATCTGTCATTTTCCATGTTTCCCTTTCTGTTTTTTGAAACATATTTACAACAATTATTTAAATTGTTAATCTGAAACCTCCAATATCTGTGTAACTTATCAGTACCTTTAGATTCTCTCACTCTTTCTTTCTTTGGTTTCTGCTCAACATCGTGTCTAATGACTGAATTTTTGACATTGTATTAAAATGGTTAAAAAATAAAATGGTTAAGAATTCATATGTTGCTTTTTTCCTTCATAGTCATTTCAAGTTTGATACAGCAGTGAGCTGAGCTGAAGAAAGTTTACTGTTTGGATAATATTCAGTCTGTTCCTGATTTGTTCCTGGCCTTGGATGAATCTCTGCAGGATTATTAAATGAGAGCCTGACCAGTCACAATATCTTTTCTAATGGGTGTTGAATTCCGATCACTATCTTCTCATTATAGTAAGATTGGTGTAAACTTTGCTATACCTAAAATAATAATAATAGTAATCTTAGTTTTTGTTTTGTTTGTTTTTTGTTTGTTTCGTGTGGCGGTTTTTGTTGTTTTGTTGTTTTGTTTTGTTTTGTTTTGTTTTTAGCCTTCTACCTCTAGTTTCTAAATTCAAAAAATGCTTAAGTAGGGAATGAGCTCTCTGGTTACAACTTCTCAATTCTCCAAAATCATCACTCTAGGCCTGTGATGGCTGCAAATGTCCTGCCGATTTCTCAGTCCCTCAAGCATGACTTCTGATCAGGGCAATATCAAATCCTCAGCTTTGTGCTGCATCCAAATTCAACAACGATTTCCAGTGAAAAATGAGCTACAGAAGATCAGTTTATCTCTCCACAAGTCTTCCTTCTGCGGAATCTTAATTTCACTACTTCTAGTTGCTCCTGTAGCTCTCTGCTGCTGTTTTGGTCTGGTTTTCCCCTACTTATTCATAGGTAGCTCTTTTCACCTGCCACAAATTTCATCCTACTAAGAAATAGAATCCTTCTTCATTTTTAGTGATGTTTTTGCCTGATAAAAGAATTCTGGTTTAGCAAATTGCTCTCTTTCAGCACTCTGAACATATCACTTGAATATATCTTACATCTTATGGGAGTAGTTTTTCCACAGATTCATCAGCAATTGGTGTCACATTTTTTTTTTTTACTTTTTAGCCATTTTGATAGGTAGATAATGATATATCACCATTATTTTAATTTAGCCTTTCTTAATGGTTAATGATATTGATGATGCTTTCATGTGATTTTTTTACTGTCTAATATGCTTTTCAATGAAATGTTTCTTCCTGCCTTTTTCCCCACTTTCGGTTGAGTTTGAAAGTTCTTTATATATTTTAGTACTAGTCCTCTGTCAGATGCGATCAGAAAATATTTTCTTCAGATGTGTAGCTTATATTTGTAACATCTTAAAATGTTTTTAATTTTGATTAAGTCCAGTTTTTCCTTTCCCTTTTTATTGATTTTAGTTTTGGTGTTAAGTCTAAAAGAACTCTGCCCAGCAGAGATCCCAGTGATGTTTTGTTGTTGATTTATGTTTCACATTTAACTTTGTGGTCTATTTGCCTTAGTTTTTATATGAAGTTAGAGACTTAGGTTAAAGTTTGTTTGTTTGTTTGTTTCTTCCTTCCTCCCTTCCTTCCTTCCTTCCATATTTCCTTTCCTTTCCTTCCTTCCTTCCTTCTTTTTTGCTTATGGATGACCAATTGCTATAGCACCCCATTTGTTGACATTATTATCTTTCCTCTATGAAATTGCTATTGTAAATTTCTCAAGAATAAATTGGGCCTAATTTTGTGAGTCAGACTTTGGATTTTCTATTATAGTCCATTGATCTTTGTGTAGATCTCTCATTAAATACTACACACTTATGTTTACTGTAGCTGTATAATAAGATTTAAATTGCAGGCACCTGGGTGGCTCAGTCTCTTTAGCACTGGACTCTTGATTCCGACTCAGGTCATGATCTAGCGATTGTGAGATCGAGCCCTGCTTTGGGCTCCTTGCTGAGTGGACAGCCTGCTTGGGATTCTCACTCTCTCCCTCTGCCCCTTTCACCCACTCTTTCTCTCTAAAAAAAAAAAAAATAATAATAATAAATAAATTTACGTAGGCTGGCTTCATTTTAGTTTATTGTGTATTTTTTTTAAATTTTCTAGCTATTTCAGTGTCTTTGCCTTTCCATATAAAGTCTCACTGGGATTTTAATAGTAATCATATGAAACCTGTATATCAATTTTGGAACAACTGACATGTTTATTATGCTGAGTCTTCCAACCCATGAACATAATATGTCTCTCCATTTTTTAGATCTTCTTTGATTTGTTTCATCAGACTTATAAATCCTGTACATGTTTGTTTGGTTTACAACAAAATATTTCTTTTTTGGATAATTTTAAAGGATACTTTATTTGAATTTTGATGTCTGCACATTCAATGCCATGACTTTAATGAACATACTTACTAGTTCTAGGAGGAATTTTGCAAATTCTTTGTGATTTGCTATGTAGACAATCATTTCCTCTGCAAATAGAATCATTTTTTTAAATTTCTTCTTTTCTAATCTGTAGGCTTTTATTTTATTTTCTTGCCTATTACATTGACTAGGACTTCTTGAACCCTGTTCTCATGAGGAAGAATTGTGTGAAAGTATATCCCAGCCTTGTTTCCAATCATGGAGGAAACCATCCAGTCTTTTATAATTAAGTAAAATATTAGCTGTAGGTTTTTGGTAGATGTCCTTTATCACATTGAAGTTCTTCTCAATCCTATTCTATAAGTTTCTATCAAATGTATTTTCTTCATCAATTAATGTAATCATGTGATTTTTCTTCATTAACCCTTTATTATGATGAAATAAATTGATGACTAAATTTGGAATCGAGCCGTCCTGACATTTTGAAATAAATCCCACTTGCTTATGATGTGTAATTCTTTTTTGTATATTGCTGAATTCTCTTTGAATGTATATTTCTAAGAATTTTTGTTTTTATATTCATGGCAGACATTGCTCTGTAGTTTTCTTATACTATCACTGTCTGGTTTTGATATTAGGGTAATACAAGATTCATAAAGTGAATTGGGAATTGTGTCATCTTATTTTTTTTGGAAGATACTATGCAGAATTGGTATTAATTTTTCTTCAAAGTTTTGGTAGAATTCTCCAGTGAAAGCATCTTGGTCTGGAGATTTCTTTTTTGAGGAGTTTTTAAATTACTAATTCATTTCCTAAGGGAAATGAACTGGTTGGCTCTGTCAGTTAAGTGTCCAACGTTCGGTTTCAGCTCAGGTCATGATCTCATGGTTTTGTAAGTTTGAGCCCCATTTTGGGCTCTGCACCAACAATGAGGAACCTGCTTGGGATTCTCTGTCTCTTTCCCTCTTTCTCTACCCCTCCCCCACTCATGCTGTCTCTCTGTAAGTAAATAAATGAACTTAAAAATGTAAAAAAATGTAAAAAGCAAATTCATTCCCTTGATAGGTAGAGGACTATTTGAACTACCTGTTACATTTTTGGTGAGTTGTGGTAGTTGTGTTCTTTATAAAGAATTTGTCCACTTAAAATAAGTTATCAAAATTTTGTGTTTACTCATAGTATTTTTTATTATCCTTTTGATATCTGTACATCTGTAGTGATATACTCTGTTTCATTTCTGATATTTATAATTTGTGTCTTCTTTTGTTCTCTGTCAGTATTTGCAAAGGTTCATCCATTCTATTGATTGTTCTTTAAAAAACAAAAATCCAGCTTTTTGTTTTATTGCATTTTCTCTAATTAAAAAAATTTTGTTGATATTCTAGTCTTATCTTTAATATTTCTTTTACTTGCTGGACTTATTTTATTCCTTTTTTTAATGTTCTTGAGGTGGAAGATAAAATTATTGATTTGAAACTTTTCTCTTTTTTAATGAATGTATCTGGTGGTATACATTTTCTTCCAGAACTATTTTAGTGTGTTCACAGATTTTGATGTGTTGTATTTTCATTTTGGTTCAGTTCAAACATGTAATTTTTAAAATTTCCCTTGAGAATACCTGTTTGACACATGGATTATTTAGAAGTATGTTGTTTAGTTTCCAAGGGTTTAGAAATTATCTTGTTATCTCTCTAGCACTAATTCCTTTAATTCCATTTTGATCAGAGAACATTCTGTATCATTTTAATTAATTTCAAAATTTGTCAAGGTTTGTTTTATGACCCAGGATACAGCTATCTTGTTATACATTTCATGGATACTTGAAAAGAATGTGTATTTCCTCTGTTGCTGAATGGAGATGGATGCTTGAAAAGAATATGTGGTTCTTCTGTTGCTGAATGGAGTATTCTATAAATATCAGTTAGGTCCTGCTGGCTGAAGGTGTTGAGCTTCCTCATACTCTTATGATTTTCTTTCCAGTTATTCTACCAATTGAGAAAGGGGTGTTGGTGTACTCAACTCTAATTGTGGATTTGTCTGTTTCTCCTTTTAGTTTTATTGGTTATTGTTTCACATATTTTACAGTTTTCTTGTTTGGTCCAAAAACATTAAGGGTTGCTATATTTTCTTCATGTATTGACCCCTTTTATTACGGGGCACTCTTTTGTTTGTTTGTTTGTTTGTTTGTTTCTGGTGATTCTCTTTGCTCTGAACTTTACTTTACCTAATATTGTCATATCTACTTCTGCATTTTTAAATTGGAGTTTGTATGATATATCATTTTCCACCTGCTACATGCCTGGTTGGGGAAAATATATATCATGGACACATACTGGAAACGAAGCTGTATAAAACTTATGAATGACCACTGTTAGGTCATTCTACATTTCATTTGGTAAAACCAGGCTTTCCAATGTTAACCTGTGTATGAATACTGTTAAATGAATAAGGCCTAACTCAGAAGTAAGAGGAATATTAGGTATTTGGTTTTGGCTGAAAGGATATTCTCATGCTTATAATGATCAGGGCCACACTTCATGAATCTTTTCTTTTTCTTCAAAAAGCAAGACAAACAGCTTTTACTGACATGTGAATTAATAAGATGACTAAAATTTCATAGGCACTCAAATGAATAAAACATATTAAGAAACCTTTTCTCTTGTTTGCCCTATTATTTCAAGGAGACCAGAAAGTGATTTATTATGCTGGCTTGTCAAACTCTGTACTATTATCCCAAAACAGCAAAGAAAACACCAAATAAAAAGCTTCATAAATGTTACCTTATATACTAAGACAATTTTTTTCCAAAATTATAACCAGTAATTCAAATAATATGGTCTAATATTTTATACCAATACAACACTCCAACAATTGTGTTGCTGTTTTTTTTTGCAAACTGATATATTTTATAGATCCTCATGTTATTTAAAAATAATTTTATAAAAAGAAAATTCTTATGAGGATCAAAATGGACTTTGATGGTTTTATTATGGGTGGTGAAAGCTCTGCAAAGCTCTACAGATTGGTCCATGCCTGAAACAGTAAAATTACCATGTTGTATGAATGTAGTCTTACATGTTAATCTCTCAAATTTTATATGTTTACTTCATTACCATCACTATAATAATGTTATTCTTCAATTAACATTTGATTCATAATTCTTTGTTCTGAGAAATTTTGGTCTTTTTGGTAAACATAATGCTGAGGTATAATAATTTCCATTAGAATAAACATTTCTTATATTTTTATCTCTCTAGAATTAATACACTGACATTATAATCAATATCAAATATACTAAGTAGTGCATAATTGTCCAAAATTTACATTTCAATGCAGATATATAAAAATATTTGAATGAATCAATTAATGTTTTCCTTAAATTAAAAAAAAGAAGGTTGTTCAGAACATTATTTCACCTGGACTTTTTTCTTATCATAATAAGAGGAATATATAAAAATGAATTAACTACCTTTGTGTTATAAAAACTAAGGTAAGCTTTTACTGATAATTAATGCATTATGCATTGGATAACATGATTATATAATTATCATGTTTTTTTTGATTATTTAATATTTATAATTAGAGCTTTTGTTTTGATTTATTGTTTTTTTAAGGAATTTGAATCAGCTTCAATGCAGTTTAAAGCAATTCTGTTAAACATTCCTTCCAGGGCCTGCCAAGAAAAGTGCACCTTAAGGGAAGAAAAGAATTGCTATTATCAGGCACCTGTGATGAGTCAATCACTGTAGATAAACACGGAATTTATGTCTGTTCATCTTGGCAGCCAAAGCCAAAAGGAAAAATGTGGTTCTCCCAAGGTTGTCTTCAGACACAAACATTTTCTTGGCTCAAAATTGAAGGAAGACTTTAACATGTGGCTTCTTATGTTTAGGGACACTGAAGAACATAACAGAAGATGTCCTTACACAGTTTTATGAAAAACATGGATATTGTTCAGCTATAAAAGCTACAAGTTTAACGTGAGAAGTAATCCAACGAAGACCTTTTTATGGGACGCTGAGATAATGAAGTCCACATATGCTGCATCCTGAAAACCTAACTTAAAACATATTGAGTCTACCAAATCTGCAGGAAGAGATAATTAACCTGTCCAAAAGACAGCCTCTTTCAAACATCAGATGTCTCAAATGAACTTTTGGCAAGAACTGCACGACTGTCAATTTAAAGGTCCTGAATTACTAATGTTTGTTTTGTTGATTAAAGATGGACCCCTACTCTTTGATTAGCTAACCTACAGCCAAAACAACAACAACATCAATAACAACAACAGAACAACAGAAGAACAAAAACTGTCCACAAAAACTTTTGTACAAAACATGCAGACCCCAATATAATGCATTTGACAAAGTAATCTTATAAAAATCCATTCTAAATGGTAGCTGGATAAAATGACAATTAATGAAATTGCTCAATATTGTAATTATTTGTGTATTTTTCTTATTTGTATTCTACTTCCATTGAAGGAAGTTTTGTTTGTTTGTTTTGCTTACCTTTGCCTTTTCTACAGCAATGAGTGAGTACAGATACCTTCAGTGGTAGACATTTAATAAATGCCATTTAATCGGACTATATTGTTCATTTCTTTGCTAAAACATGTATCAAAATACAATGCATTTTGTTTTAGTTTAATTGATTTTAAGTTGATTTTTTAATTTAATTTAACTTTTTAATAATTACTCAAAAGTTATGCTAGACTAATTTTAATTTCTCCTTTTGAAATATGAAAGAAATGTAATGATGAATGCTAACAAAGAATCTTTTAAAAAGATTCTGATGTAAGATACAACAAAATAATTTTAAAATAGATTTAGTAACCATGTGAGAGAACATTTCTGGGGAAATGGTAAATATAAACGTAGTCCATAACTTTATGGAGATTAAAATTTAGTGGGTGGAAATAGAAAAAAATAATTTATTAAGTGTGATACACATTAAGAGTTAAGAAATTTAAAGAACACGGTATAATAGAAACATGTAATGTGATTTAAGTTATACTAGGGATTCACAAAAAGGCTGAGGAAGTAATATTTAATGTGACATTTGAAGAATGAGTAGAAGTTAGCTGAGAAATGGGAGACTGAATGAGAGAATATTCCAGAAAGAAAAAAATGCAGATTCTATGATTGAGGGTATACATGGCATGTTTCAGATCAGAAATACAGAAGGACAGGCTTAGCATTCAAAAACAGTGAGTGTGAGAAATTGACAATTAGATCTTAAAGGATCTTAAACTGAGGTTGAAGATTTCAGAATGTGTTGGCAGCTGAAATGAAGACTATTGACAAGCTGACCATTTTCTTCTACTATTCTTTTCCTTTATTTCTTGGGCAAGATAGCAGAGCATTATATATCCCAGGATTCCTACAGTAGAGATCTGGATCAGATCTACAACTGAGTAGCAATTGTTTAACTTTTGAAAGGTAGAGGACAAATAGAAGTTATTATTATTTTTCCTTCTTGTAGACAAATGGGTTTTGTCAGAAATGTGATTTCTAGGTGACTTTTTGGACTTCCATTCCACTTTGATGTTGAGGGTAATTATGGAAGTTTTCTGTGATGGCAGTTTTCTGTGCTTCTGGTAACTTCCTGATTCCCTAAAATCTAGCAGACTTTTGATTTGTGTAGTTTTTCTTGCTATTTAATTACATAAATTCCTAAATTAAATTAATTTCTGTTTTCCTAACTAAATCCTGATTGATAGAGTTTTTGGTGTAAGAAATGATGGGTAGTGTGCTACAAAAAGTAAATAAAATTTAAGACGTACCATTCGCTTAGTCATGTAAGGTAGGACAATGAGAAGTTAAATATAATAGGCTGAAAGTATAAAGAATTTTGTTATTCTGTGAAGAAATATATGGCGAAAGAGGCACCTGTAATCACTGTGATGGCAGAATAGGGTGCTTATAAAATCTATAGTCTATGGAAAGTAGTTTGAAGGCTTTAGAATTGTAGTGCATACTGAATACTACTTGCTGCATTGACAAAGTGAGTTACAGAGAATTAGTAAATTGATTCAAGAATCAGCTGCTTTCAGGGATAGATGAAAGTAAATGGAGAAAATTCAGAAACTCTGGGCCTCAAATTGTTTAAAAAAAAAAAACAGCTAAGTGTTTTAGAACTCTGGCTATGAAGAAAAAGACCATAAACATCTTCAATGACAAAGGTCCAGCTAGACTTCTTATTAAACTAATAGACCAGACCTAATAACATATATCATAGTGAAGGTTTTCCTGTCACAACAAATGATTGTCTCAGGCATCCTTCAGATAGCTAGCATTAATCTGAGAGAAGGAGTCGTGTGAAAATGAAAGGCAAGTGAATCAGATTTGGGAATTATGTCTAGAAAAAATGAGATGTAGTTACTGGGATGTGGATGTGAGTGGGAATAAGTAGATTAGAGACCAACTAAGTTTTTAAGAGACTATACTTGAAAGCTTTGTTGAACCTATAAACTATTATTTGAAACTCTACATTTTTGCCATTAGGGCACACCAGGCAACATCTCTTCAGACCTCAAGAAGCTGTTTTCCCAGCACATGCTCGTAATATAGCTGTAAGGAATAGTAGGCAAGAAAGAATCTTCCAAAAACTAGACTTGGTGCCCAGAAAACAATGGAAAAAGTACTTTCCCCTACACTTAGGGTAAGAGGTCTTAATAAGGTCTGACCATCAGGATGTCTCCTATTGTTTCCGTTGCACTTGGAAGTTATTATTGACGTTATTGTGCCCCCGTTTCTGTGTCAGAGTGTGTGTGTTAGGGATGGAAATAATTTGTCTTTTTTGGGGCACAGATTCTTTACCTAAAGAATCCATAACTGAACCTGATAGAGTTTTCTGAATTTTGAGTTATACATTGTGACTGGAAATGCTTGGTATTGTCTCACTTGGGGAAGCAATGAATGTTTCCAGTGTGTAATAATAAATAAAATGCATATTAAATGAAAAATACAGTGGGCTGGGGCACCTGGGTGGCTCAGTCGATTGAATGACCAACTCCTGATTTGGGCTCAGGTCATGATCTCATGGTTTGTGAGATCGGGAGCCCTGTGTCGAGCTCTTGCACTGACAGTTTAAAGCCTGCTTGGGATCCTCTTTTTCTCTCTCTGCCTCTCTCCCTCTCTGTCTCTCTCTCAAAATAAATTAAAAAATAAACATTACAAAAATACAGTGGGCTGTAGAAGAGACTCCTCTGAGTGTCACAAAATCCTTATCTTCTTCCTCCAGTCCATACTGTTAGATTTTATTTTCCAGTCTTTATTGTAGCTATGTGTGGTCATGTCACTGGATTCTACTTCATGGCATGTGAGGAGACAAATGTGCACCACTTCTAGGTCAAGCCCATACATGATTTCTCATTCCCTATTCATGCATTTCTCCATGGGGTTCTGGAAAATGGAGGAACCACAGGATGAAAGGCACATGGGTCTTTGAAATATTTCTTTAAAGACAGCCACACAGGAGTATCATGTAACTAGAATAACTACTATGACTGTTAGATGGGCAGTTAAAGGGACACCCTTGCTGCAAGATAAAAAGTGCTTTGGAAGTGGGCAATAATATATGTAGAGAGACCAGTTCAAGCCTTGGTGGAATAGAAGTTACGGTGAATGAGACTCTTTTGACAGTATTAAGTGCTGTCCAAAGCTGCTGAGAGGTTATATTAGTTTCTTGGGAATGCCATAACAAATGACCACAAACTGCGTGGCTTAAAAAAACAAAAGTTTTGGAGTGCCTGGGTGGCTCAGTTGAGCCTCCAACTTCAGCTCAGGTCATGATCTCATGGTTTGGGTGTTCAAGCCCCGTGTCGGGTGCTGTGCTGATAGGTCAGGGCCTGGAGCCTGCTTCAGATTCTGTGTCTCCCTCTCTCTCTGCTCCTCCCCTGCTCTCACTCTCTCTTTCTCTCAAAAATAAATAAACATTAAAAAAAAAGTTTTTGGGTCACAGTTTTGGGTGCTTGAAGTTCAAAATCAAGGTGAAATCAGGTCTTGTCACCCTTGGAGTCATTCTTTCTTTTTCTTGAAGGTTGACACACGTTTATAACCAAATAGCCCTACTGGCCATTTCCTGCTTATCAAATCCTAGAAGTCCAGCATACTGGTTTCATTTCTCCATCTCTGACCCTCTCAGTTCAAGTTGGCAGTGTTTCTATGAAGGTGGTTAATTGGACCCCTAATTACCTGACTAAACACTCCAGCAAAAGTTAGTGCAGCCCCACCCTTGGTGTTCTCTCAGAGCATGCTCTTTTTTTTTTTTTTTTTTTTTTTGCAATTGGATGAGCTGAGACCTTTCAAATCTCTTTTTTTTTTTAAATTGGATGAGCTGAGACCTTTCAAATCTTTAACTTATAATTCCTATTTGCTTTACAGTTTCTTCCTTAATTTATTTCTTTCCTCTTGTATTTTATTAAAAGCAGCAAGGAGAAACCAGGCTGTGCCGTCCACACGTTACTTGGAAATTCCCTCACTTTAATCACCTGCAAGTTCTACTTTCCCCCAACAGCAGGACACAATTAAGCTGAGTTTTCTGCCAATTTATAGCAAGAGTAGTCTTTCCAAAGGCATTTCCAAAATCATGTTTCTCATTTCCATCGGAGACCTCACCAGGACCTGTAGCATTCATATTTCTATTAATAATCTCTTTAAGGCAATTGAGGCTTGCTCTATCTTCTCCTTCAAAATTTTTCCAGCCTCAGGGTGCCTGGGTGGCTCAGTCAGTTAAGGATTGGACTCTTGATTTTGGCTCAGGTCATGATCTCAAGTTTCATGAGATCAAACCCTGCTTCTTGCTCTACACTGATGGAGCCTGCTTGGGATTCTCCCTCTTCCCCTCTCTGCCACCCTCTGCACTCTCTAAATAAATAAATAAACAAACCAACAAACGAACAAACATTTAAAAATTCTTAAAGCCTCTACCCATTTATCCTATTCCAAGGCCACTTCTATGTTTTTAGGTATTTTGTACAGAGGTACCTCACTTCCCCGAACCAAAATCTAAAATAGTTTCCTATGGCTTTCATAACAAGTTACAACAAACTGTGTAGCTTAAAACAAAAGAAATTTATTATCTAGAATTTCTAAAGGCTAAAGGTGCAAAACCTAGGTATAGGCAGGACTATGCTCTCTCTAAAGTCTTTAGAGGAGGGTTTGCTTCGTGTCTTTTTCTTTGCCTCTGCTGTTGCTGGCAATCCTTGGTTTATCTTAACTTGTAGATGCATCAGTCCAATCTCTTCTTCCATTATCAAATGGTCTTCTGTGTGTGTGTGTGTGTGTGTGTGTGTGTGACTCTTCTCTTTTTATAAGGACACCAGTCTTTTGGATTAGGACCCACCCTCAGTATGACTTCAACATGACTTGATTGCATCTGCAATGACTAATTCCAAATAAGGTTACATTCACAGTTACTGAGGTTAGGATTTCAACATATATTTTGGTGGGGGCACAATTCAACCCATAAACAGGGTAAAATGAGAAATTGTCTAATTGGTTTCATCAGTTTTAGTAATGTGAAAATTATTGGTGACCAGAGAAAAAGCAATCAATAAATGTGTTATATAAGAATCAATCATGTGATATGACTACTAAAATAAACAGTGCACTTTAAGATACTTATTACAGTTATATTATTAAAGGAAAAGACTGATGTAATTCTATACCCCCCTCCTATTTTTTTCCTGGTCAAAGTCTGCCTATATCATAAGTTGTATTCTGGCATCACGAATTTAGAGAGTCTAGGAGACTAACTAGGATAGTTATGTCTGGAAACAGTGATATATTTAAAAATAATGTGCTTAGACTGGAAAAGACACAATTTAAGGGCCTTTGATACCTATTTTTGATAGCTGTCTCTTATACTTGATAAACTAGCATTTAGTTGAGAGATTAGGCTTATCCTGCATAACTTCAGAAGATTGAGTTAAATTGAGTATAGGCAAAGAATACTTCATCTCAATATGAGAAAGAACTTAATCATTATAGGTGCCTAGAAGTGAAATGTGCTTATTTAAATGATAGCAACATCTACAGTGAGTGGAAAACTTTCAACTGGGGTAAACAATAAAAAAGTGGATAATATTATTCTCATGTTCTTCCAAACTATGTTCTCCCAATTAATATTTTTAATTAAGATGTGCTTAAGCCTCTTTCCAACTGTAATAATTTGTATAATAGGCATAGAAATATGTGCATCTCCTTCTATTAGCTATAACTGGACAACTTTCATTCAACTCGTTGAATATTTATGCTAAAGTATTTTCTAATTTTTCTAACTTTTAATTAACTATAGTCTAGTTCTTAAGCTATATTTATCCCCCCTACCTTCAGCCTATTTTCCTTACCATAACACCTACTTAATAATTTTTGTTTAATATATCTCTTACCCATACTGTAAGTTCCAAGAAGTATGGACAATGCCGGTTTTGATCAAAGCTTTCTGCTCTGTATCTATATCTACATTCTGTCTGATGTATAAAGGCTATCCAACAGGTTTTTGTAAATCGTAAATGCAGTTTTATCTGACTTGGGAGGTTTTGGTCAACTGCTATTCTATCAACCCTTATAAACAATTGTAATGGTCTTCTGCAGATTGCCTGTATATGACTCAATGCCAGAAGAGAAATCAATGAGGTATTAAAAAGTCATTTTTCACTTATGATATTTATTACTTTACTTTATTACTAAATACGTATTTGTTTGTTGAAATTTGGGGAAACATGAAAATTTAAAAAGACAATAAAACCATCATCTACAACTTGAATCTTCTCACACATAATAAACTACTGTTAGCATTCTCATGTACTCTTTTAAAAAAATAGAATGATAAGGCATGGGAATAAAAGGCACAGCATAAGGAATATAGTGAACAATATCGCAGTAACATTGTATGGTGACAGATGGTAGCTACACTTGTGGTGAGCACAGCATAATGTACGAACTTGCTGAATCACTATGTTGTATATCTGAAACTAATGTAACATTGTGTGTCAACCATAATCAAAAATTAAAAGGAAAGAAAAAATGGATGATTTTCATGGATGTGATTGCACTGTATTCCACAGTTTTGAATCTGGTATTCTATGATACTCAATACAAATCCTGATGACTACATTTTCCTACATTTTTAAGACTTGAAATAGATGAAAACACCCCCTCACTTAACTCTTTTAAATAATTTTACTATTTCCTTAATATTGAGATTGCCTCTAATTTTAGTAGAATTTGTTTAATAAGTGTTTATATGCTGTCTACTAAAAACAAGGCACTACTTTAGATAGTAGGGATACAAAACAAGCCTTTCCTCTTATGAAATTCATGTTCTATTTGGGAAAGATAGTAAAAAAGCAAGGTAATGTCCACTGACTGGGATAAAAGAAATTAAGCAAATGGCTTCATAGAAAATGTAAAATGGGAGGAAAGCTACCTTAGATAAGAGATGAAAGAAGAAATCTTGGGAAGATGACCCCAAAACTGAGATCAAAATGTAGAAAATTAGCCCCTATGGGAAAACTCTGGGCAAAGCATTCTAAGGAGAGAAAGGAGCAAGTTCAAATGCCTCTAGCTATACCTAACTCTGTTTTTTCAAGGAGTAAAGTTAAGGGCCTGGAGCACAGCAAACAAGGATGCTGTGGGAATGGTGGCGGATATCGAAGAATGTTGGACATGATGCTACTCATGTTTAGATGTTTGAATTCTATTCTAAGATAAGAATTCATTAGAGGATTTAAGAAAGGTGTGACATTATTGATTCGTTGTTTTAGAAGGTAAATCTATCTGTCATGCAGGAAAGAGTTCAGGGCACCAGTAGAAATAGGGAAATCAGTTAGGAGGTGTTGAAGTAACAAGAAGGGCAGAGATGGAACTGAACTCCTTACATAAGAGAAGGAGCCATAAAACTATAGTCCTGTCTATAACCTGGACTGGAAACAGCCTGCTCTGCTGGTAGTGGTTCCCACATGAAACTAGCTAGTCAGACAGCCTTAGGACTGGTGTAGAATATGAATCATCCATCCGTTAGGAAGGGGAAACAAGTTTCTACCATTTTTACAGGGATAGAAACTTTAGCTAAGAAAATGATAGGAAAAACTTCTCAAAATACAGCAGGAGCACAACTGAAATACAACCAAAGGAAGGCAGCCATTGCCTCCGTCTCACTGGCAAGTTTATAATCCAGAGGGAAATGGAAACATTTGATGAAGGAGTCAGCTAAGAGAAGAAATTAGAGATTTGTACTTAAAAAAACTAGATTATAGAGCAAATGTGAAGGTAATCTAGGAAGAGTTTACCAAATAATATGAAACAAATCATTCTTATTTTATTCAATGCTTTTCATACTTTCAGAACACAGAGAAAGCCACCTATTTCATTTTTTGAGGGAAATATAGAATTAAGTGGGGAAAATAATCTATTTAATAAATACTTGGAAATGATTGGAAAAATGCAGATTAAAATGCAATGGATAGGAAAATAAAATAAAATAAAAATCACAGTTTAACCTCATTTATACAATTAGATGTGCTATAGCAAATCAAATTTTACATGTATAAAAAATAATGACATACGATGATCCAGAATGACTTATCTCAGTAAGGCAAAGACAATTCAATATTAGAGAAAATTTGATTAATGTAATTCCCTACATTACATAAGTATAAATTCCTGAAGTATCAGGTTAAAAAATAGTAATAATAATAATAATTACAAAAATAATAATAAGGAGGAGGAGGACGAGATTAAAAGATACAAATATAATATTGGACAAAAGTCAGTAATCATTCAAGGTAAACGCTTAGCAAATTAAGAATAGAAGGTTCATTTAGAGAACTCTGTATTTTTGTTCTTAGAAATATGTAAGATAGGTATGTCAGGTAATATATCCATTTTAAATAGAAGACACTAATATTTATGAATATTAATTTGGTTAATGTCATACTGGTAGGAAATAAGCAAAGACTTAATACTTAGACTTTAAACTCTAAGATGATTTTTTTCCCATATAGCTTGCCACCTACTAAATTCCTTGATTATATCTGTTCAATGTTCAGAAAATGCAAAAGAGAATCAAATTAGTTCATTTAAAAAAGTTTCTAGTGATCCATGAAAGTCTACACTGTTAATAGGAAATTACTTATGGACCAATACTATGTGTTTTGCCAAAGAAACATGTTGAAACGCAATGGGTCTGACTCTATCTAGTTTATCTACCTAGAGTTAAATAGCTAAATAGTGAAATAAATAAATAAATAAATAAATAAATCATTTTTTTTTCCCTTAAATGGTTACTAAATTCCTCCAGGACATGAATATTTTATGCACTACTGTGACACAAAAGATCAAGTGAGTTTTTTTTGAATATGGAGATTTATTTCCTTAGCTCAGCAGTTGAATCTTTAATGCAGAAGAAACCATAGTTAATATGAAGAGCTAAATACATTTTAAGTACTTAATATTAATTATTCCTTTCATACAGAGATATAGCTTGGGCTTTATGAATATGTTATTTTAAGTATTTGAGCATTTTTTTAAGCCACCAGCCAAAGAACATCCATTTTTTACTATTTTCTGGGAGAGTTGATGGATTGCTTCTGAGCCCTCCAGAGCTTATTTATTTACTTTGAACTGTAGACCATACCAGAGATGTAGCTAATTGAAGTTAGGTATACAAGTCAGCAAAGGTCATTGTCCTGTAGAGGAAATAAATATTCTATTACCTTTTTATTAATTGTTTCCAAATAAATTATAACTTTATAACTTTACATTTCACACAGAATTGTCTCAGTTTCCAAATGCTCACCTATCTTTATTTATACACCCATTGACTACTATGCATATATGCAAAATTTTTATTGAAAACTTATTCTTTTCTAAGCAATATTTTGGACACTAAGTTATGATGACTGTCTTTACAGGAGTGGCATGTAAACTTTCCTCTGGAACTTAGAGTTTACTACCACAGACCAAATTTATTCAGATAAACATATAAATGAATGTAATATTACAAATATGGTAAATGTGATCATGTCTTAAAAGAACAAAACATGTGGTCATGGGAGGATAGTTTTAGGAGGAATTGGCATACCCTGTGAAGCCATGGAGAAGAAGAAAGGACTTAAATTAAGGTCTAAAGAAATAATAGAAGTTAACTAGGCAAATTGGAGATGTGGCCAGAGAGATTGATGAAGAACAAAGAATACCATGTGTTTAGGAGCATATATATAGCTGCTTAAATCTACCTTTCAATAAAGAGGATGTAATAATTAAAAAAAAAATGACACCAATGTAATGCTTCTGTCTCGAGACAATTACACTTACTTTTCCTGGAACAAAATTTTCTTCCCCCAAATATCTTATAAACATGGTCAAATATCCCCTTTGTATTGAAATTTTCCTTAAGTGCCTTTCTAAACACAAAAATTATTCCTTCAGCCTAACAACTGCTACCCGTTACCATGCTATATTTTTCCGCCATAAAATACATTCCATCTGACATAGTCTATATTTACTTATTTAATGTTTATTGCTTATTTCCCTCTCAGTAGTTAAATGCTGAGCCACCCAGGAGCCCAGAAGAACTTGCTTCTGTATCCTCCAAAGTCAGGTAGATATTTTATTAGAAAGTCTTTTTCTAATGATCTGCAAATCACTGCATCACTATATTACAATATTTTGTTGTCCTAGTTGGCAAAAGTTCCCAGTCCTTTCTCCTAAGCAGGCTAAATTCTCACACCAACATTTCAACATTTCCAGCTGGTTCCTTTCTGGCTTTCATATTTGTAAAGGTGCCAGTACATCCCTTTCAGCATATGAGCCAGACCTGGACAATCTCCATAAACATGGGAAGAATCTCCATGACACTAATACTGAGACCGACTTGGCAGAAGGAAATCACTGCTTTCCCCCAAGCATGGAAAAGTGCACAATGCCCATGCCAACCTCCAGACTGCCCGTGTGTTTGGCATGTTTTTCATCCCTAAACTATAGATTCTCTGATATTTGTTATCCATTTTATTATATTCTTGAGCCAAGTCACTTTCTGGCATTCACATCACCCAGAGTAAAGACTTTGTTTTGATATATGTTTGTTTTCCACTTTTAATTTTCACTATATAGGCAATGTTTTTCTGTTTTCCTTTCCTTTTCTTTTTTCTTTTCTTTTCTTTTTTCTTTTCTTTTCTTTTCTTTTTTTCTTTTCTTTTCTTTTCTTTTTTCTTTTCCAGCAGTAATTTTCTCCTCTCCAGAGAAAGATGTCTATACATATTATAATAATATCCATAATTCACAATGATAAATAAAACAAATTTTATATAAATTTATAAAACAGGCAGTTTGTCTTCACTGTTCCTCAAGTGTTTCATAATGATTTTGCACCTTTTGGCCATGTCTCATCTTAAATTAAAACTACATTACTGTCAAAACATGGTGGGGCGGGGGAAGGAGACAGTGATAGGAGGTGGTGAGCAATGACCAAGAGAAAAATGCTTCTTACTGCACAATATTACTGAAAACTGGTCATTACTGTCCCATCTAAAACATCCTCTCTCTCTGGACTTTCCTTATTGGTAAGAATTATTATTTCATTAATACATTAAATTACCTCTTGTTTTCTCACGCAACCCTGTACCTGAAAAAGCAGAACAGTTTATTGCAACCAGCTCAAACACCCACGATCAGAGGTTTTATTTAGGAAAATTAAAACAAATTAAATGTTTAACATGACATTTTGAATATTTAAAAGCTACTAAATTATTTGATTATAAATAAGATATCTTAGTGCCTCTGGGTAAAGGAAATGGGGGAATATTACAGTACCATGAACCAAATGACAGATAGGTTGAGGTTGCCCTGAAAAGTATGTGATAATATTAGGAGCTTGAAAAATCAGTGATGTCCCAATATTGGAATTTCAAAGTTATTCATGACATATGTTTAATTTCACCTATAGGTGAAGCCTTGGACATGACTCTGAAATAGAACTAATAATATTCTTTACTATCTTACCATATTTTATCATTTTCTAACTATATTGACAACTACCTCATTAGGTCTGACAATTTTCAAATTTTTAGCATTTTAATAATATACTCTTATTTGTGTTATGTTTGTTATGAGTTATTTAAAACATTTATTAATTTTTGGTAACTGAAAAATTGTCACTATTTAAGAATTTAAAATAATTATTTCATTAACATTTTCCTTTAAAGGCTAACAAGAGCACAGGTCTGAGACTCAGAGTCCAAACATCTACCAGCATATTTTAAAAAATTAAAAAAAAACAAAGTTGTCAGCTTGTTCTCCAGTGACTGTTACAATGAATTCAATGTTATTGTGAAAATTAATAGGAGAAAACCTTGTTTAAAGTAGAGTTGGGAGCCCAGCATGGGAAGTTCTTACATACACCCTACCAGTCTTTGTCAATTGCAGACCCAACAGGAAGAGAAGTGCCTTCAAGTCAAAACTACTTTAGCTACTGCTTTACTAACCTGCTAGGAGAAAGACTTTCCTCCTGTCTTGGCAACAGCTTAGCCAATGAGAGACAGTCACATCTCAGCCAATGAGAAGCCACTGAACTTTGAACTCCTTGTTTACTCCGATGGACTTTTTGTTTATGATAGCCCTCTCAACTTACAAAAGAGTGTTTTTCTCCTTTATTTTCTGGACTTACTTATGGTTTTGCTATACTCGTTCATCCCAAATTGCAATTCTCTGCTACTCCTGAATGAACCCATTTTCGCTGGCAAAACAAACTATGAAAATATGTGTGACAGGAGAAAATAAGTACATAATTAATTATAAAGATGAAAAGATGGTAAGGAATCTAGGTATAGAAACTTTTACATGGTGAGATATGGAAGAATAGCTGTAGAAGAGTCAAATTATTATATATATTAGTATGTTAGAAATGTAAAATGTAATATTATATAAACCACAGAAGTTAATATACAAAATAGTTATTCTTCCTGATATTACTATCCCATTTTTCAAATTAGTATATAAACTGCTAGGTTTTTAGTGTAGTGATTCTCCCCTCAACCCTGCATCCCCCCACACCCAGCCATGTTGTTCTCCTAATCAATTTATCTCCATGGCATCTAATGTCTCAAGGAATGCAGCTACAGCAGAATCAGCAAACTATATATGGGAATCATACTAGAACTTGTATGGTTCTATGAAAAAGATTACCTGGTCTGAGAGGAGAAGAGGAAAATTACAGTCATTAAGAAGGAATTTTAAGTGAAGCGGCATTCAGAAGGATCCCTATGACTTGCCCCTTGTCTCCAAGTGGAGTGTTGAGGCAAGGTGAAAATGACAGAATACAAGAATGGTTTGGAAGGATCTCGAATCACAGGGAATGTGTGCAATTCTTTCTAAGGCTAATGGCAAGATTCCTAATTATCCCTCATCTAGCCTTACAGTATTCTCTATACAGTGTGGTCAGTGTGGTAAAATACTATTAGGAGAGTAGCCAGTAAAAACTACAACAGACTTACATAATTTTCCCATGCTTACTAGAACTTGGAGAGTAGCAAATATTTTCTGTGCTCTCAAGAAGGGGACAGAAGTGGCTGGGGAGAGTCAGACTTGGAATCTCGTTGCAACAGGTAAAAGGAGAACGGAATATATGTATGGGTTAGCATACAGCATTTAACCCTACCTAAAGGCAAATGAGATCATAATTCATCTAGAGGTCTTTTTAAAATTTTTTTTTTAAATTTTAAAACATGGCGGGGGAGTTAGTCAGAGGAGGAAAGAGAATCCCAAGCAGGCTCCATGCACAACACAGAGCCTGATGTGGGGCTTGATCCCATAACCCTGGGATCATGACCTGAGCCAAAATTGAGAGCTGGCCGCTCAACCAACCAAACCACCCAGGAGCCCCTCATCTAGAGCTCTAAATGACTTGCCATGGATAGAGTTTACAAGGGGGTGGCAGTGTGGCTAGAGAGAATTTTGTTCCAGAAGCCAAGAGGAGAAAGTTTCATGAGAAGAGAGAGTATAGAAGTCAAAACAGCTAAGGACTGAAAAGCATCTTGTGGATTACTAACCCAGCAATCACAGGTAAATGAGCAACAGCTAGATCAATTCTGATGGTTGCAGATACAAAACTGCAACTTTTTGAAAAAGTGGAAACAGAATTTTCAGTGAAAATAGCTAATAATATACTTAAGATAGTACCACAAATATTAGCAAAGAGGGCAAAGCAGTATTTGAGGGGTATACAGTTGAAGGGAGGTGGTATTGTCACAGTTGTTTTGACTAATGGAAGACCATGAAAAAAAATAGCTGTTGAAAGAAACAAACAGTAAGAAGGAACCAGAGAGAGAGAGATGGCATAGTTTATAGAATAAGTTAGCAGTGGGTGTAATTCAGGTCACAAGAGTAAAGTTATATCTTAGAAGAGTGGCTAGTGACCATTTTTTGTGTTAGATTTTCTCTTGGTTATTCAGAGATTTAAGTATGAGTATAAATAAGCCCAGAGAATTGGAGGAATTATGAAAACACATTTATATGGAAGCTTCTTTTTAGTCACTTTTTACTGAGTTCAATCTTTTTAATTTCCTTTTGATTCGGCATGGACTAACTTTCTGTGTTGTTGATAGCCTTGCCTTTCTAAATATTTTGGATTTCTGTTCTTCTTTGCTCCTCCTTTTCATTTTCCTCATCCACGGTCCCCCGTACCTTCTGCTCACACCTGATGGCAGTACATAGTTCTGAAAAATGCCATATTATGTTTAAGGCGTATGTGCATCTGAAAATAGTTAGAATGTGACTTAGACATTTTAGAAACAAAAATCACTACAGCACAATGCCCCAATTTGCTGGAAGTCTGAGCATTTATTTGAACCGCAGGCCATCAATTGTATCACATGCTATAAACCTCCCAACACTGGAGGAGACTTTGGGTGGCTCAGTCAGTTGAGCATCTGACTCTTGATTTCAGCTCAGGTCATGATCTCCACGGTTGTGAGATAGAGCCCTGAATCTGGCTCTGTGCTGAGCATGGAAGCTGCTTAGGATTCTCTCTCTCCCTCTCTCTCTGTCCCTTCCCCACTCATACTCTGTCTCTCTCAAAATAAATAAATAAACTTAAAAAAAAAACTCACAACCCTGGAGCTTGGGGTTGCTAATAAAGGTTTCTGTAATATGCCCTGTTTCTATTCCATTGGCATAACTATTACAAAAGTGCTATAGCTTGTGAGACTTTTGTATTCTCATTTCTTTCTTTCTTTTTCTGTTTTATTTTTCATAACAGGTATGTATTCCACAGTGACTTGGATGTTCAGGTACTCAAAATATATAAGGAAACCTTATCTGACACTACCACATTCCATAACGTCTCATGGGTTAGTTTCAGGAGCCCAGTTAGAGTGAATAATGCAACGGGTTGTTCAGCATTTTGATTGAGAGACAAGGTCAAAAGATAAAATACCATGGTGACAAAATGTGTTTTTACCATTCTAAACAGAGCCAACACCAAGGTATTACTTCCATCACTATAAGTAAATTGAGGAGAAATAAGCCTGTATAAAGAAATTTTTAAAATATTAGGCAATATGGGTCAATATGAAGTTTAGAAAACAAGGAACTTATTAAATCAAACCTCAGGCAAGGGTAACAAGAAGTATGAATATCTTATTAATTTTAAATGTCTAAGTTTTGCCTTTTGCCCTGAGGAATCAATTGTAATTTCCATAACCGTAATATAGGATCATTAAAAGGGATTAAGAAATTTTCTGCCAAACTACATCAAACTGTGTAATTGTTCACCAGAACAAATAGATTTGTAAAAATGGCTAAGTTAAATAATAGCTAATGAGGACAGTTGAGTAATGTTTATATTTTTCTTTGCTATTATATTTTTATTGTGATGAAAACACGCTTATTACACCTTCACAGAACAAAGAGAATAATAACTTGCATCAGATCCCATAAACACAATTCCCATTGCTGAAAAGAGTCCTCTGTTTGAAATTATGAAAGGGATAGTACCATTGTTCTTTTTTCTTTTTTTTCTCTTTCCTTACTTTTTTCTTCCTTTCTCCCTCTTGCCCTCTTCCTTCTTTCTTACACTCCTTTCTTTTCTTCCCTATCGTCCTTCCTTCCTTCTTTCCTTCCTTCCTCCTTCCCTCTCTCCCTCCGTTTTTTTTCCTTAAGATCTCAATAGTATATTTACAATTCTAAAACTTGGTTCTAATTTATCTCTACCAGCATGCTGTGAAAAAAGCCCTGACTTTCTTCTATTTATACGACACCATTTATCTTACCAAAACCAAATTTAGTGTGCCTTTGAAATGTGTTTTATGTTTTTATTCTATTTTTAGTTCTATTATGAAAAAATAGTTTAAGCACAAAAATTTGATACATAATGTATACCAATTTAGAGAACAATAATATAGGGATTATTCGTATAATAACCCAGAAGATGTCTCTCTAAAATCACATCTTTCCTTCCTCCACAAAGATGGTAATCATGTTCTCACTCTTCTTTATAGTTCCTAACTACTATGTGTGTCCTATGTTTTTGAACATTATATAAATGGAATTGTCCTGTATATATTTCATTACCTTGCCTTCTCAGGATTATGTCTTTGAGATTCACTTAAGTTAGTACATGTTACTTTAGTTCACTCATTTGCACTGTTGTATTAGGATTGACCGTGAAATAATTATGTATTTTATTTACTGTTGATATGTACTGGGTTGTTTCTCTCTCTTACTGTTATGAACAATGCTGGTTCTGTGAGTATTAAAAGAAGTTGGGAACTGAATCCAACACCTAGTGCAGGGCTATGGACCATCATTGACATGATGCTGAAAAGAACAGCAAGCAGACAGAAGGGAACAAAGCCTCCATTCCATTCCCTGCCCCCTGGTCTTCCCCAGTGTCCCCACTTGCAAAACCTAACAGGAAACCACATGACCAATGATAAATGTATCATCACTGTCCCAGTCCCCCAATCACAGAGGTGATTTTAGAAAGGCGAATTTATAACTGAGAGATAATAGTTTAATAACCAACAAAATAGTTGAAATAATCAATGCAAAAAATTAGAAATCTAAAGGCAGTGCCAATAGAGGATAAAGTATTAAGGACAGAGATTGAAATTTACAAAAAGTAGCAACAAATACAAGATAGAAAAGGCAACTAGCGCAATGAGAAATAACTGGGAAAGAAAATATGCAGGGTTTCAGAGCATTTGAATCCAGAGCTGTGGGAGTCCCTATGCCATGTCTTTGCAGTTGTCATCCTCCCCACCACAGAGGATACTGAATTTTTTAGGAAAATTTCCCTACTTAATTAGACAGACATACCACCTATTTTTGAAATAATGGAAAGACCAAACTTATACCAAAATGAACTAGAAAATGTTGCTTCTCAAAGGTTTTCAGATGAAATTGTGTTTAAAATAGTCTGATCTGTTTTAGAGAAGGAAAATAACAGAAGCAAAGATCTTACTAATATTTGCAAAGAGGTAATAAAATTATAGCTCATATGAGACAAAAGGAGGTTGATATGTAATACATGTCGAATACGTGTCAAAAATATAAACTGACATTTATTTTCAACATGTGAAGAAAGAGTGGAGTGGGAAACACCCAATAACTGGCAAATCTTCAATTACTACAATTAGACTTTTCTTGATAAATTAAATACTTAGTGAGTAAGTAATATGAGGTATGATGCTATGCCTTGAACTTTATGTCTTGTTATTTTCCTTTGAAGAATAAGACAAACGCGTTCATTCATTCACCTTCATCAAGTCAGTTATTGCTTGTATCATGCATACTTTTTTTTCATACCACTCCTGTCTGATTTTTTTGTCCTTCTGTAGAGTTCAAATTCAGTCTTCACAAACTGCATTCTATAAAATTTTAAGTGAGAATCTGTCTTCTGTAAACTCAACTTTTCTTTGTTTTAAAATGCATTTCACAGGCGGAGAAGGACAGATACCATATGTTTGCACTCATAGGTCTAACAGGAGAAACCCAACAGAGGACCATGGGGAGGGGAAGGAGGAAAAAGAGTTAGGGAGAGGGAGGGAGACAAAACACGAGAGACTCTTAAATCCTGAAAACAAACTGAGGGGGGAAGGGGAAGGGGGAAAGGTGATGGGGGGTGATAGTCTTGGTGGAGGTCACTTGTGGGGAAGAGCACTGGGTGTTATATGGAAACCAACCTGACAATAAACTATAAAGTTTAAATAAAAAAAAAAGAAAAAAATAAAAAATAAAATGCATTTCACCTGCCTACTTAAATTTTACATTGTAAACAATTCCAGTTTAAAAATTGCACACCCTTAGGGGCACTTGTACCCCAATGTTCGTAGCGGCACTTTCAACAATAGCCAAATCATGGAAAGAGCCTAAATGTCCATCAACGGATGAATGGATTAGGAAGATGTGGTTCATCTATACAATGGAATACTACATGGCCATGAGAAAGAATGAAATATGGCCATTCATAGCAAAGTGGATGGACCTCGAGGGTGTCATGCTCAGC
>CM053570.1:38004349-38067566 GCA_028646485.1 Cryptoprocta ferox
TTGAATTGCAATCTTATTGTAAGTAATATTTCTTTTTCTCTTTGTTTTTGTTTTGTTTTGCTTTTGTTTCTTTGTTTCAAGATTTTATTTAAATTTCAGTTAGTTCAGGGGCGCCTGGGTGTCTCTGTCAGTTAAGCATCCAACTTCACCTCAGGTCATGATCTCCAGGTTTGTGAATTTGAGCCCTGTGTCAGCTCTGTGGTGACAGCTCAGAGCCTGGAGCCTGCTTCAGATCTGTGTCTTCCTCTCTCCCTGCCCCTCCCCCACTCACACCCTGTCTCTCTCCTTCTTAAAACCAAATAAACATTAAAAAATAATAATAGTAATAAATGTCAGTTACTGTGAATTTCAGTGTGGTTTTCATTTCAGGAGTAGAATTTAGTGTTTCCTCACTTACATACAGTACCCAATGCTTATCACAAGTGCCCTCCTTAATACCCATCACCCATTTAGCCCATCCCCCCATCCACCTCACCTTCAGCGATGTTTGGTTTATTCTCTATAATTGAGTCTATTTTCTGGTTTGCTTTTCTCTTCCCCCTCCTCCGCCCCCATTTCATCTGTTTTGTTTCTTAAAACTTCTTTTATTTTTCTGAGTATTTTATAGTATTGGCATAATGCTCCCCAGAGTAATCTTCTTGTAATTTTTCATCCTTGAAGTTTGCTGTTTTTACCAAGGCTGTAAAATCATTACTCTATTAGGTCTAGCTAATTCTCAGTTAACATATCATAAAGCACCTTTTTTTTTTCTCATTCTTTGTATTCTTTTCTTCTGGAACATATACATGTTATAGGTGATAGAAAGATGATAGATAGGGAGATAGAGACACTATATGTCTGTGTATGACATACACACGTCAGACTTGCTATCCATTATGTCTCCTCAGTGCCTATGATTTTCTATTTTTACGTCACGCTTCATTTTAGGGAATTTTCAGATGGTCAGTTTACCGATTTGTCTTTTCGCCTACATCTGGCGTTTTGTTTCACCTGGCTATTCAAGTTAATTACTGTGTAAAATAGAGGCTCTTGACAACATAATGATACATAGTTTTATACACTGAAGGCTCTGCCTCCCTCAGGGGGTAGCAACACCATTCAACTTCAGAAATGTTCTTCACTCTATCCACAAGATCAGAAACATTGTGTTACAGTAATTTGTTTTGGTTTTCACTAGACTAGAAATATTTTTTCACACACTTCCTGTGCTATACAGAGAAACCTGGCTTGCTACCATGGCAGCTTCCCACTTCGTTGAATTGTCGGTGAAAATAACTTTGGAAGTTAATAGACCTTATATAATTCCTAAAAGTAAAAGAAGTGCTATAAGTAAGAGAAATGTTCTTCCATGGCATCAAAGGCTAACAAGAGCTCTCACGATGTGGATTATTTTCACCGAATCCAAATGGTACAATTAGAAAATCTGAAACCACAGAGGGACTATACAGGTGGCAACAGAATAGTTACCAGCATCTCCATTTACCTTAGTCATACATGCTGCTTCCCTGGGTTGCAAGTTCTAATTTGGGTTATTCATAATCCTGAGGTAATTTCTGTCAATCACAATGCCTTAACACACACACACACACACACACACACACACACGTACGTCTAAACAGAAGTACTCTATAGCATAGGTGTATAAAACTTGTAGCCAAAAAAAAAAAGTAATAAAATGACCACATCCTCACAATCTGAACACCATTTGACAGCTTTAATCACTTTATCTTCCCATCACTTTTAAATGTCAAAACCACCTGCAGAGGTCTCATCAGAACAAAACATTACTTAACTTGAAAACGAAATTCCCCACACCTATGTCCCTATTTGGAAGTAGAATAGGTTCCTTTGTTTTGAAAGAAATAGGTATTTCCAAAGCCAAATCAGTAAAGAGAGTAGCATTATTTCAAAATAAAGGCAATCTGTGACATTATATATATATACACACACACATATATATATATAATTTTTTAATGTTTGTTTATTTTTGAGAGAGAGAGACAGAACACAAGCAGGGGAGGGCAGAGAGAGAGGGGACACAGAATCCAAAGCAGGCTCCAGGCTCTGAGCTGTCAGCACAGAGCTTGACGCGAGGCTCGAACTCACAAATTGCAAGATCTTGACCAGAGCCAAAGTTGGATGCTTAACCGACTGAGTCACCCAGGCACCCCCATGGCATTATATATATATATTTTTTCCAGTGCTACAATGTGTTATTTTTCTTGGTTAAGATCTTGGGCAATGGCATCAAAGGACAGGATTTTCAATTCTTGCCCTGTCAGGGTTTGTTTGTTTTTCTTTTTTTATCTTTGTTACCTTGAACATGTGATTTTTTTCTCTGTATTTGTTTTTATATAAAACATGATGACATTCAACATCTCTTTGACAGTATTACTAGTTAAATTAGAGAATACTTGTAAAGTGCCTGTCATTTTCTTCATACTACATTACTAGTTGTTAAACTATCTTACTAGTTATGTAACTAGTTGTTACACTATCGTTATTCACATGCAGTGCTATTGACAGCAAGAGATAGTTTTCACTTGAAGTTACTGTCCAGGACTATTTGGTGAGAGGTAAACCAGTGCAATGATTCCCAGCTGGGAACAGAATCCCTGACCCTAGAAGAACTCTTAAAGGTAGGGATTTGGTTAAAAGTACCATTTACTGATTTAGTTCCTGCATTCCAAATGTCCTCAATGACTGTAATCTTGAAATAAACAAAATAAAGTTTTCTCAAACACCAGTGATTGTTCAATTACCGCTTCCCTTCTACGGGGTCCCTTATGCTTCACTGTATCTGTGCAGTGTTGGGACCAGCTGTGATTGGTGCCTCATATCCTCTCAAACCAACAGCACTACTAAAATTGCCTTTTTGAACGAATGGCTTGCATTTTGTTTATGGATTTGTTTTTAAAATTTATTTTGAGAGAGAGGCAGAGGGAGAGACAGAGTGACAGAGACAGAGAGACAGAGAGAGAATCTTAAACAGTCTCTGGGCTGGGCTATCAGTGCAGAGTCCAATGCCTAGCTGGAACTCACAAACCGTGGGATAACGACCTGAGCCGAAATCAAGAGTGAGGCCCTTAACTAACTGAGCCACGCTGGCGCCCCGTCAGTTGAGTTTAAAAGGTGTGTGGGGGCGCCTTGGTTGGTCAGTCAGTTAAGCATCTGACTTCGACTCAGTTCATGATCTTACGGTTCCTGAGTTCGAGTCCGGTGTCGGCTCTGTGCTGAACGCTTAGAGCCTGGAGCCTTCTTTGGATTCTGTGTCTCCGTCTCTCTGCCCCTCCCCTGCTTGCATTCTGTCTCTCTCTGTCTCTCAAAAATAAACATAAAAAATAAAAATAAATAAAAATAAAAGGTGTGCTGTGTGTCATCAAGTGGACATGATATTTTTAGTTTTATGCACTTTATCTATATGTATGTAAAAATTGCAAATTGAAACATTTTTCATAGGAAAAAACCATGAAATTATAGATCTGAAGTATAATTTTGGGGAAAAAAGTTGTGAAATTTTATAAGGAAATTGAGAAGATGTTGATATAATTTTTATAGAATCTGATCTGTTTTTAAGTATTTTATCTTAAAAAATGTAATATATTCTTAAATTGAAGTAAATTATACACCATATAGTTGGAAATGTTGGAAGAGTAGTTGGAAATGTTCTCTTTCTAATATATTTCTATATAACAGATATATATCATTTAATTGGGGAGGTACTCACAAACATAGCTTCATGTGTATATAGCAAATATTCAATATATATCTACTATAGACAGGTCACTGATCACGTACTGGGAATATGATGATTGACAGTGTAGTCACTGACCAAGGAGTTTTCCATCTGGCAGAGAAGATAGACAAGAGGACAGATATAAAAATATTACACAAGGTGCAATAATGAGATATGCATAGAGTGTCTGCAGAACACATAAAGGACACTCAAACCACTCTCAGGTATAGGAAAACCTCCTCAAAAGACCGAGTAAGAAAGTTCCAGATTGAAGGAACAACCTGAACAAAGGTTGTAAGGCAGAGATTAGAGAAATGGGGTCTGAAAACCAAAAGGTAGAAGCAGCTCCTTATGACAAGTGCATAGAGACTGATGGGGTGGGGGAGGAGCATGGAGAGGTGAGAAAAACTCAGATCTTAAAGACTTCATGGACCATGCTAATCAATTTTTATTTTATCATGAGAGATACAGGAAGTGAATAGAAGGCTTTAAAATGAAGGGTGATATGACCAGATTACGTTATAGAAAGAATCTGACAGAGGACCAGAAGCCACCTGCAAAGTAAAGGACCCAGTGAGAGTGGGTAGGCACAGGGAAGCAAGGGAAGTGGTCATGTCTAAATCAGAGTGGCGATGAAGATGGAGGATAGCAGACAACTTGAAAATTTTATACATAGGATCAATATAAGTTGGACTCTACCTCCTCATGTCGGTTTTGGGACACGTTTGCCTTTCCATTTCAGATTGTGGTCATGCACACTTCAGTAGTTAAGAGCAACTTTCAGGGGTGCCTGGGTGGTTCAGCTGGTTATGCTCTGGGCTCTTGGTTTGGGTTCAGGTCATGAGTTTGAGTCCCATGTCAGACTCTGTGCTCACAGTGCAGGTGGCTTTGCTACCCATGTGTCACTTGTGATTGAAAACACAAACAGAGGCCACCAGGTGAGCTGCCATGTCACTGCCTAAATCTTCATGGAGTGGGTAAAAGTTAGTTGAGGCAAAAATGATTTCATTGTTTGGAAAATTTTAGTCTCATCTACACAGAACTTACTGAAGAAGGGGAAAAATGAAATATAGCAAAATGAAATATTTCACTTATAGATGAAATCAAAGTTCAGTGCTGGCAGTGTGATTAAGTCCAAATTGTCATTAAACTGACACCTTTTCTAAGCAATAATTGAGAATTATGTAAGAACTTTAATAATCATTAATTACTACCATTGGCGAGGATTTTACCATTTGCAAAATATTTTCCAATCCATGATCTCATCATGAGAAACTTTTCTTATGATATAATGTATTGAATGTGATATTAGCAATATATTTCGCAAAGTTGAGATCACTCAGACTTTCTATATGTATGAATTAGCAGAGTCATGCTCTTTTCATATTTTCTCTTGAATGAAGCCAGCCACATCCTTATAGGAATTCATCTGTTTGAACATATTACCCTTTATTTGAAAATCTCTTCATTGGCTTCCCGTTAAAATCTGTATTGATTTTAAAGTTTTGTTACTCACTTATAAGGCACTTAATGGCCATAGACCCATATTGTGCTAGATCTATTGTCTCTATATGTCCCTTGTTGCCCATTGAGGTCACGATGAGCAGGCTATTTAGTCCTTCCAAAGGCATAAACTCCAATCCCTTGAAGCTGAGACTTTTAGAAAATATGTTCCCTGATTGTGGAATTTAGTTGTAATTTCAATTCGTTATATTCCATCTGTCTGCATGCAAAACAAAACAAACAAACAAAAAAACCCAACCAAACAAACAAAAAAACCGGTGTGTTTAGTTACATCTCAATGTGCTTAAGATTATTATTTTTGACTGTAATATCTCTATATCTTAGTACATGTATATCTTTAATAAAAATCTGCTGATATGCTTTATCTAGTTTATTAAGCTTAAAATTGATCATTTTCTAGCTCCACCAAGGGACATCAAAATTCCTCCTACCATGATTTCCTACTGAAGAGATAAATGGGTTGTTCTGGCAGTTGTATTCTAATAAACCACATAGAAAAACAAATTTGAAAAGCAATATAAACTCCTTTACTTTCAAAAATTCACTTCGGGTTCTCAAAGAAAGTATTGTGATTGAGTCAGGTTTAAAACTGGAGAATTAGAATTTTGTAAAAAAAATGTAAATTGTATATAATAGTGCAATTGCTGCATCTCAATATACAAAATAAAGTGGAGATAAATCATCCTTATAGAAGAATTCCAAATAAAATATGCAGACATTCTTCTCTCCAGAAGGTAGAACTTGATTCTCTTTTACTTGGGTGTGGGCTAAAAGAGTAACTTATTTCCAAACAATTAAGTAAAAAAAAAAAGAGAAAACTACTTTACAATAGAGACAGTTGGCAGACCTTAACATCACAAGGGCTATGTCACTGATATCATGTAATCTGTGATATGATGTAATTAGAAGGCCATTTCACCTCCGTGGTAATCTTTGCCAACACTCCTAATCCCACTCTAAACATGAGAAACCCACCAGACAAATCAAAATTCAAGGATGCTCTATATCACACCCAACTACTTCCCTTCAAAACTGACAAGGTTACTAAAAATAAAGACAAAGAAATTGTCACAGATGTGAGGATACTAAGCAGTCGTGATTACTAAATCCAATATGATACCTTGGATTTGATTCTAGAACAGAATGATGTTGCTGGCAAAACAGGAGAAAGCCTGCAGTTAGTAGTACTTCATCAACATTAATTTCTTTGAGTACCATGGTTATGTAGGATGTTAATATTAGAGGAGAGTTTCTAGAAGCTACAGTATATCTGAAATTTCACAAAATTTGTTTATTTTACAAACATTTATTAAGCGCCTGCTATTCTTAAAAGATTGTTAAAAATAGCTATGTCTACCATATATTCAATATCATTCTCTTTTTAACATTTGTCTTAATATACACTATCCATAAATGTTTTGAGCCTAAATTTGAAGAATTGGAGAGGTCTAGATGGTAAATGTTTATTAGTCAAGTAACCCTTTACTTCATGGATTAAAAAAAAATAGTTCATAGTACCTATCTCTGTGATGAGTAATTTCAACCACCCACCCACACACACACACACACACACACACACACACACACACAGTTAAGTTTAAAGACTGTTTTAATTTTCTTCATTGCTTTACCTTTCATACTTTATACTCGATTTTACAATATTTTGAGATTTTTTACATGCTAAATATGGAAACCAAATGAAACATGATAGAGCATGCCATCCAGAAGAGACCACTAGCCAGGAATAAGTCAAGGTCCCAGCCACACTAACAGCTTTTGGGAAATTGACTTCTGTCTCATTGTCTAAAAAACAAACAGGTGATTTTTAAGAGAGCTTTTAGAATTCTAAATTTTATAAATCTTGTTTATATCATGAGGAGAGAAATCCTTGGCAAAGAATAGCTTAAAAATAATTTTAATCATTTTCAACATCATATTTTTGTGAAATGTTTAGCCATATAATATATAATTAAAATCACAGCCATATATTCAAGCAATCATAACAACTGTAACCTTTTAAGTATATTTTCTTTGTACTATTTATATTACTATGCCTAATCAGTTAATACAATAATAAAATTTCAAGTGTATGGATGCATGACAATTGACTAAAAGATAACCTACTATAATATACTAGATACTTAATCTCATACACAGCAAAATTTCTGCCCTCTTTGTTTCTGGCAACATTTTCTCAAGAACTTTCTATGTCAGTCTTCTATACCTTAAAGGAAGCAACAGTGGAAAAGGGTCATTCTCCAATCCAGTATTTCCTCAAAAAACATGTGAAGTTCTGATTTTTGATACACTAGTGAGTTTGGAAATCTCAAAGGATGAAACTTTCAGCACAATCTTCAGTACTTGTATTTTATCTGTTTTATAAACACCATGTGAGTTATGTATTTTTATTATTTATATTATTACATGGTTTTTTTTATTTGACAGCAAGACCATATAAGATTAAGAAAATATAGCGATAGAGGGAGAAAGAGCATGCAATATAAGAGGTTGATGTAGGAAATCATGCTTTGTGGAAAAAAAGAAGGCAACATTAAATAAGCTGTTTCTTTCTCAAGTCTAAGTGTTTTCAACCAATCAGGGCACATGATGCAAAATAAATACAACTGATCACTGAGACATGGACCGGACCGTGGCTTGTCAAGACCTTGAGCCAAACAGATATAGCAAGTCACTCAGTTCCTTTTCCTTCTCAGAAAATCTTTCTCAGCAAGAGGCAGCTAGTTTTTTCTCACAGCAAGCAAGACTCAGCATGTGAAGCTTTGAACAATCCTGCACTGCAGGGAATGTTTTGCAGAAACTGCATGACAAGATTGCCAAAAAGATTACCTCTTGATTTCCTTTGTCCTTGGGTTTATTTCATCTAATAATGGGGCAAAGATGGCGCCTCCTACATTGAAGAGACAATTTATTCATGAGTCATATGCGGCAAAATTGTTTTAAAATCCTTGTTCCTCATAATTTTCTAAGAAAACAATACCTCATTGAATATAAAATGTATGTTTTTACTTTTAAAAAATGTTTATCATCCTACAATACATTATATGTGTAGAATAATTTGTTCTTGCAACAGCTTGAAGCCAAAATCCTAAAAAGAAGCATTTCCTCCTTCTCCACTAAAAAGGTATGAACAACCATCAGAACATAAGATAGGGTCAAAGTAAGTGAAAATCAGACCATTTAACTACAACAAAAAATTCTGTAAACAATATAATACTATAAATTCCAAACATGCTACTTTCATCTGTTACTTTGAGGCATGGTCAAATTAAAAAAAAATCTTATATAGCAATTATTATTATTATTACACTAACAGATATGGCTGTCTTAGCCTAAGAAATACCATGAATTTAGTATCAGAACACCTAGATTCAAGTACCATTTCTATCATTTAGCACTTGGTATTTTAAATTGCATTTTCATACCTATGAATTGAAAATAATAATGATTAGCCTGACTAATGCATATGATAATTTTGAGGCTATATTAAAGTTACATATTTTCTTAGAATTTGTAAGGATATATTTCATGAAAAATAAATAAAAAACTAATGCACAGATAAATTTGTAGTCTGTCACTTTCAGTTTACCAAAATTATTCTAGTTAGTCTATTAGTCATAAAGTCTGGGAGTTATGAGTATCGAGGAGCTCCACTTACATCAATAAATAAGTATCAAGGCAGAAAAATCAAGAAACATCAGTCTTAAATGACACATTACACGAGATAGACTTATTAATATATGCAGAACATTCTATCCAAAAGCAGCTGAGTACACATTCTTCTCAAATGCACATGAAAAAATATTCAGGATAGATCACATTTTAAGTCATAAAACAAGTCTCAATAAATTAAAGAAGATTGAAATCATATCAAGCACCTTTTGTGACCACAAGGATATAGAACTGGAATCAACTATAGGAAAAAGACTGAAAAATTCACAAATATGAGGAGATTAAGCAACATGCTACTGAACAACCAATGGGTTAACCAAGAAATCAAAGGAGAAATTAAAAACAAAAACAAAAACAAAAGCCTTGAAACAAATGAAGATGGAAATACAGCATACCAAAATCTGTGGAATGCAGCAAAAGCAGTTTTGAGAGGGAAGATCATAGCAATATAGG
This sequence comes from Cryptoprocta ferox, assembly GCA_028646485.1. Classification (NCBI taxonomy): domain Eukaryota; kingdom Metazoa; phylum Chordata; class Mammalia; order Carnivora; family Eupleridae; genus Cryptoprocta; species Cryptoprocta ferox. The sequence goes on from CM053570.1 coordinate 38,013,753, forward strand.
CCTACCTCAGGAAACAGGAAAAATTTCAGATAAGCAATCTAATCTACACCTAAAGGAACTAGAAATAAAAGAACAAATGAAGTCCAAAGCTAATAGAAGAAAGGAAATAATAAAGATTAGAGAGATAAAGGAAACAAAGACTAAAAAGACAATATAAAAGTTCAATGAAAGTAAGAGTTGATTCTTTAAAAAGATAAACAAAAATTGACAATTCATTATCTAGACTCACTAAGGAAAAAAGAGAAAAGGCTCAAAAAATCAGAAGTGAAACAAAAGTTACAACTGATTCTAAAGGAATAACAAAAAAATCAAAAAAGACTACTATGAACAATTGTAGGCCAACAAAGTAGACAACCTAGAGAAAAGGGATAAATTCCTGGAAACATACAATCTTCCAAGCTTGAATCATGAAATAACAGAATATTTGAATAGACCAATTTACTGGTAAGGGGTTTGAATCAGTAATCAAAAACCTCCTAACAAACAAAAGTCTAGGAAAAGATGGCTTCAATGAATAACATTCTACCAAACATTAAAAGATTTAATATTTGTCCTTCTCAAACATTTTCAGAAAATTTAAGAACAGAAATCATTTCCAAACTCATTGTACAAGGCCAGCATTATCCTAATAGCTAACCCAGACAAAAATGCCACAGAAAAAGAAAATTACAGGGTGATATCTCTGGTAAACATAGATGCAAAAATCCTCAACAAATTTTAGCAAACTGAATTCAAAAATATTTTAAAATTCATAAGTCATGATCATGTGAAATTTATTCCAGGGATACAAGGATTTTCAATAATCACAATATAATCAATATGATATAACACATTGACAAAATAAAGGTTAAATATCATGCAATCATCTCAGCAAATGCAGAAAAACACTTGATAAACTTCAACATCCTCCCTGGGGAGTCTTGTTAGAAGACTTGATAGTCTACTGATATTTTAGTTCCCTGTTGTTTCAGTGGTGTTTAGGTTCTCAACAATCTGTGTGAATAGCATCACCGTTCCCCCCACCAACCAAATGAGTATATAAGTACACAATGTAATGCATTTGGTGATGATTATAGGACTATCTAATAATATCCTGAATAGTGACATCAGTGGGAATGCCAAATCCAGTAGAGATAAAATAGTCTCAAATGGCAAAAATGTATATGTATGTCTGTGTGTAAGTTTTCACATACATGTATATATGTATACAATATATTTGTGTATATGTTATATTATAAATGTAAAACACAGGTACACATGTGGATTATATATATCTCTTACAACATCAGTCTTCTAAGAATCTTTTATTAAATCCCTCACTTATAATGTAAAAATATTTTTGAGCAAAATGATAATAGGAAAAATACTTGGAAGCATGTGAGGGAGTTTTCTACTCTCTCCACAGGAAATCAAGTGAAAAGAAGCAATTATCATGGTAATTCCAAGATAGTGTAGAAAAAAAAGTGCCTAAATTATCTGAATAGTTAATGAAATATCTGAGCTTGAGGCCTCAATTATCCAAGTAAATGAATCTGTTTTCTACTATAGTTTGCATGTACATTTAATGAATAAATTAAATTTGCCTAAGGTTCTAATTTGCCCAAGGTGCTAGAGAAGTTCTTTTCTTTCCCTCAATGTACAATTAAGTCTCTGTTGGGCTTGGCACAAGGTTATTCAACATATAATATATTGTTGTTATTCCTAGGAATATTATGTAAACTGTGATCCAAGCATACTGAACGTGCAGGCTACACTTACACAAAACCAAACCATCCATATGAAAAGGTGCAAGTTGCTTTGCCTGAATGAATGCCATAGGAATATTGCTTATTTGATAATTAATGAATCTTGATAGCTTAACTTTTTCTTTTCATTAACGTTTTGAAATATTGAAGTTATAACTGCTAACAATATTTAATTAATGTGACCAGAGAGGCCACTGCCTGTTCAATTTGGGTCTTGCTAGGCATTTTTCACAATCGTGCAAATTATAAAATACAAAACATTATTTCTTGCCAAATATTTGAAGTTAGCCTCGTTTAAACTTTCGGAATTCTAAATTGGTAAGATGTGATCAAGGCATCGTTTTTGTAATGCAGATATAGTAATTCCTTGAATATATTTAAGAATTCCTAGACTCATAGAATACCTTTGATAGATGTATTCAGTTTAATTGCTTTAAATGAAATATTTAAAGAGAATGGGCGGAATCAAATTTCCAAAGAGAGTGGTTTTGTTTATTTTAGAAATGTCATTATCATCCATGGTCTGTTGCCATCTAAAAACAAAAGACCAAAGGGTATGTCTATAGGGATATTGGCAGATGTTCTGGCTAAGTCCATTGTAATTCTAACTTTATTGTAGAGCACATTGCACATTTTGAACTTATATTTATGCTTTAAAATTCAGAGATCATCGCTGAAGTGACTTACCAAATATATCAATAAGAAACAGCTTGTTTAGTAAATGAAGTATCGAAATGCTCTGATCATACTCTGTTCTCTTGGATAAAATGGGTACTGTACTGTGAATATCCCTTTGACACCCTTTTTTCTTATATATACCTAAAATTCGAAATTAGATATGCCTGTAGCTTGCCAAGAACTCAACAGTACCGAATTGCACTAAAATTTTCTTCTAGATAAGATTCAGCTGCCTTGCATCTGAAAGCAATTGAGCACATTTTAACATGACTGAAATAGATTCAGGCTGAATGTTCCATAAGTGGTAGAGAGGGCAAATAATAGATTTTTGGAAGTGGAAACCATATTAGGTCAAACCTAAATTCAGCAAGTTAGATTCATGCTGCCAATGATCATGGTCATAAGAATCAAAAATAAAATTGGTTTGTGTTTTGTGGAACTATGCAGACTGATTGTGGTTGGTCATGGCCAAATACATCTTAATATCTTCACTTATCTATACTTTAAATAACTTTACCCATACATGGTTTGCTTCAATTCATATGAACACTGTGAAATAGTCAAGTCAAAGAAATTATCCATATTTTCCAAGTAAGAAAAGTGTACCTTTCAGTTATATGAGTTGTGCAAGGTTCCATGAGTAAATAAGTAGCCTCCTTCACCTTTCCTCCTAGCCCCAATCTATTTTCATCACACTGTAATATTTTGCCACCACCTAATGATCCATTTATATCCCCTCAAATTCATTATAAACACCATTAATCTGCTAAAAGAGCAAAAGATCAAAACACTGTTATTTTCTTCATAACTTTCCCTTCTTTTCTTTTTTCATGACAAATGTACTCTTTTATGTTCACCTCTTTCACTCATATCCGCATTCACTTATCCTCTGGTAACCATCAGTTTGTTTTCTGTAGTTAAGAGTCTGCTCCTTGCATTCTTTTCTCTCTCTCTTTCTTTTCTTTTGCTCATTTGTTTTATTTCTTAAATTCCAAATTCCACATATGAGTGAGATCATATGGTATTTGTTTTTCTCTGACTGACTTATTTAGCGTAGGATTATACCATGTTGTTGTAAATGGCAAGGTTTCATTTTTAAAAGCTGAATAATATTCCATTATATATATGTACGTATATACACACATATATGTATGTGTGTGTATATACACATGTATCACATCTTCTTTATCCATGTCCATCTATCCATGGACATCTGGGCTACTTCCATAGGTTGGCTATTATATAAAATGCTGCAATAAACATAGTGGTGCATGTATCCTTTTTAATTAGGGGTTTTGTTTGTTTTTTTTAAATAAATATTCCATTGTGAGATTACCGAATTGTAGGGCAGTTCTCTTTTTAATTTTTTGAGAAAACTTTATGCTGTTTTCCAGAGTGGCTGCACCAGTTTGTATTCTCACCAACAGCGTAAGAGGTTTGCCTTTTCTCCACATCCTGGCCAACACTTGTTTCTTGTGTTTTTGATTTTAGCCATTCTAATGGGTGTGAATGGATATCTCATTGTGGTTTTGATTTGCATTTCTCTGATGATGAGTGATGTTGCACATCTTTACATGCGTCTGTTGGCCATCTGAATGTCTTCTTTGGAGAAATGTCTGTTTATGTCTTCTGTCCCTTTTTAAATTGGATTATTTGTCTTTTGGGCCTTGGGTTGTATAAGTTCCTTATGTATTTTTCCATATTAACCCTTTCTCAGTTGTGTCATTTACAAATATCTTCTCCTGTTCCATAAGTTGCCTTTTAGTTTTGTTGTTGTTTTCTTCACCGTGCAGAAACTTTTTATTTTGATGTAGTCCTCTTCATGTCTTTCTTAAAATGAATTTTTAATAGTATCAAACACAAGTAAATTAAAAACAATTTCTGAATCAAACAAATCTGGAGGAAGAAAATTATGACTTTATAATGTAATAATAAAAATAAATTTTGTATCTGCTTGTAATTTTTTAATTATAATTTTGAATAAAGTAATGAATCAAGTTGTATCCGTAAACAATTTCTTATTTAAAACTGATACATTTCCTAGAAGGCTAATACAAAATTTGCAGAGCATGACATATTATAGAATGATTTTTCTTACTCTTGACATATCAAATATAAAATATACCTAATATCTGATTTTGAAAATGCACAATGATATGACTTCCAATGGAAATTTTTCAATAAGAATTTGTACGCTTTTTGGCATTTATATTTATAAAGCCAATGTTTTATTGTACATCATTTTAGGATAGACTCATGAGTTAAAATAATACTGATGTTGTTTATTCTGTATGAAATGATACATTGTCAACATTCTTTGAACTCTCTCAAATGAACCATATAGAGCCTGACTTTAATACCAGCATAGAAGAATAAGGGTGGAAGGTTTTTCTTTTTTTAATTTTTAATGTTTCTTTATTTTTGAAACAGAGAGAGGGGTAGAGCATGAGTGGGGGAGGGGCAGAGAGAGAAAGAGTGAGACACAGAATCTGAAACAGGCTCCAGGTTTCAGGCTCTGAGCTGTCAGCACAGAGCCCAATGCGGGGCTTGAACTCAAGGACTGCTAGATCATGTTCTGAGCCAAAGTTAGATGCTTAACCGACTGAGCCACCCAGGCACCCCAAGGATGGAAGTTTTGAAACCAATTTTATTTTGGAGAATTTTAAATTTGTAAGCTGTTGTAAGAAATACTTACGAAAAATAAGAATTAATTGGATCAGCTGTTAAAATTCTTAAGCTGAAATTTGTTTAGACTTAAATTTATTTTGAGTCTATTTTCCAAATTTTCAGCAGGATTCCTATGTATCACTGTAATCCATATGTAAGGAAATCTTAACAAAATGAGGTGGCTACTGTCTTCACATTTCTGGAACCTACTGAAACATCTTGGGAAGTAATAACTTGGCATTTGAAAAGTAACATTTAATATACCAATCAAGCAGTTATTCTGTCATTATTGATATCATTTCATAAGAGCAGAGAAGTTGAAAATAGCCCATGGGGGGAAGATTGTACCAAAAAATAACTAGTCCTTTTGTACTTTGGTTTTACGTGTACATCATATACCTTTAATAATATCTGAGAAATATAATATCTGAGACATACCTTTAATAATATCTGAGACATAATAATATCTGATAGGCAGCTTATGTTAGGTGCCTCCTCCAGTATAGAAAAATTAGGCTATTATTCAATTATATTATTTAAATTTAACTGTTGACTTATTTTTAGAATTGAGAAAATTATTTTACCACTAAAATTAATGAGATTTGTCAGATACAGCAAAATAAGAGCTATGCTTTCTTCAAATTCCAAATATATGTGAAGAAAAGATAGAAAATTGAATTTCACTGTGATCGTTATTTCATGAATACAGACTACTGAAAACTTTAATGTCTTTCTTACTCACTTGGCTGAAAATATTAGATAATGTTTATTGACTGCATTCTATACAGAATCTTATTGAGCACAGCCCTATTAAGTTAGTATTATTATAAAGTCCATTTTATGGATGGGGAAACTGAAGTCCTAGGGGGTTAGTAAAATGCTCATGTCCATTCAGTTGCCAAGTAAATTTGATCATCTAGTTTATCTATTCTGGAACTCATGCTCATATTTACTAAGCTCCTGTGAATCTGCTTCGAAGTATGTTGCTTTTTTTTCCAGTAGCATTATTTGACATTTGTTGTTCCTGTTGTTAATCCCAGAAACCAGTACTTTCTTACTGTATCAGTCAAAATGAGACATTTATATCTTATATTTGATTACATTATTCTAACTCTGTTTATTATGCAGAAAGTTAGTTGTCACCTAAAAAAGTTTCCATTCAGAGTTAAATCACTATGTATATAATAGAGGTTTGCTATTCTATCCACAGTGAATTTTTGGTTTTCTGAATAAGTTAATTTTGTTATGTCAAATGTAATCAAAATGTTCTCCCAGATCTAATCAATGCATCATAACCCATTCACACTATATCAAGTCTGTACTTTAGTACTCATTTTTCCTTGATATGTTCACTATGGTTGCTTAAAGCAAAACTATGAAAATTTAAAAACCCAATATATTTTCTATATCCTACATTAGAATATGCTGACAATTTTTTTTATTTCCTTATATATGCACCATGGCCCTTTTGTTTGAGTTATGTACCATTGCTTCCTCAATGTCTCCTCAGTGAATAAAAGATGAACTTTAAACCTTGTCAAGTGGTGATCAATATCAGTCTTCAAGGAATAGCTTACAACAATAGAACTTCAGGACTCCTTAAAAAGACACACTGTTCAATCGCTTTAATATATTTTCTGTCAAAAACTGTAATACTATGATTGAATGTAAGGTATTTTGCAAGCTATATATAGCATTTACAATGTCAGAAGTAAATGTTCCTATAGGCTAGTTTTCTCTTATAAGCTGATATCAACATTTTAAATGATAAGCAATAAGATGTCATATATACCAACCATATTAATATATCCAATACAAATCAAGAATAGTCATCTATGGTCTTATTTATTTATAAACTGCTAGATATTTTATGCAAAAATATTAATTAAGAAGAAAGTTTTCAATGAAATTCAATTATTCTACATTTCGATATAAGGGGACAATGATGTTAATAAAACCTAGTAGTCTAGGGCTGTTTTTCTTCACTATTTTATGCCCATTTGTGATTAGAAACATATATTAATTATATTCAGGACAGGCACAAGGAAAGGGTTTTTATAGAAACCAGAAAAAGCCCAAAGCTATGATTATATTTAAGTTTTGAAACTTAGCCAAGTCCATTATTCATATTTATAATTTAAAAAGTCATAGTGCTCTCAAAATATTTAGACCCCTCCTGATTATATTAATATTTGATATTTGATTAGGTTAAAATGCAAATGTGAACCCTCCATATGGTGCCAAGTAGCAAAGGAACAATATGTTCCATGTGGCCAAGCCACCTTGGATCTTTCAATAATAAATATTCACAAGCTCCATTAACACCACATCATCACTACTTAAATTTTAACCTACCAGGTTTTGGGTCAGTGATAAAATTTGGTCAGTATCTACATAACAGCAGAAATAATGCTAGTAGAAATTGCAGGGCATGAGAGTAGAAAATTTTGCTGAAATAAGTAAAATGAAATCTTGGAGTAATATTTTCTCAAATGCAAAAAAATGGGGAGAAATAAGAAAACAATCTTAATTTTAGAGGGTGAAAGAAGATATCCAGTTAGACTCAAAATCAGGAAAAAAACAAAACAGTCTAAACAAATTAAGTTCCTCTTTTCCTTCCTTTTAGAAGGCAAAAGGAATCTCAAATAATAGAAGACAGTGATTCTGATAGGCATATATTATTTTAGATTTGAGAGCTGGATAGTGAAGTCACTTTGCAATGGCTAAATATTTTAGGTATTTTTTTTTCAAGAGCAAAATATGCATGAAAAACATTGCTGGAGGGTAGTGATGTTGCTTAGTGCATGGAGAAAAAGATGCCAGAATAATGGAATTGATACTGTGATGTTTCATGTTGAAGGTGAAGTTCACAGGGTGATTTTTAAGAATAATATAGTTTATAAAAAGAACAAATACAACAAATTGAGCATTTTGGGTTTTCTCCTCCATCTTCCACTTTGAGGAACCATGATGAGGAGTTTGAGTTCACTCAAGACTGAAAGTGAGACTTGGGAACGAACTGAATGAATTAGTTTGTAAAAGGAATGGGTAGGAGGCCTAATAAGATCCAAACAGAGTACACTTCAGAACTTTAACACGGTTTGCCTAAACAAAGAGATTTCTTCCTTTCAAGTGTGTTGATTTGGAAAGTGAAATGCTGCAATCGTTTTTGTCTGATATTAAAGTCAGCTTATGAATAAAATGGATACAATAGGCAGGGTATAGTAAATCATGGATAAACAGATCTAGAATCTTGGTGACATGGAGAATAACTTGATGGAACCATATTGAAGGTCACAATATTTCACGATATAAATATCCAATAAATATCTTTCATTAAAGCAAAATAGATTTTTTCTTATTTGCAAAACAAGCATCCAAATAAAAGAAAGAAAGAAAGAAAGAGTAAAAGGGCCGAGATTTATTTAGTCCCACAATTAATAAAAGAAAAAAGGCAAACACACACACACACACACACACACACACACACACACACTTACAAGTAACTCAAAGCACACAACTTACTTAAGTGTTTGATGTTATTCAAATTCTAAAAATTCCTAAGTCAGATAATGATCTTTTCTTGTCTTCACTTTCATTATTTTTAGCTCCTTGTTTTTAGCCAGAGTTTTCCCATGTGAGCTGAGCGTGGAGAATATTGGAATTTTCCTGTAGATCCTAAAAGTCTTTATTCCTTGAAGAATAGGGGATTGCATTATTCATTGAGGAGTTAGGAAATGTCATAGCTTGGCAATTTCACTACCTTTAAGGAAATGGAGGAGGTCAAAGAGCTTGGATATTCTGGGCTTCTGATCCGGTATGAACCTTCCGTCCTTGTGATGGTCACTCATCACATGCATGTACTTAGACAGATGCTACAGTAGCAGTCTCAGCAACTTAATCTGGGGCTTCACTAGAAGGAATTTTCCTTCACTCTCCACTAACCACCTAATCTTAGCTTATCCCTCTGGGAGCCCACACTCTCAGCATTTTCTTTCACCACTCTGTAGAGTCTGTGACTGCAGTGTAAGCAACACCCGAATGGCTCATTAAAGCCATTATAATTAGCTTTAGACAGTCCCATGAGGTCTGCATCAGCTTTTACCCTGTTTCATTCTATCTCTGCACTGAGTAGGACTATATTAGGGCAAAGATGCCTTGGTTTCTGAATAAGCAGGAAATAGCATTATTAAAAACACAACAACAAAAAGCATAGAGGTAGAGATAGCAATGGATTTAGCAGGGTTTTAATAAGCTACATTGATTAAGAAAATTAAGATTCTTTCCCAATAACCCCAGAGAAGGAAATTCAGAATTAGCAGGGTTTTTATTATCTTCTTTGAAACTCTAGTTTCTCAATATTGATTTAAAGCCTTTTGATACTAATTATGTATTATCTGTGGCATTGGGTACAAAAGGATTTATGTGGAATGTAAGGACATATACATGTATTTATGTATACATACATGAAATGCATATTTCACATAGTGACAAAGAAAAGGCAGTTTAGCATTGCCGGTGATGGCTTTGTTAATACTAGGAGGTATGGTTGTAAATGACAATGTCCACGTGTATATAATGAAAATCATAAGCTTATCTATTTACACTTTTTCCCTCTGAGAATTTTTGGTAGGTCATAATTAGAACACCCCAGCTTGATTCACTCTTCTGCATTAAATAAACCACTTACTGAAATACCTTAACACATTCTGCGTATGAAGTATTTTAATATGGCTAAATAATATGCTGAAGACCTGAAAGTTCTATTACCTGGAATATCTCATTCTAGTGTTTGTTGTTTTCTGACTCATTACTTTCACTTTGTGACCCTTCAGCCCACAACTGGGTCCCCTGTGAATTATTTCTGAGAATTCTGAGGTAATGTCTTATATGTGCTCAATGAGTCCAGTGTTTGTGCTATCTGTCAGGTTCTCCTCTTATTCAGTACTCCCATAGATTCTGCCTCTGCCCTACTGGGTACTAGAGGTCTCTGAGAGCATTCTCTTGCTTCACTCTACAGTTGGTCTTTCACTGCTTCTCTCTCAGAGAATGCAGATGTGGTAGCTTTCCACCCGCCTCTAACTCCTTTGTCATCTCTCCACTTTGATGCCTGGCCCTGTAGTTCTCAAAACTCTTCTCTGATGACTCAAAGCTGTCAAATTTTGCAGAAACTTTCAGGGAATTGTAATGAACATCTATCTCTGATTACAGCCACATGACATTAGAGGAACATACCACAGTGCTGCCTGGCTGTCAGGGTGTCCCAGCATCCACTGAAATAGCACTTCTAGTCCTTTTTCTCTCTAAGGCGTTGGCATGGACCTAAGGCTGTAGCCAAAGATATGTGCAAGTTACCATGTTTTACTAAGACCTAACACTCTAGACTTTCTTATTAGGTCACATTTGTTTTGTTTAGCTCAGTCTCTTAAAATGAGTTACTTCCCATGTGAATCTTCAGATTTCCTCAAAATAGAATTCTGTTTGCTCTATCACTTTAGATCTTTACACGTGCTCAAAATTACCTATAACTCAACAGTGTATTTAGAATTGTAGCTCAAATTAAGCTAGTTCACATTTCTGCTATTTTTATCTGCTGTCTACTTGAGGAGCAGCAACTGATTCACTCATAAAAAGTAGGTTTGCAAATTCATGAACTTTTTTTAAAATTGGAATTATCTTCAACAAAAAACTGAAAACCCCGCTTGATGCAATAAACATTTTAATTCAATTCAGAATTAAATTAATAGCATCCTAGTTTGCCTCTCTGTAGGTTTGAGAGTCATTTCTTTCCGTATACAAGTTTAATCCCTTCAATAATCTGCAAATGCATTGTCGATTCCTTTTTTCAATGATCCTGCTTTATCAGTTTTATCCTGTCTTTTCTTTCCCAGATTATTCTCTTACAAATATGAACATATCCACATTATACATTTTCTAATGAAGAAGGGGAAAGAGTTGGCTTCAACCCTATGACACAGTCAAGGTAACCTCCTACGCTTTTTCTTTTCCCAATCAAACTTCATTTATATTTCATTATTCTTTAACTTCTTACAATCTAGTTTCTGCCTCCCAACCCTCAAACCAAGTTGACATCACATGGTAAACACAAACAAATAAAAAAATCTCACTTTTCTCCTTCCCTCAGTTGCCTGTTGAATCAATCTATTGTCTGAACACAGTAGAAAGCAGAGGACAAGAGTCTGTTGATGCAGTTGGCCTCCTAGTGCAAATGAAAATTTCCAACCCAAGTGTTCTTGCCAATATCATACCCATTTCTTTGGAACTGCTCCAAACTCATAGTACAGGCAAAAAAGATTAAATCTATTAGCTGTAGTTGTAACATATATTCCTGTTCTCATGACCACAGCTAGTTAGGGTTGGAACATAATCATTGTCTAAAAAGAATTGATCATATTCTGTTTCCAGGAAATTTGCATTTAGGGCACAGAAAGCCAGACACTTAGATGCTGCACCAGTAAGATCTTGAAGAATATGGGCAGGAGCCAGCGACATGGTGAGATGAGGTCTGAACAAGCTGTTTTAAGCAAAGGCATCCTCTCAGCTAGAGGAGACAGGAACAGAAATGCCCAGGAAAAATGGGTTCAGAATCCATTAGCTTCCAGATAGAGTAACTAACTGATAACTTCATACTTCTGATAGAGGGCAGTTTTAATTTCTGTAGAATTTCTATTTTATTTACTTTTTTAAGTTTTATTTTTATTTATTTAGAGAGAGAGATAGCGAGCAAGTAGGGGTGGGGCAGAGAGAGAGAGAAAGAGAGAGAGAGAGACAATACCAAGCCGGTTCCGCACTGTCAGTACAGAGCTGATACGGGGCTCAAACTCACAAACCGCCAGATCATGACCTAAGCTAAAATAAAGAGTTGGGGCTCTTCACCAAATGAACTGTCCAGGCGCCCCTAGAATTTCTATTTTTAAAAGGTACACTTCTTAATTTGAGCAAATTTGCATGAGTTTTCTTCCTTCCAAATGATGCATGATTAAGACTATTCAAAGAGAGATAACAAATGATTACTTAAAAAAAAGAAAAATCAAGCAAAAGTTTGTATGTTTCTCCAAAAGCCAGAGAAAAATACATATTGAAAAAAATATATTTTCCATGTGAACACACTTTACTGATTTATATGGTAAATTGACTCAATTCTTATATTCTTGATTAGTGCCCAGTCACAGTTTTTTAAAGTGTGAGTTTAGTCAGACATTTATTACTACAAACCCTCTATAGACAGCCAATCAGATTTTGAATAAGTTGGTGAATCAACACCAGCCAGAAAGACGTATTGATTATTAACTGATATCAATTAAAAAAAAACTGATAGTAGAGCCCACTTTTAAGTATTTAGCATAGAATCTAGGGTTTCTATTTCTATTCTTTATGCCTTCTTATGTTTCATTTTGACCATAAATTTACTTTTTAATATAATTTGTCAAATTGGCTTACATACAACACCCAGTGCTCATCCCAACAAGTGCCCTCCTCAATGTCCATCACCCATTTTCCCCTCTCCCGCAACCGCTCATCCACCTTCAGTTTGTTCTCTGAATTTAAGAGTCTCTTGTAGTTTGCCTCCCTCCCTCTCTGTTTGTGTCTATTTTCGCCCTCCCTTCTCCCATAGTCTTCTGTTAAGTTTCTCAAGATCCACATATGAGTGAAAACATATGATATCTGTCCTCTGACTGACCTATTTCACTCAGCATAATACCTTCCAGTTGCATCCACGTTGCTCCAAATGGCATGATTTCATCCTTTCTCCTTGCCAAGTAGTACTCCATTGTATATATAAACCATATCTTCTTTATCCATTCATCAGTCAATGGACATTTAGGCTCTTTCCATGATTTTTAAAAGCGCTGCTATAAACATTGGGGTACATGTGCCACTATGCATTAGCACTCCTGCATCCATTGGGTAAATTCCTAGCAGTGCTATTACTCGGTCATAAGGTAGTTCTACTTTTTAATTTTTTGAGGAAACTCCACACTGTTTTCCAGAGTGGCTGCACCAGTTTGCATTCCCCAAGAGGGTTCCTGTTTCTCCACATCCTTGCCAGTGTCTGTAGCTTCCTGAGTTATTAAGAAAAGATACTAGGTAAACAAGGCTTTTGAGTACTTCTTAGATATTAACTGAAGATAAATTACCATAAATAATTTATATATTTACCTATGGAAATACATTTCAATTTTTGGAGTCACTGAGGTATATCTATTTAGCAGCAGAAGGTGATGAAAACTCAAGAGTTCTTTTTGTCTGCTATTTACATAATGTTCAATTAAAACCAAGTCAGTTTCACTCATGACAACCATGTATACTGTGTAGAGCACAACTCCAGGAAGTACTCTTTATATAGCCCATGACATAAATGTTCATTTTCTCTCCTAGCCATACAATGTAAAATTTGAACAACTTCTTGGTGATTATGTCACATCTATCAGAACAATTAGATTCTCAAGTTTGTGTTTCTAACAGCTCCCAAAGGGCAGTACATTTGTCTCTTCATTCACTGTGTATCCACAGCACCAAGACTAGTGCCTTGAATATGATAAGATTTTGTTGCATGAATGAATGCTAAAACCAAAACTGTTAAAATTGCTTGTATTATATAATTAAAGAAAACCAGAATGCTGAAATCACTCTAAATTTACTATATAACCATATCAAGCACTGGGCATAAAAATTAATTGACTATTAGAAACACAATATTTTGGAACCATCATTGTTGATTCACATCTAGTTACAAGACTAAAGGTGCAGACTAAATTCAGACTAAAGGGGCAGGTGCACACAGAGAAAACTCCAATCCTGCACTCTCAACCCAACTGTCAAATAGAGGCTGTCTGGTAAGTTTATGGCCAGTAACACTTCGTGAAAAAAAAGATAAGATAGGAGATTTACAGAGTATTTTGTCTCTTCTACACAGTGTAAATAAAAATTTAACTGAAACTTCAAAAATTAAATAAAATCTAAGGCTCTCTTTGAGCCTTTCATTAAACTTATTCTTATAATAAATAGACTAGGATTGTCTAATTTGTAGAGGAAATGGAGATTTTAATGTAGGGAAATATGGTTTACTACTTAAAATTAGGTATTTCACAAGACACCCATATATGGTTTCATGATATCTTCATTGTGAAAATTAATATTTACCTGGTCAGCTCCATAAATGCTAGATGATAATGTGTGTTATTCATATAAGGAATTAGATAGCTGTTTAGATCTGCTAAAGTTCATAGAAAAGTTAACATGTAAGGAAGGGAAGACAAATTAGTAAAGCCATTAATTGTGTTGCTGAGTCTAATCATTTGTTTGTTTAAGATAGAATTTTCTGCCTTTATTGCAGTCATTAGTATTGACAGTGAATAATCTTGTGTTGAAAATTCCTAATTAAGTTAGGATTTTTTTCAATTTGTTATAAAACCTGGGATTCTGTCAATATGTGTGGATATAGTGATACTTATAATAAAGTCATGAGGTCTAACTTAAGCTAAGAAATTATTTTCCATAACAGTAAAACCATGAATAGAGCTCATAATTTTGCTGATGGTTCTTCTCTCTGCAGACATTAGCCATCTAAAGGCAAGAGCATGTTGTAAATCAAGTAATGCTTCCATTAATCATAATGGGAGTTAAATGTATGTCAAGAGAATGAATCCCCTTAGGTATTTAAAATGAGTTGCAGTTACTATACATCTGTTGAAGTAGCTTGGTAAGGTATTTTCACACTTTCAAAGAATCACCCCTTTCGGCAAGATTAAATAAGAAAGCATCAGATGAGCGTACCTTGCCAAGCTTCTGAATTTCAAACGCTCCTGAGGACTCCAGGAAACATGCGAAGCAGCATCTGTGAAATGCGCACAGGAGGCTGGGAGAGTGATCCAGACTGCCTGCACCTCAGGTAACTTAAAGACACCCAGCATAACACTTTCTGCCAGCTACCTGCTGTATCTCCACCAGATCTCCAAGCAAGGCAGAGTTCCTCACCCAATGTGAAAATGATAAATTTGTCTTCTTGCCAGGCTTATGTAAATACTATGACTTGAACTGCCTGACTTACTTTTTGTAATTAAGGCATATATAGATCCAGCAAAGGTAAATAGTTCCCTAATTTAGGGTACTGCTACCTTTATTAAAAAAATATTGAAAAACTGTATCCTGGGATGCCTTATGGAGATTAGAAAAAGAAGAGGAAGAAGAAATCCAAAAAAAAAGTTATTTAGAACTCTTTGAGTCTTCATGATGTTCAGGTTTCCCTATATTCAAATTAAGGATTAAAGGTTTTACCATATAAGTGCAGAAATACTTCTATACTGAAACATCTTTATTTTTATGTAATTGGAATTTCCGAGTAGTTGGAACCATAATACTTAATGGTGTAAGGATAATAAAAATGAAGGCTAAGAGACAAGAGAAGAGACTAGGAGGGAATAAATAAGTGTGTGTGGGAGACATTGTCAATATTAAGAATACTTAATATTAACATTAAGAATGTTAATGGCCAGAGAGTGAAAAGGAAAGGAATAGACTAAATTCCATGGTTTTGCCAAAGTTTCATACAAAGAATGGTAATAGAAAAGAAAAAAAGAAACCAAGTGTCTAGAGGTACTAGTTTTCCATGATTGACATGTGGACTGTAGAGATAAAGGCTAGTAATATATGGGTGCAATATACATGTCTCAGGATGGATAAGTTTTGTCATGACTAGTCACATTTCATATTGAATATTTAAATAAATGGCACATAAAGGAAATACATAGTGAGATTCATAATTTTGAAAATAACACCAAACTTCTGGCAAGACAGCAAAATATCAAGTTAATGGCTATCAACGAGGAAGATTTTATGAGGCTGTGCAGGTGGTTAAAAAAGTGGCAGAGAGATTTGAACACATACAAGTGTAAGATAAGTACCGATAATCAGAATGCATGTGTAAGATGCCAGTAAGACCAGGAAAAGAATTTAGGCATCATTTTCCTGATGACAGTAATCCAATACGCTATGTGTTAAAAACACAACCCAAAAATATTTCATCACCGAAAAACGCACTGGAAGCAAACAGAAGAAAATGGTTAGGTATTAAGTGTATCTAATGTGGCAGCCACTAGTCTAGGCTCTAAGGATAAAATACCAGATAAGGTCCCTGATCTCATGGAAGTGGAGTCCAAGGCAGAGGAAAGACTAACACTAGTAAGTATATTTCAGGAATGTCAAAGCATGCACCTGGAATTTCTCTCCATGCAGATGTAAGCATAGCTCACTTCTTCCGCTTCTTCAGTTTTTGGCCCAAATCGCATCTTCTCAAAGAGGCTTTTTCCTGAACATGTATTTAAAATTACAACACTATTACTGTTGCCCAGCACCCTCTGTTTTCTTGCTTTATTTTTTCTATAGAACATTTATCACCACTAACATATCATTGATTTTACTTATTTATTTGTTTATTACCTATGTCTGCCAACTAGAATCTACATTTTATGCAGCAATGAGCTTTTGTCTGTTTTATTTATTTTCCTTATTTGGATTAACTCCTATATCCCCAATGTCTGGAAGAGCCCTAGGCACTACAGGTGCTTAATAAATTTTGTTGAATTAATGAGTAATGTCATGTTTTGAAGAAAATAAACTAAACCAATTGGATGGAGATTGGTGTGGGTTGAGGATTATGTTAGATAGTGGGGTCAAGAGGGCTTTTAAAGTAGATGATGAGAAATGAGAAAGCAATGTTAAAAGGAAATAGCAAGTTTAGAAGCCAAAGGCAGGTATGAGGTAAGAGAAGAGTTGTAAGGGAAATGGGGAGTGGGGGTGGGGAAGAGAAGAGAAGATGGAACCATAAGACAGGCAAGCAGCCAAATTCGGTATTGCCTTGTAGGCCATATAGTGTTTGGGTTATATTTTGAGTACAATTAGATACTGTTAGAATTTTTAAAAAAAATAACACTCTTTAGCTGTTATACAGGATATTGATGAAAGGAATACAGTGAGGAATAGTAGAAACAGAGAGAACCTCCAAGAAGCTTGGCAGTGGCGCAGATGTTAGTAGGTTACGGCAGTGTAACAGCATTGGGAATAGCAAGGGAGGGGCAAGATTCTGGTCAAATCTTTATTCCACTCACAAGCTTAGTGATATTGGACAAACTATTTAATCACTACAAGCTTTGGTTTGTTTATCAATAAAATGGGAATACTAAATTTCTTCGAGTCTTGGATGATTAGGTCATGGTAAAATATTTTTTGGTTAAAAAAACTTAAATGTCATGATTTTTGCATGGACTAATTCTCCAGATGTAAAGATATACGTGCATTATTAGAAACACATGCTAGGATACCCACTAGATATAAATAACAAATACGACATTTATTCCCTCTTGGAATATATGATTCAGAGCACTTAAAATTTGGACATATGCCTGAAAACCACCTGCAGATGAAACAAAATACCTCAGAGAGACTCAGAAACTGGGCATATCAAGAGCACATGCTCTGTTCTGATTTCAGCTTCTCTTCTAGAACCATTGCTCCCCATAAACCTGCTTTTAGAAGTGAACGCAACAGATGAGGAGTCCATTTACCTCAAGCCTGTCAGAATTTCAGCTCCTATTCTATTCACAGAAAACATAAACTAAACGATTTTATTATTGCTTTTTACCTCATATTGATAAAATTATTCCTGAAAAGTTATATATTCACAATTAAGACATAAAGAATCAGAACTTATGTGACTAATATACAAAACTGAGTTTATAATATTGATAACATTCCCTTCGGTATTGCCATATTTATTTTCAAAAACTAAGTTAAAGACATGTATTAAATTAAGATTTTCTTAATATTACTGTCATTTTAAATATCATTTTCATTGCTATGGAGTAACACCTAACTCCACAACCAACTGTGAGGCAATATGTAAACCACTGAAAGAAAAATGAAGTGCTCAAATAAAAGTATAAAACACTATAAATCATAAGTAATAAACAGTTACACTGTAACATAATCCTTTTATCAATATCTAAGGCACTAAGACTTATTTGTTCACTTATTCTTACAGAAAGAGCCCACATTTGATTTATTTATCTCATTTCAATTAAGGAAAAGCTGCCAAATCTGTTTGTACAGTAAATCCCAAAGATCTGTAAAGAAAAATAATCCAAACATGGAAACAAGGCAGAAAATGGCTACATGTTTTTACTATCATACTGGAGCACTATAGAGCAGGCTCCCCCAGTATCCATTCTTTAGGGGAATGCACCTTTGTTTGACTTGCTATTTACTATAGATTTATGCCCAGAATTTATAAAGGTCAGTATCAACCTGTATATTGTTGTCTAGTAGAGGAGCAAATGATTTCTGTTCCATATAAAACATAACCACAAACTTTACAGTTTTAACAACCTATAGGACATTAAACTATTTTGCTTCTAACTTAGCAAATTTATTTCTTTATGCCCCTTCCAACTAACTATAAAAATTTGTGTATCTCAAATGTTCTCAATCTACCTTACCATCCTACTGGGTCCTTCATTAATGAATCAAATACATCTTTTATATGTGCTCATATTTGTTTGAAACATGATTTTGACAATGAAAGTTACACCCTGGCAATTTTCAAGCTTCCATCAAAATGCTGAAGCAGATTAAGCCTAATTTCTGGAAAAGAAAAGTTATGCAGTGTACTTTTATTTTCCTTATTTGGATTAACTCCTAAGGTGCAATAACTTACCTTCACTAAATTTCTCTCTTGCTCTCTGATTTATATTTATTTCTGATTCTTGGCAAAGTTTGGTTCTTCTGCTTGTTGGTTCCTGCTGAAAAAATCATTCCGTATAGAAAACAGTAATGGTTGAGAATCAGTTTTTTTGGTCTGACCATTTGGTGATCTCTGGCAGGAACCTCTCTAGGGTTGGAAATGAAAGAACATTTATTTGTTAGTCTTCTTTTTCTTTTTTCTGCTCTTTACCCACAATGACTTTACTCAATTAAAACACTTCATGCCCACTGGAAAGAAGAAACACCTTTGAAATTAGGATAAGGGAGCTTTTATGTTCCATTTAGATTTGATCTTGGTCAAAATGCAGACTAGAAGCTGCTAGTTTTCTGTGTGTCTCAGTATTCGTAATTGAGGAATGCCTTTTCTCCTTGTATAAGAGTTTGATTTTTCTTTCTTTCTTTCTTTCTTTCTTTCTTTCTTTCTTTCTTTCTTTCTTTTTTTGAGAGAGAGAGAGAGAGAGAGAGAGAGAGAGAAGAGTCGGGGAGGGGCAGAGGGAGAGGGAGAGAGAATCTTAAGCAGGCCATGCCCATCATAGAGCCTGACATGGGGCTTGATCTCTTGACCATGAGATCATGACCTGAGCCATGATTAAGGTGGATGCTTAACTGACTGAACCTCCCAGGTGTCCTGATGTTCCTGACTTTGAAACATTTTTGTTCCTCATAAGTGTACAGAAATTCGATTATAATTTCTCTTAAATAAAAGAATTTCTGTATTTACATTTTATAGAAAGGAAAATAAACAGTAAAAAATAACAAATAATATAAGATTTCTAGGGATAGAGAAGGAAGGAAATGACTTTGCACGATTTTAACATGCTAGTCTTAAACAAGGAAGACAAACTTCTCTCGAGTTGACTAACTCAGAACCATTTTTTATAAGAAGTCAAGTTTATATAATCAAGGTGAATTTTAGTAAAGTAGACCAGTTTTATAATTCTGGTTAAAAAGACATTCTTTTCTCTGATCTTCATCATTTGAATTATGATACAAATATGCATAATATTTTAAAATATGCTTTGGGCTTATTTATCATAAAATATTAGCTAATATGAACTTTCTAAACTTCTTATTTTAGTATACAGATCACATAAACTAATAGTACGCCTATATTAATGTTTAAGATTATAGAATACATATATTGTTAAACTACATTAAATTATAATTTAGTGAACTTTTAGAAATTCAACAGTGCTTGTATTCTCTAGGATGTCAGCTTAAACATAATTTCTCACACTATTAGTTAATTTAAATTCCTGGGACATAATTAGATTGAATTAATGGTAATTTTTGGATACCTGAATAATTTCTCAGTAAGAAAAAATTCAGAATTACTGCTCAATTAATATATATCTAATTTTATTTTATAATTTAAAATGCCATAGAATGACTATTCCTTTTGGTCTTGTTTATAAATGTTTATTTTTGTCATTTAAGAAAATGTTAAAGAAATAGTTTAATCTAGGGACACTTGGTGGCTCAGTCAGTTAAGTGTCTGACTTCAGCTCAGGTCATGATGAGCTGGTGAGTTTGACTCCTCCATCAGGCTCTGCACTGACAGATTAGAGCCTGGAGCCTGCTTCAGATTCCTTGTCTCCTCCTCTCTCTCTGTCCCTCCTCTACTCATTCTTTCTCTCTCTCTCTCTCAAAGTAAATAAACATTTTAAAAATTAAAAAAAAAGAAATAGTTTAAGCTGTAATAGACCTTGCTATATATATTTTTGAGCTTTGCTCATGTGCTAAAATATACGTTCTTAGTAGCCTACCTCCCAATTCTCTCTGTGACATAGAAATTGCTAAGAACGATTATGTCAAGGAAACACAAGTGAAAGTAATGGGGCGTTTTGCTCTCTTTCATCTATCCCTCTCTCTCCCCCACTGCAAGGGAAATTACTTTTGTCCTAAAACAAAATGTCAATGTTTTCCAGACCAGGAAAAAGAGCATAAGATAAAACTTAAGTGAATAATACAATCTGTAGAATGTTTAAGAGTAGTTAATTTTATTTGCCTTAGTTAACACTTCATTATGAGCTGAGTTGTGTCCCCCAAAAAGATGTATGAATCTAATCTCCAGGTCACCTGTCAATGTGACCTTATTTAGAAATGATCTTAGCAGATATAATAAAGTTCAGATAAGGTCTTAGGATGGGACCTAATTTGGTATGACTGTTGTCCTTACAAGAAAAGGAGACTGATACAGAGGGGAGGATGCCATGTGAAGAAGCAGAGGCTCAAAAGGAGGAAGAAGCCCTGTGAAGAGGGAGACAGACATCGGAGTCTTGCGGCCACAAGCCAAGGAATGCCTGGGGCCACCAGTAGTTGGAAAAGGCAAGGATGAATTCTCCTTTGGAGGCTTCAGAGAGAGCATGATCCTGCCTATAGACTTCTAACTTCCAGAACTGTAAGAGAATAAACTTCCATTGTCTAAAGCAATCAAAATGTAATAATTGGTTATGGTAGTCCTGGGAAAATACAATATCTGTAAGCATTGAATCTGAATATGAATGGTGACATGCACCAAAACATCAAAGTTGACTCAGTTTTGAGGGTTTGTTGGTTAAAAAGGAAAAATTTGTGGCTTCTCTGTTGCTAAATGGTATGTTAAAGCAAAACTAAAATTTTGGTTTTCTCGTGGATGAAAGAACTAAGTGGCCTTAGAGTATTCAGCCCGTCCTTAACAAATAGTAAAAAGTACTAATTTTTATCTTTTGGATAATCTTCCAATAAAATAGAGACAGTATTTTGCCAGGATAATTTCCTGTGGTTTATATGGACTTGGTTTTATTCCTGATTATTTTTAAAAGCAAACCTGGGTGGCTCAGTCAGTTAAGCGTCTGACTTGGGCTTAGGTCATAATCTCACGGTTCATGGGTTCAAGACCTGCGTCGGTCTCTGTGCTGACAGCTCAGAGCTTGGAGCCTGCTTCCGATTCTGTGTCTCCCTCTCTTTCTGCCCCTACCCTGCTCATGGTCTGTCTCTCTCAAAAATGAATAAACGTTATAAAAAAATTTAAAGCAAACAATGAGTATTCCTTGCTTCAGAAAAAGCTATGTTTCCTTAAATATGTATTGCTTTCTTTTATGTATATATTTTTAAATATTATATTGTCCTTTTGGTTAGTTGGTGATGAGCTAAAATTGTTTTTTCTCAGATATCTGTGTTCATATCTCAATCAAATGTCCATAACTTCTTTGATAACTTGTTTGATTTTCCATCTCAAGAACATATCATAAATTCAGTATAAAATATAATTTTCAAGATGTCTTTTATATCCAAAATTATCTTTGATATTTCCCAAATGGCTATTTATAACACCATAATCATTTTTTTCTTTCACCTCATAAAAAGAGGATACTGGAAATAAATAAATTTGTTTTGTGTGCTTCTTTCTTACTAATTAGCTCAACAAGAGAAGAGGTGTCAGATAAAAGGTGACGCCTAGCCTTTCTTAGGTTAATTCTATGCAAGTAAAAATTACTAATATAAGTATGTCTTAAAATTATACCCTTTATAAGATGTATCAATTTCCCTGGGAATGTATCAATGTGTTCATTGCCCATAATATGTTCCTACCCTGAAGGTAAACATTAATCAGTTTCTTACAAAATAGTTATTTATAACAATCTTGTCCATTCTGATACTGTTGGTCACTGTAAAGAGAAACAACTTCTATTCAGTCCATCAAACAGGTGATTTCTACTTTCCCCCTCATACTTGCCTGAAGGCTCTGCTACAAACTACAGATTTTGTTGAATTTTCAGCAATGAAGGACAGTCTTTCTGGGGAAATAACAACAACAACTATACCAGGTATTCTGAGTGTAAGAGAGAGTGTGCATGAGCAGGGGAGGGGCAAAGAGAGAGAGAGTGGGAGAGAGAGAATCCCAAGCAGGCTCCCCACTGTCAGTGCAGAGCCCAGTGCAGGACTCAAACCCTCATGACCATGAGATCATGACCTGAGCCAAAATATGAATCAGACGCTGAACCAACTGAGCCACCCAGGTGGCTTATTGTATATTAATTGACTTTGTCTCTAATATAGCAAACTTACTTGCATCCTGAGAGATTATATCATTGTTTGTTTTTCACACTCTTAAAAGAGCTTTGCCATTCTTCACCTATAAGAATACATAAATGTCATCTCTGAGATATAATTTTTGGAATCCATATAATGGAGTCATTAAGAGTTACACATTGCTATCAAAAGCACAAATGAGAGATATATCTATTTTCATAGCTGGTGAGATTGCCATTATTAAATATTATATATGAAAAAAGACCCTTTCTAAATGGATTAATGATGTTGTTGTTACTAGAGAAATTTTAATTAATTTTTAAAAACAAAAGATTTGAATTTTAAAGATTTTACACGTTTATTAAAATATGCTAAACAAGCATTTAAAACCAAGAGACAAGATAGAAATTTGTAATTGTATGGTATAAAACTGACAAAGATTGTCTTAAAGGACTTCAAGAGCTCTTAGAAAGTTGTATGAAGATATAAATATCTTACATTCTAGAAACGGGCAAAGGATATAAAAAATCAATTTGGAAAAGAGAAAATATAAATAGTATACACATAAAAATGTCTAACTTCGCTGGTAAAGGAACTGTTAAGAGCTACTTATACATTGCTATCAAAAGGAAAAATAAGAGCTATGTATATATTCATAACTACTGACATTGCCATTATTAACTATTATACATTATTATTATAGAGAGACGCTCCTTCCTAAATAAGTTAATGATGTGTTGCTACATTTTACAACATTCAAAGTGCTAAAATTCAGTGTTAAAATTCAATGTTACAACAGCTGTAGTAAGAGATTCAACTTTTTGTTTTATAATGAGATGATTACTTTTCCCTTAAAAATGCTCCACACATGTATGCATTTAATGTCATAAATGTGTAAGATGGTTAACCAAATGAAGTGTTATATTGATTTTAACTCAGATAGATGTCAGTTTGAATCTACTCAAATTTGTTTTACTATAAATAAAAAAATTTTAAGTTTATTTATTTTGAGAGAGAGCATGTCCAGTCCCTGCATGAATGGGAGAAGGGCAGAGAGAGAGGAAGAGAGAGAAGCCCAAGCAGGTTTCAAGCTGTCAGGTCAGTGAAGAGCCAAATGCAGAGCTCAGTCTCAGGAAGCATGAGATCATGTCCACCCAGACATCATGACCTGAGCCAAAATCAAGAGTCAGACACAACTGACTGAGCCACCCAGGTGTCCCATGTTTTACTATAATTTTTTATTTTAAAAATATGCCTGCTATAATATATTGAAAAAATACTTAAAGATCAAGCTTTAAGAACATTATACAAAAACTCTTGCTTATTATAAGATAATTTACACAACAGCTCATGTCCTTGTAACTGAAATAATTCAGATATCCAAAAATATATAGCTTATAGTTAAGTTAATTATAGTATACCAGTTCAAAGAAATGTTTTGTGACCATTAAAAAGAATTATTAAGAGGACTGTGTAATAATTTGGATAAATTATATTTTGTCTTATAACAAATAATATAATTATAATATTATAATTAATACATGTGTGCAAAATGTTAAGAATACAATACTCCAAAATTTCATAGATTTTCAGTTTTCTAAATGCTATGTAATATTGTTAAATTTCATATTATCTAATATTTCAAAAAACAATATATGAGTACATGATATGAATTGGTTACATTGAAATGATGAGAGCCAAATATATTTTAAAATATGAATAAATGCTGTTAATTCAGTAAATTCTGTTTTCCTCAGTAGCTGGTATATAGTAAGTACCCAACAGAAGTCAAGTGACTGAAACCTCAAATTTGTCACCAAAGATGAATCTATTTGAGTTACTCTTACTTTGGCAATTTTATTTAATTATCTATTTGGTTCTGTGAAGAGCTGCAACCAATCTTAGAAGGATCAATCATCCTCTGGTTTGCAAAATTGACATGTCTAAATATGGTAATCACATGAACTTTCTTTTAAGATCACATAGATTTTAGACGCAACTAATAGGGATGAAACAATGTTCCTGAGAGTAGTGTGGAAAATCTCACACCATGTTAAGAAAGAAAAAGTAACTAGGGATTTCCAAAGCAGCATTTAATAGCGCTCCAGAGTCTGAAATTTTCCTCCACACTACTGCTAACAAATTTGTTTTTAAATAAAGATATCAATAAATTATATGGAAATCTAAGATTGCCTATCACCACTGTAGAAACAAGATTCAAGTAAAGGTTCACTGAGGGAAGATCCATGATGTACTCCAGGTCAAAGATGTCCCTGTTAATAAGTAAGAGTTTACTGTGTTTTGAAACAACAGAATTTAAGCCTAAGAGAGGCCAGTGAGGCACTGCTGTCTCAGAGCCATCCAGGCTATGGCGCTGTGCAGTGCGGAAGTTCCTAGGGGTGTGGAAGTTCCTAGAATGCTGCATGAAATGCAGAGTGGCTCCAAGACGTGGAGTGAGCTTTTTGAAAAGGCGCACGCTCATCAAAGGGCTGTGCCACAGTGGTTCAGAGTGCTTGCTGTCAGACTGTAAGGATTCAAATCCCAGCTCCACATATTATTCACTGTATCTGTTGCCCAATGACCTATCTCAGTGGTTCTCAAAGCTTTGGCATGCTTCAGAGTCACCGAGAGGCCTACTGAAAAACGCAGGTTGCTGCTTCCCACCCCCAAAGTTTCTAATTCAGTGTGTCTGAGATTTGGCTCAAAAATTTCAAGTTTTGAAGGGATGCCAATACTGTACTCTGGCAACATACTGTCAGATCTAGCATTTCGCGTCGTTATACTTCTCTGTAAAATACTAATAAGCAGAGGGCCAGTATATGGATTAAGTGAAATAATCTATTTGGGGCTCTGGTACAGTGCTTGTTCCACAACAAGCACTATCATTAACTAAAATGAATGAACAAGATTCATGCATATATTCAACAAACTTTTATCGAGTCCCCTATTCTGGGAAAACAGTTATAGCAATGGATGGATTATTAAATTATGGTAATCCTGCCATCATGGAACTTAATTAGGGATGTGAGGTAGACTGAACGTCCGTGTCCCCTCCAGCATCCAAATTCATATGGTGAAAGCTACTCCCCATTGTGGTGGTGTTTGAGATAGAACCTTTGGGAGGTGATTAGGTCATTTAGGGTAGAATTTCATGAATGGGATTCTTGTATTTAGAAAAAAGACCCCAAAGCGCTCTCTTGCCTTTTTTACCATATAAGAACACAAAGTTTCTTGATTTTGGACTTCTCAGCTTCCAGAACTGTGAGAAAATATTCTGTTCCTATAAGCTATGTATTATATTATTACGTAAGCTATTCTGTTTTAGCAGCCCAGATGAACTAAGGGTGATAAACAGTAAAGCAATAATTAAACCAGTTAGGTGGTCTGTCAGATGGTTATTAAAGTCATATCAATGCTGTTACTGTTGGTGATGTCAGGAGGCTGGAGAAATAGGACCATCAGGCAAGGTTTTTCTGAAAGTGATATTTATATAAATACCTGGAGGAAGTGAGGGAACAATCCATTCAGTCAGTGGGAGAATAATGCTCTAGGTAGAGAGAATAATATTATTTTTGCAATATGTAATTCAATTAAAAGAAGAAGGAGGGCGAGAAATAGAAGAGAAACTGAAGGTGTGTAAGGAAAAGTCCCAAGAGAATGTTTACAAGAAGGTGAACAAGGATCATTTTTCAGAATCCATATGATTTTTTGAATTTTGTTTTTGTTTACCTTGAATTTTTGCTTAGCTGTTTAACAGTGTCAGCTATGTAATTGGTGGGGTCTATTGCTAAATGAAAATGTGGAGCCCTTGTTCAAACAGCTGGAAGTGTGCTGTTAGCTGTCTCTCTTCTTGCACATTCCTTCTCTCTGTGCAATTGCACAGAATTGCACAAATTCTCTCAATTTGCTATGGTATTTTTTTGTTGTTATGTAATGTCATTCTAAGTAAAGAAAGTAAAAATTTTAAATTATCATCCTGCCTTTTACCATTCTTCATCATATCATACAATCCTAGCTTTGAATGTAAAACTTGGAGCATTTGACTTTCATCAGATCCCCACAATTTCATAATTCCTATTTCACAGATTATGCATACCTATATATTTCTTAATTACCAGAACAGTGGAAACACTGCATACAATTAACCCCGCTTTATTTCATTGTCCAGATATGTGCACACTCTACCTACTAGTACTTTCTACTTGCTGTGGACTGAATAAGGAAGAGCTGAAAGGAAAAGGAACTGAGTTTTCCTATTATTCCCTTTCTTTCCCTGTCATCATTCTCCGTGCAAGTGGTTGGCTAACAGATGAAGTAGTATGAGCCAGAAGTGGCATGACAGTGTGTCTTGGCATTTGTATTTTTTTAGGCCACAATCGCCTTCTTTTGTTCTATAAGCATGCTTTAGTTTGAATGGGGAGTGTGACCTCTCATGGCTATCAGGGTCTCTATCTTCTAAATCATATGTGTAACCCTACTTTATACTGGCTGTAAGTCTTTCTGTTCTCCCCTGCAATATGGGTTCACAGGTATTCTGGGTTTCTGGGGGCATGATGAATGCTGTGAGCTATGGGGAGGCTTGGAACAGTGAACTTCCATTTGTATAAGTCTTTTGTCCCTTCGGGCTTCACTGATAGAACACAGGTTTAAAGATAAAGTTGCTAAGGATTTGGAAGGAAGGAGCAGAGCACGGAGCTAAGCGTAGAGCCCTTCTAAGCACGAGGTCTTGCATGGTTGCACAGGTCACATGCCCATAAAGCCAGTTTTTCATTATAACTTTAATAATCACGTCCTCTGGTTACACTAAACAATCATAATGTGCACGTGAAACCAAATATTAAAGCAATTAAAGTTTCAACAAAGTCACCGGGCTATAATAGATGGTGACTTGGTTAAAAGTCTATCTATATAGCCATTTTTTCTAGGATGTATGGAAAGTATTCTCTGAGCTCCTTCATTTCCCCACCACCAAGGGGAGTGGGAAGTGTCTTTATCTCAAGGAGATAAAGGAGGAGCCACACATGTGTTTCCTGTGGCTGGGGGCTCTGTGACCTAGTGCCTGGTTCATGCCTAAAAGGCTAGAATGGTCAAGAGTAAAGCAAGAGAGAAATAAAGGGCTATGATTGGAAAAACTAAAATGATTTATGATGGAATATGTCAATGGTCATTGCTTTCCAAAAACCATACGTGGTCAGTGGGGATCAGCCGACAGAGATAAGTCCTATCCTCAGTGACTGCCTGGAAAGGTGAAGGCCACATCAGCAGTGAGAACCTGTGTGTGGAGTGGCTCACAGAGGAAATAGCCAAACAGAGTTCTCTTCCAAGTGGGTAACAAACGCACTGTGAAGAACCAAATTAGCCATGTTAAAATGTGGAATTTGAATGCCAAGATAATATATGAGCCCCAGCCAGTTTGTAATTCCAGATGGAATGCTCTGTACCTTTAAGCTCCCTCACCAAGACATCATATTTTTTTTAAAGCAGATGCCTCTTGATTTATGAGCATCAAACTGCTATCTCATTTTCTGAGAGATAAAACCTTAATACTCAGTGGCAAATATGCAGTGGTAACCATGTTGTTTTCAATTTAGAAAAGCCTAGGAGGAACTATAGATTATTTTAAGAGACTTTCAAACATCTCTACCTTCTATGCTTCAATCACACTTAATATAGCACACTAGCATTAGTAACAATGCAAGCTCTGTTCTGGACCAGAGACACACGGCATGGATGCCCCAGTTCTTTCATCACCCCCTATGAAAGTTCAACAGTGATTTCCAAAAGGACTTAAAACTGCTATTGTTGCCATTATCAGTTTATATAATCCATATTAACAATGACAGGAAATAAAAGGCCTGATTCTTAATAACTTTCTTGTTAACAGTTTTTTTCTAACAGTAATCTCTCCTTAATTATTGATTTCTGATCCAATAAAGCTTGCGTGCCTACAAAACCAATTATACAGCTTTGACAAAAACAAAGTTGTCCAACTTCTTCTTCTTCTTAAAATTAGCTTTTTTCTACAGCACACTTAGATTGTAATCTCCTCCAGGGCAGGAGCTATAAATTCAGAATTTTTTAAAGTACTTCAGAGCTTCTAGAATTGTATTCTATGCACAGTATATACTCAATCAATATTGATGGACCGCCTGCCTATAAGATCTGTACAAAGCAATTTGCTGCTCTGTGGAAACTCAGAAATTCAAGTCCCCAAAGATTACCACTGCCCTAAAGGATAGATAAGTAGGGGAGGGAGGATATAAAAGATTAATGGTCATTCTCACTGTAGCAGATGTTTAGGAGGGATTGAGAAGAGCCATCCTCTGCCACATCACACAAACCATTTTGTACTACTTCTGGGTTCTGTTTGCCCTGAGGTCCCTGCTGTCCTGTTCTTTGTGATGACAAGGAGATTTACAACCAGAAACTGTATCTATTTTATTAAATGATGCAAAGCTACAGTCTCTCATGATTTTACAAATATATACGGCAAGAAGGAGAAAGAATTTGTGGATAACAAAAAAAAATCAATAAAAGTAAAGATATATGCCATTGTTCACTTAGTGGGAAAAAAGTTTACGTGGAAGTGAAAATGGTTAATAAAAATGAATTTAATAAATTAAGAAAAAGCAGGATAAAAACAGTCAAAGAAAAAATTCCAAGGATTCTATTTACACAAGAGAGTTGATTAGAGACCTTAAAAACAACACTCTCTTTGTGATTATCATTAGGATAGGCTGACTTCTCCTGTTCTGAAACATATCTGTCCTTGAGATTTTTCCATGCTGCACCAGTCTTTCTGCTCTTTCAGAAATATTATGGGTCCTGCAAATTCAGCCTGCTTGGATCAGGCATGAAAGGTGTGTTTGTGTGTGTGTGTGTGTGTGTGTGTGTCTTTTTTTTTTTTTGTCTTTAAGTGTTAAGAGATTAAAATTTGCCTCCTGAAAATGAAAAGAATAGGACACAGATCAAAATATTTTTGGTAACAAGGGTCATACATTTTCCTTTGGAAGTACTCATCACTACCACTGCAATACGAAAGCACATAGACAAAATGAAAGTAAATGAGAATGACTCTGTTCCGATATTTTATTTACAAAAAAACAGGGAGTGGAGCAGATTTGGCTTGTGAAACTCTAGTATTCCAACTCCTGCTCACTAGATTCAATCTCACAAATGAGCATTTCCATGGCTTCAATTGCTTTTCATTCAGTGGATATTCAGAGATGGAGGAGACACTTGTGTAAGCTATAGAATCAGGCAAATCAAGACATATGATTCTGGAGTAAATGAATTAATCCTGAATTACAATGATCAACTTGGCTATGTTTTGATGGTAAATTTACCAGTAATAGTGTTATAAGTGTATATTGAGATCTTACAAGGTTTCATAAAAAATATAATGAAAACTAAATTCAGGCTCATATGTCAATAAAGCACATATAACTTACTATTTATTTTTGTATTAAGAAAGAAATTTACAGTGTGGATAGCACCTGCTTTTATGCCAAGTATCCTGTAGACATGTAGTAATTAATAAATAAAACACCCTTAATTCTCATTTTCCTAGTATTCATTTATTGAATGGATTTGAATATTTAAATAAATCAGTCTCTTCTGGCCCGCTGCCACTCCCCTCCATACCCTAGATCAATGGCGTGAGGTCAGGGACCTCAGAGAGATTGAGATCAGGGAGACAACCCTCGATGGGTCTATTATTCTTTCATTAACATGACAATTCTTCATAAAGCTGAAAACATACAAACCACATTAACTTTTATAACTTCTTATTTACAAATACATATACATCATTCATCTATGCTAATTATCATATTTGAACAAATGTCACTGGGTCATTCATAACAATAGCTTGGGTTTTAAACTGTCCTTTTATATCCCACGTCTGAAAAAATAGACAACAAAAGGAGTCATGTATTAAGGAAGAATAGAGAAATTGATTAGAAAGATATCTTCCAAATGATGCAAGCATCTTGAGTAAAAGAAAGCACTATTAGAAAAAGGAAGCCTAATTTTATATAAACTTAGATCACCAGCAGTGATATTGCCACATGTTTCCAGACACACTATGGGATACTCTTCTGGAGGCTCTCGGAATCTTAGTTGTCTGGAACAACAGGAAGGCATGGAGACTTCTGGCTGTTCCTTTTTTTAATTTTTTTTTTTTTTGATTAAAAAATGTGTGTGAGTGTGTGTGCGCGTATTTTCCGAACAGATGTAAATCAGCAGCACTTTTTCCCTCACTTTTCCACACTTATCAGTCTTCCAGTTAAAAGTTCTAATTCATATATATACCCACAAAGAAGCCAAAATTTGAATAAACTTCACATGAAATGATGAACTAAATATATTTCAGTATTTGTCAGGCCCCAGTTGGCTAGCTAATATTCAAATCAAAATCAGAATGCTCATGAAAACCAAATGCAATCTAAAGAGCAACATTTTAATCCTATGAAATTGTCTCTGATTTTTTAATTGTAAAATGATGTTATTTTATTAGAATAATAAATAATTCATAAGGTATATATACGATGAAAATAAAATCTGTACCTCTGTAGTTACAAAAAGCCACACATAAAGTTAGAGCTTAATTTTCTTACCCAAACTTTTTTCCACCGTGTTGTTGATCTGATCATTTATGGTCTTCAATCTGCATATATATTTGACATCATTTGCGAATGCTTTATGACCTACTCCAAAGATTTAAGTCAGTTTTATGTGTTATATATAACTCTTCTGCAAAGAGTTGTTTGTAATAGGCCTAAAATCCATTTGATCCTAATGTCCTTGTATTATCTTTCCAGTGTCTAAGCATAATGTTCTTAGTCACCATTAAGCTTAATGAGAGCTATTTGGCACATCCATGAAAAAATATCTTCTCTCTTCAGAAAATTTGATAGCCAGAGAAATATCATGATTAGAATTTTTTCCACTTGCCAACAGTGAAATTAATACAGTAAAATATTAACCCCCAATTTACATTTTTTTAAAGTGTAGTAAAGATGAAATAACCAGGATGCCTTCAATAATAAAGCATAAATAGCATCTTCAAAAACAAGTTTCCACCTTTGAGAAGACCAAATCCATTTAATGATAAGTGAAGAGCAGAAGTAGATTCATTTGGATTTTTCCAAGTCAAAAATTATCTCCTCAATGTGGTCCAAATTTATAGATTCATGTAAACATAATTTTCACATTTGCTCGAATCAGAAAGAAAATGTTACTTTTCTTGCCAAAAACAGTAAACATGGGTAAAGACAAGTGATTTTACTTTTGCTAAGTTTGCTTCAAATATATACATGGGAAAAGTCAAATCAGATTTGTTAAATATAAACCTTGAACAGACATTAGCATCAGTGAATTATCCTGTTCCTTTTTGGTTGGATAAAATATTAAGAAATGGCATAAGTTAACAGTAAACAATAAAAATAACAACATAGTAAGGCAATATCCAAATCAATTAAGTGAATAAGAGTGGCATCCAACTCTTGATTTCAGCCCAGGTCATGATCTCACAGTTCATGAGATCGAGCCCCGCATTGAGCTCCGAGCTGACGGTGTGGTGCCTGCTTGGGATTCTCTCTCTCTCCCCCTCTGTCTCTGCCCCTTCTTCATTCTCTTTCTCTCTCTCAAAATAAATAAACTTAAGAAAAAACACCACCAACAACACACAATAAACAATTAAAACACATTATTTGAGGTTCTAATGGATATTTTTAATTTTTTATATGTCTTTTTAATGTTTATTTTTGAGAGAGAAAGAGAGAAAGACAGAGTACAAGCAGGATAAGGACAGAGATAGGGCAACACAGAATCAGAAGCAGGCTCCAGACTCTGAGCTGTCAGCACAGAGCCTGATGCGGGGCTTAAATTCATGAATCTTGAGATCAGGACCTGAGCTGAAGTAGGACGCTTAACCAGCACCCCTCCTCTAATGTATATCTTTAAATGTTGAAAAGCTTCTATATAAAGTCAAAAGCACTGAAATGAAATAATTAAAATTACCTACAAATAAATGTATATTTCTTTTTTTAAAACATTTTTTAATGTTTATTTATTTTTGAGAGAGAGAGAGAGAGCATGAGCAGGGGAGGAATAGAGAGAGAGGGAGACACAGAATCTGAAGCAGGCTCCAGGCTCTGAGCTGTCAGCACAGAGCCCGATGCGGGGCTTGAACCCACAAACTGTGAGATCATGACATGGGCCGAAGTTGGACGCTTAATCGACTGAGCCACCCAGGCGCCCCAATAAATGTATATTTCTGGAAAGCATTTGCCATGAACTATAAGTATGGGAAAATAAGACCATTTACATTAAAGAGTCAAGTGTATAAATAAACTACACTAAAACTTTGCAGCAAAATGGATTTCTGAAGGATTTCAACTATTTAAACGTAATAGCAATTAGGTATAATACTAAATCCAGGACTTACAGTTAAAGTGTCTAATGGGAACAGCCCTATGATGATTGAATAAAAACTGTAAGTAATAGTAAAAATTACCTTGATTTGATGCTTTCTATGTGCCAGATAAACTTGTAATCCATGATTATTATGTGTAATCCTCATTGCGATCCTCCGAGATAGGTGCTATCATTTCTGTATTTTACTGAGATGGAAGCCAAAGACTAGATATTTTAAGTAACCTGCCAATATCCCAAGGTAAATGGAAGGTTAAGTGGGAACATGTCTCACTTACCTGCATGTTAGCTACTCTATCTCCTTTCCAATACTTTGTCAGTCAGGAATATGGACTAAGATGGATGCTTCCTCAAAAGGTTTAACCAAAGTGAGCATAACGAAAGGATTACCTGCAGTGATTTGGGAAAAGTTAAAGAAACGAACCAAAACTGAAGAAACTAGTGTGGCAGATGTGGTGGTGTTCTGTCCAGCTCTCTCCTGGATGGTTATCCACTCTTTTCCCCCACTATGACAAGTGAGGCCTCACAAAAATTGTCCTTTGCCAAAGAAGGCTATCTCATCCAAAGTTATGCCCCTTCTCTGGGAAGCCCACATTTATCGACAGGTCCTCAGGGAATGCAAAGTCCCTGGCTGCCCACCATGAGAATCAAGCTTCTCTTACGGGCCATCCCAGCCTCAGAGCTGAAGTCACATCGTCACTGCGTCAGAGGGTAACTTTTCCCTCTGTTCATTCCTGCTTCCTTCCATCTCAGCAGCTGTTTTTCCTCAACAGGAATATTCCTCTCAGAGTCCATTTCCCAGGAAACTGCCCTAAGACACCCAGCAAGCTGTTAGCATCACAGGGCCTGTCTGGGCAAGAGAAAGAAAAAGAGGTGCTTCTGAAACTCAGTAAATATTAGGGCCATGGAAAGAGAACTTGCACATCGGGAATGGTGCCTATAGGAATGCAGCACAGCTAGCATTTTGATGGGGCACGGAGACATAGAGACAGATAAATATCCAGAATGTTCTCTCTTGATTTTCCTACCACATGCCTGTGCCTTTTATTGCCTGATTCCAACTGGAGGAGGAGTGTAGGGGCCATAGGCAATATGCTTAATGAGGTATCTGTGAAGTATTTAGCCTCCTAAAATTTCAGAAATTGTAGGTTACTTCCTCCTTATTATACAAAGAAGGAAACTGAGGCTCAGGGATAGAGTTAAACAATAAGTGACATAATTGAGGCAAGACCTGGGCCTTCTGAAATGCTTCCTTTATAGATGGTTCACACAGATATCTGCCTAGTCTGCTGTGAGTCCAGTGGTTTTTACCAGCAGATCACATCTTGTGACCATTCTGGACCCAAGTGTTAACTATGGCTATGGTAATGACAAAAATAAACAATACAAAACAGTTTTATAAATGATAAAGAACTGTACACAGTTATGAAATTGTTGTTGCTATGAATAGTATCTCATTCTTGCCTTCTCCTATGTCATGCAAGGCGCGGTACAGTGTGGAGTTTCTCTGGTTTTGCTTCATTGGCCAGGAGAAAAAGTGATGGATTAGCTTTTCTTGTAAAATTAAGAAGGGGCCTTATTTGTGGCTTGAAATCTTTAGCAGAATATAAACAGCCCTAATGCCTGACTGTTGTGGATTGCACTGCTCAACTCCATACATCCAATGGCTATGATTATTGTTTTCAGTAATACAAACCAAATATTTAGTCAGCATCCAATTAATAAATAGGTGAGGAAGTTGAAATGGGTGGTGAATTTAAAGCCACAATTAACTGAAAACACTTGTTCTGAAAAATATTACATGTTTGGAAGATGGACCAAGAGAAAAATATTAGATAAGGGACAGTAGGAAGGAAGGAACCAAGGAACAGAGGGAGGGAGGTAACGAGGGAGGGAGGAAGACTTTCCTCTGAAACAGATCAGCTTTTCTAGTTTAGACCTGCATTACTTTGATTCTAGAATGGCATAGATCTTTCAGACTGTTTAATATAATATTGCACAATTAAAAAGTATACTCCTTACATTCATCCAGAAATAGCTCCATACCTTGAGCTCTATATCTGTAACCTAGATTCAGTTTCCCCTCTTATGCTTACACTGCCTCCCCCTGCTTCTTGCCAATTCCATCATCCTCACCCCCACCTGTCCTTCAACCACCAAGTCCCTGATTCACTAGTACCTTGAGGACATTTTCTTTCTTGGTCAGGTCAGTCAAAAACATGTGCAGATGTTCAAAACATGATCTATTTTATGAGTTTGACATTTTTACTGCATTTTTTCCTCAGAAGTTAATTCAGTTTTACTGTTGAAGAAAACTGTCATTTCGCTGTACAAAAAAACCCTTTGCTCTGAAAATGGCAACATTTCTCCCTAGGGCAAAATGGTGGCTTGTGAATCCTCTCCAAAAGAAAACTGAGACGTGACATGAAGTCATCATTTTCATATGAGCTGCCTATTTGTCCTTCCATTTTTCTGACAGGAGTGAGTTTTATAACTTCAAGGATAAAACAATTTTTAGGAGAAGTTCTGGGTTTCCTAAAAAATAGATCACAAGCTAGTTTTGTTTTGGAAATTCTGAATACAGGACCAGAAGATAGAGCAACTAAATTGGAGATTGATACAACTAGAAATACTAAACCCATTATCCTTGTAAGTTTTCACTTGAAGAGATCTAGTGTATAACAAATTATTTACTTTGTTTGTCTTCTCCTTTGTCCCCTTCTTGTGCAAAGCATATTATCTTGAAACTGGGTTTTATTACGTATTGAATTTCTTATACTTATTGCAGTAGGCTAAAATGGTGGCCCCCAAAACAAACAAACAAACAAAAAGATACCTTTTATCTTAATCCATGGAACTGTAAATATTACCTTACATGGCCAAATATATGTTTCAATTAAGCTCTTGAGAAGAAGAGTCTGGATTATCCAAGTGGGCCCTAAATGTAATTCCATGTATCCTTATACAACAGAGTCAGACAAGGAGATGAAATGTGACCATCAAAGCAGAGATTGGAGTGATGTGGACACAGAAAAAAGGAATGTCTAGGGTCACCAGACAGTAAGGTCCTGGCAACACCTTGTTTTCAAATTTTTGGTCTCTAAAACTGTGGGGAAATTAATTTCGGTTGTTTTAAACCACCATGTTTGTGGTAACTTGTTACAGGAGCTCTAGGACAGTAATAAGCCTATTGAATGAACATTTGGTGGCAACAGCTCATTGAAATGATGAATGAAATTTTGGTATGGAATACCAAAGGCCACCTACTTACTATAAGAGTCAATAAGAAAGCAACAGAAACTTCTGCTGTTAGCTTTTATACACCGCCTAATCTATATCACGGCATATGATTCGTTTATTCCAGCTGCTCCTTGGTGATCGAAAACTTGCCCATGGATTGAAATTGGAATTGTGCCATTCCATATCTTATCTCTGTTTAAGCATATTTAGAACTTCCTCAAGAAAGATTTCTTTCTTAAGTGTACAAAAATAATCTGCCCTTTCACTGTTGTTCCTTTATATTTATTTAATGTGATGATGTTATATTAATTTTCATTGTGATCAAGGCAGCTTTAAATGACTTTTATTATTTTAGAAGTGTCCATATAATGGACGTCATTGATATTTCCATACTTGTTCTTTCCATGGTGTCCAGAAAATCGTGTTTTGTAAACAGTGCTTATTAACGAATTAGCTAGGAATAAATGATTCTGCATAATCTTTTATGTCCCTCTTCCTGATTTCAGTAGTCATACCTAGAAATTACAAAAGGATAGAGAAGAACAATGGTGCAAAATGACCATTGGATGGAACAAAGGTGCAAATCAGAAAGCATGGCAGAATTCAGGGCCTTAGGATGGAAAAGAAAATTATTTGTGATCATGTTATTCTCGTGTTCCCTCCTCTTCAGCACTGAGTGGACAAGTTAATATGTGAAAGCAAGATGCTTTTGAAACAGGACATACTCCATTCAGGAGCTTTCAAGCTTTCTGGACTCAAGAACTGTCTATATGCCACGGGGGTCCTGGACAACACTTTAACAATCCTTGCTCTGTTCTATGCCATTGGGCACCTGATCTGTACAAGCATTGCTGTAATTCCAAATACTGTATCTCTGAGCAAATAAAGATATAAGTGTGAAAATTCAAGTGTTAAAAAAGAAAAAGAAAAAGCAACTTTTTTTAACTAGCTGTAGTCTTCCCTGGGTGAAAGGGGGAAAAAAAAAAGCCTTTTCTCATCGACCATGGTGTTGAAGGTATTGATTCTGTCTGAACAACAGTTAATTAGAACATGAGTTGAATTTATTATTTCCTTTGACTCACTAGTCTGTGTTCTTAAAACTCTTTTTATTCTGTTTTCCATTAATTAATAATTCTATTTTGCCAAGAGAGTACTTGGACATCTACCGGTGCTCACCACTTTGCAAGTAGTGTTTTGTAAAATCCAAACTTTATGTCAAGTCTACAAGATAAATATTTCAAACATAACTAAATATTCTTTATGGTGGTTGGAGTTCAAACTTTCAAAGCTCAACAGAAATACGATTCAGAGAATGAGCAAAGAAAAACGAAGCCAAAGAGAAAATTTTGTTAAACAGGAAGAAGGTTGTTTATAGTGACTCTTCAAATGTTATTTTATGAAGAACGTGCTTCAAATAATCCTTATATATATTCTATTATATATTTTTTTCTGCATATAAGAACCCTAAATAAACTAACTGGTTTTCCAAAGTATTTTGTGAATATTTATGTTAGAATTTTCTTGAATCCATTTTCTAGACACATAATTTATTATAACTACTATTTATTTTAGGATTCTGTAGTGTTTTACTGCTTGTAAAACACAACAGTGCTAAGCCATTTCAGGACTGAATCAAATAAGTTAACATCTAATATTAAATAAGGGATTGTGTTTTAAGAAATAGAGCTTCTACATAATATTTAGAGCTGGATGGCTCATAGTCATTGTTTTTTCTTTAAATTTGTTGGTATAAAAGTTAACTTTGCACTTCAGAAAGTTTAAAATAAAAGTAAATGATAAGGTACTTGCCAAGGAAGGTCCCCCAAATAGAGGTCAGTGTCAAAAATTCTTATAACTAGCTTAGGTATCATAGTAGAGAAAGTAGAAATGAAGCCACCTGTAAAACATTTGTAGAAAGGAAAGGAGAAGTTATTTAGAATTCAAAAAGTCTCTAGTCACAGAGACTAGAAGTCATTCTGGACAAACTCTTCCACTTTAGAGAGAAGAGAATTGAAACAATGCTCTCAGCTGATATTTGCAACTTTGGGAACTATGGATCTTGTCCCATGAAGGAATGCACAAAGTCAAGGGGTAATTCATTCTTAAGATGAGTAATTAAGGACTCATTAAGTCCCAGATACTCTGTAGGTGCTAGGAAAATAAAAACTAATAATACCCAATGCTTGTTCTCAGAGAGCTTATTGTCTTTTAGAGATCAAGAGAGACGTGAATAGAAATAACTGCACTGACTCTTCTCAAGGAATAATAATAAAGAAGTCTGTTTAAATCATAATAAACATTCTAAATAAGGAAGGCAGGGAGCATATAAAACAGAGAAAAGTATGGACAAAGGCAATTAGGCCAAGCCTTCCTTGCCATCTTTTTTTCCTCTTAAATTCTCCTCTTCTTGTTTATCCCTTCAACTGAACGTATTCAGCAGCTCTGTCTCTTACTCTCTCATCTGCTCTCTTGCTCTCTTCCATTTAGCCTTTTGCAACTCTTGCAACTCTAACTCATTGATTGACAGTTCCATCATATTTTCAATCTTTAGCCAAAAAGTTTCCTCTATCTTTTACCCTTGCTGTGACTTGGCGATTCTCTTAGTACATATTGCATCTCTTCTTGCCCTCTTCGGCAGAGTCTATTCTCACATGCCTCAATTATAACAGAATCAGGAGGAGAGGTCAGTGTCCTTTTTGCTTTTTATCGCTGTCTCCAGAATTTTTTGCAACTTTCATCTTATTAAAATATAAAAACAAAATTCCTACTCTTTCATGGCTTTCATAAAGCATGCCACTTTATCCTTCTATTTGTTCTGTACCAAATGCCCAGTAGACTTCACTTATGAAAGGAAAACTTCAGCATCTGGTTCAGCTTCTTTGGCCTGGCTTTCATTGTCTTTTTAAAAAAGTTCTGGATAACTGTAAATCTCTTAATTCTTTATGTCCTTGTAACCAATTAGTTATTCTTCCATTCCCATTAAAATAAATATAGCATAAGACAGCAGTGGAAAAATAAAATGGTATAATTCATATTGATTACTTGTTGAAATGGTAATGTAAGGGATATATATCCATTGGGTTAAATAAAATATATTATTAAGATTAATTCTATTTACTTCTTTTTACTTTTTACTTCCTTTTATGTGGTTACTAGAACTAAAAAACAGGGGAGGCTCTCATTTTATTTCCTTTAGACAGTGCTGTTTTAGACCTTTCTGATATTTGCCTTTGGTTACTCTTAATTATTGAAACAGATGAGTTAAAACAAACCTAGAAATATCTTTCATGTTTGTCCTCAACAGAAGCATCTCATTCATTTCTATTTCTGTCTATA
Organism: Cryptoprocta ferox; assembly: GCA_028646485.1. Lineage (NCBI taxonomy): Eukaryota > Metazoa > Chordata > Mammalia > Carnivora > Eupleridae > Cryptoprocta > Cryptoprocta ferox. Next base: position 38,053,649 of record CM053570.1, read on the forward strand.
AATAGAATTTCTTTTTTTCTCTCTCTGTTCACTTATACTTCAAGTTCTTTGAGGAAACTCCCATCTGGTTTTCATCATCATCACTTCCCAAGGAACTCACAACTTCATAATAGAAAGCTGAAAGGATTATTTTCAGCCAATATTATATTTGGATCTCCTAGAAACATTCAGAACATATCAAAATGTTGACATTTTTAAACATATTATCCTATAACTTCCATAATCTTTTTTTTTTTTTTTTTTTTTTTACCGACTAGCTTATTCTTAAACTCTCTCTCTCTTAAAGATCTATATGTAGGTATTTCATGTCCATAGTTTATCACTTAAAAATATAGGTTGCACAAATGTTTTTTTTTCTATAATTCACTCTCTGTATGTCCTTGTCTGCTTAATTGTTCCACTTGATTTTTTTTATTTTTTAATGTTTATTTATTTTTGAGAGAGAGAGAGAGAGAGAGAGAGAGACAGAGTGAAAATGGGGTAGGGGCAGAGAGAGAGGGAGACACAGAATCCAAAGCAGGCTCCAAGGCTCTGAACTGTCAGAATAGAGCCTGACTTGGGGCTTGAACTCAGGAGCCATGAGATTAGGACCTGAGCCGAAGTCAGACACAACTGACTGAGCTAACCCAAGCACCTCTCCACTTGAATTTTCTAAAGCCAATCAAACAAAGATGTCCAAAACAAAATTACTGAGGCTACTCATTTTCTTTCTTACATCTATTCAAGTTCTTACTTCCTCATAAATATTACCGATATATCTAGTTACATAAGCAAAAAATCATGGAATTATTGCTGATTCCCCTCTCTTTTTGATTTCCCAGTATAAATGCATTCATAAATTCTATTGATGTCTTTTGAATGACTCTGGTTTTCTTTATTTCTACCACAACCACCTTGGGGTCTGCTTCCATTATTCATTAAGTTATACTGCAACAGCTTCCTATCTAATATATGGGTACATCCCCTTGGTGATATTCTAGTCAATTCTTTACATGCAGCTGGCCTGATCTTTTGAAACACAATCTGATTCTATCACTACCACCATTTCCAAACTGGTTATAACCCTTTGGCACATCTAAGAATGAAAAAGAAAAAAAAAAAAGGGAGGCAAACATACACACAAATGGAAATATACCCTAGCATGGTCTTCGGGTTAGTGCATGATCTAAGTCCCATCAGCCTAGCAGCATTTTGCAACAGAGCCCTTCCACTCCACTCCACTTTTCATGCATTCCAACATCAGCCTTCTTTCAAGCCCTTAGACCAGCCATCATCCTTCCAGAAGAGGCTTTGGAAATGTTTTCTTTTGGTAGTCTTAAATCTATTCTATATATAATTTATTTTGGATTATCACTCAAATCTCTACTTAATGCAGTTTTTTTCTGTTTTTTCCTTCAGGTAGCTGACGCTGACTTTGTTAAGTCAAATTTCTATGTATCTCATTGTACCACATACTCTTCTTCATATTCATAGTGCAATTTATATTTATAGAACTATATAATGTTTTGTTTCTCCTCCAAAAGACCTAATATACTGTGAAGGCATAAACTGTTTCTCTCTTTTCCCAACAGTTGTACCCAAACCCTGGCACAAGATCTTCTCATGCAATAAGGCACAGGAAATATTTGTTAAATGGTTAATGACTATGTATGTTTCAGTCGCTTCTATCTACTAACATCTGCCAGATGGCCTAACACAGAGTAAAAGATAAAACTACATATATACATACATATAAACAAAACCAAAAATCTGACCAACTAATGAATGAATAAATTATATCAACTAAGTTAAGAGAACACTGAAAATTTTACTAAAGTGAAAACCTTATGATATGTGGATAAGTATAGAAAAAGCTAAGGAACTCTGTTTTGGGAGCCCCGGTTGGCATTATAAGGAGTTTGTACATAATTTGAATGCCACAGAGATCAACTAAAACATTTTGACTGGCAGTGTCACCAAATCAGATTTCCACTCTAGAAAGATTAGAAGTTGTGCAGAGTGGACTGTAGGGAATCGAGACCAGAAACACAGAAACTATTTGGGGGAAAAGTTACAATTATAAAAAGTAGAGATAAATACATAAAATAAGGAATAAGGACTGGAATTGGAGAGGATGCTCAAAAGGAGGCAGAATCCACATAACTTGAGGCCTGACTAAATATATATGAGAACTAAAAATGGGGTAGGATCATAGGAATAAAACAAAACACAAACAATGAATAGCCATAGACATTAAAAGAAAAAAAAGTTTCTGGTTTATGTATCTGAGTAATACTTTTTTAAAACACAATTTGGAATAGAGTTAAGAAACATATCTGGGGTGAGAGTAACTGTTTCTGAACATCTTAGTTTAAATATATATGAAATATCAGAGTATAGACGCTCAGTAGACTAACTGATAAATACTTTGGTCTTAAAGAGACCATCAGTGATATATGCTAGAGACTCATCAAAAAGTTGTGTCATGGGAGCTAAAGTCTTAGCAGTAATAGAGATTACACAAGAAAAGAAGGTGCAGAATAAAAACTGGGAACACCAAAATATGATGGATGCTAGATAAAGAGAAGCTAGAAGAGAATATAAGAAAGAAATAATCCTAAACTAAAGGGGAAAACTTGGTGCCATGGAGCTCAAGGGAAGTTATAGTTTGAAACAGAAGAAAATGACCAATAGCCTTAAACACTCCAGAAAGGTCAAATATTAGATCTGAAAGGAGACTGTTACATTTGCAATTAGGAGGATGTAGGCGACCTTTGGCTGGGCAGCCTCGGTGGAAAGCTGCAGGTGAAAGCTTGATTGCAGTGGGTTGTGACTTGGGAATGGGTAGAGAATAATTTCCAAGTAATGTTTGAAGAGCTTGAGTAAAGGTCAAAGGTTATATTAGAAGGGGATATAAAACTGAAGAAGTGTTGTTTTTAGAAATTATTTTGCCATTATTCATATTTTATAACATTCTAAACTGGTAAAAGATTTTCAAATACTTTCTGAATTATATATAATCACCTTTCATTGTGTTTTAAGAGTCTGATTAGCCAACAAATAGGCAATCTCTGGCTTTCTGTATTTCTGTCCATTTCAAACGATACAGATAATCGGATTCTACACAACAAACCAAATTGGCCATTAAGACAGGACAAATTCCACATAGGCTGCTTTGAGAACTAGGGCTTTTCATCATCATGACACAGACTGTGGCTTAGACACTTGCTCAAGGTTACACATAACCCACATAATTGGTATTATGGCTCCTGGGCTCCTGAAAGTTAATCATATCTACCTCAGTCCTTTACTGTGTATAGTCTTTGAAGTAAACAAAAACAATCCCCCATTTCCTAACTTAGTGACCATTCTATTGAGTCATATACCTGCAGCTACTATTTAATATTGGACATTTTACAGTAGATAGAACATATGGGCTAAGTTTAATGAGAGTAAAGAATTCTTAGTAGAATCTGAAAACTGATCTCCTTTTAATAATGATAACACTGTCATATACTTTTTTGAGAGAAAGGTTCCATTTTGATATAAAAATAGAGATAATTTCTGGTTTCTGATTATCCTTAAATGCATTAAACTAATGTCTGAGGTCCTGAGAAAAGAATAATTGACATAAATGATTAACACAATTTTCAGATTTGGGGTCACTGTATTCAGGGCCAGGGTCTTGATCCCCTAAGAGGCTGTGATTAGCCAATGGTCTGACTTGTGCCTGCTGGATGGTTTCACTCATTTCCTTGGCAGTATTATTTCATCAGTTAGTTGGATTGTGTCCAGTTTATTTGGCAAAGGTTTTGTAGAACCATGCTGTGTCCATTATCTTTCCCTGACAATGATTTAATCTTATTGCAAGAGTGTCAATGCTGGTTATTATGCTGGGCATGCTATTATTGGATATGAAAGGGTTGCTTCAATTTTATACACACTCATATTTAACTTTGTGAATACAAAAATCTCTTTAAAATAATACAAAATTATTAATTCATTTATTTTTATGTATATGTCTGTACGTGAGAGTGTATGTGTATCCATTCATGTTCCAAGTACTCCAGCAGAGCATAGATTTTAGGATAAAAATATAATAAGAATTGATTCTCTAGCCTTTAAGGATCTATTGAACATTTATTTGTCCATCTTGTATATTAATTTAATAGGACTATTATATGCTATGTAATGGGTTAGACTCTCAAAATAGAGAAAATGAATAAGGCATAAGAAATTTATTTCTTAGTTCATTTGGGCTGTTACAACAAAAGTGCCATACACTAAGTGGTTTATAAACAACAGAAGCTTATTTCTTACAGTTCTGGAGACTCAAAACTACAAGATCATGGCACCAGCATAGCCAGTGTCTGGGGAGGGCTTGCTTCCACATGACAGCCATCTTTTCACCGTGTCCTCATATGACAGATAGGACTGTGAGCTCTATAAGATCTCTTTACTAAAATCACTGCAATTGTTGGAATTTGTTCTGAAAATGTGTTGTTATTTGAGAAATACCAGCTGTGACTTTCTTTATGTGACTCCACCATGATCTTAGAGTTCCTGGTTTTAGCCTGAGCCCAAAGGAGAAGGTAGTCTGTATTAAAATAAAATAAAATAAAATAAAATAATATCAAAATAAACAAAACTATATGGTATGTTAGAGGTGATATGGGTTAGAACGATACGTACTATGGAAAAGAAGTCAAACACTGCTTAGTTGGAGGCCAGTGAACAGGGGGGTTTGGTACCTAGGTTATAATTGTAAATAAGATAATGAGAGTAGGTGTCATTAAGAAAGTGACATTTGAGCAAAATTTGTAAGTGAGTCATGAGAACACCTGAGACAAAGTCTCTGGGCAGAGAGAAAAGTGAGTGCCAAGGCCCTCAGCTGAAAGTGTGGCTGGCAAATTAGAGAACAGCAAGTAGGCCACTGAGAAGAAGCAGAGCAGGATGGTTAATTTTATGTGTCAATTTGCATGGGCCACAGGGTGCCAGATTAAACATTGTTTCTGGGTGTGTCTGTGAGAGCGCTTCCAGATGGATTTGAATTGGTGGACTTGGTAAAATAGATTATGCTCCCCAATGTGATTGGGCATCATCCAATCCATTAAGGGTCTGAATAAAACAAAAGGCAAAGGAAGGGGAGAATTTTCTTTTCCCCTGCCTCACTGCTTGAACGGGGACATCTCATCTCATCTTTTCCTGCATTGTAACTGAGATTTACATCATCAGCTCACCTCATTCACAGGCCTTCAGACTCAGACTAAATTACACCACCAGTTTTCCTAGATAACGGATCATGATACTCCTCAGATTCCATAACTGCATTAGTCAGTTCCTCAAGTCTGTCTGTCTATCTATGTATCTATGTATCTATCTATTGTCGTTGTACTACACACCATACCCCTACCTCCCTCCACCTCCTCCTCTCCTTCTTCTTCCTCCTCCTCCATCTCCTCCTTTCTTCTTCTTCTTCTTCTTCTTCTTCTTCTTCTTCTTCTTCTTCTCATGGATAATTTTGGATAATTATATATATTATCCATATATTATATTATATATTATATATTCTAGATATTCTGGATAAATATATGATACATAGATATCTCTAGATCTATAGATATATCTCTATCTATAGATCTATATATACCTATAGATCTATATAGATATCTATATATCCTATTGCTCTGTTTCTCCAGAAAGCCCTGACCAATACACAAAGTGAAGGAAAATTACTAATAAGAGGGGAGATCAAAGAAGTAATAGGGGCCAGAAGATAGAACAATAGCCTTGTAGGCTATTGTAAAGTCTTCATCTTTTCTTCCATGGGAGACAGGGAAATCATCAGAGGCTTTGAAAAGGAAAAAATATATAATCTGATTTTTGTTTGAAAGGAGATTTTTAGCTGCTGAGTTTAGAACAAACTGTAGAGAGGCTATTGTGAAAATATTCACAAGGAGTAATGGTCATCGTTGGCCTATATCATGTAAGTCACAATCTGAAATCTGCTCTTTCTCACTTGCAGCTAGAAATGAGGATAGAAGAAGAAAGCTAAATTAAAGACGAGTTCTTTGTAATTGTCATATCATAATACCTAATGTCATTTTGATTAACCACCCAGAAAACACTTTAAATATTATGGAGTCATATATTTTAACTCTAGTTTACAGAAGAAGAGTCTGGGTCAGAACTCAGATCAACATCAATCTGACCTCAAAGCTCATGCTTTTAACCACACCTCACACTTTCTCAAACTCTTTAACACTCTTAAAATTCTTTAAACATCCTAAATACACTTCTTTATTAATTATTAAACAATCCATCTGAGCAAACAATGCACATAATATTTTTAAAGAACTGTAGCAGAAAGTGACCAAGAATGATACATGAATGCTAGCCTCCTCTTGCCTTTGATAATAAAGTTAAATTACACTGCAAATTTGTTTCATTTCTATTTCTGAAAAACTGGAAATATCATTTTTAACAGAATATTCATTAGATCAAATTTTCACTATGACAAAACAATCTGATGGTCTTCAAGATATGATGGGACATACACATAACTCTCGAAATACCCAGGTTTAAAAGTTATCCAGGCTAAGTGGAGTTATGGCAATTACCTTCACTCCTCTGGTAATAAGGATTCTCTATTTCAGTTTTCTATCTCATATATAGATGAACAAAAGGAACAAGCCTAGGTTTAGTTTAGACAACTGATAAGGTACTCTTCAAATTGTTTTGTTTTTGAGGATTATGGCCTACAACGTGGTGTGGAATGAGGACAATCTCGTTATGATATCTCAGTTTGTTTTATTAGTTTACTAGCTCTGAGTCCTGAGTGAGGTGCTCAACCACTCTGAACCTCAGTTTTCTCATCTATGTTATGGGCATAATATTTATTTTATATTGTAGTTAAATGAGATAATGTGCACAGCTTATTCAGTGGAGTATATAAATATATTGACGATTAGAAACCATGCTCTGTTTTGCATAGAGCAGTATCATCTACAACAAAAGTGAGAAGCCCCATTATACAAGGAACAACATTGTAGTTGGCAACTTCTTGGAAAGATGATGATAATTCAAATGTCTCTGCTGATCTAAACAGTTTCTCATGTTTAGAGTTTGTCCAAGCTAGTTGGAGTTGGCAGAGCCACTTTTAGGAACCCAGTTCCACCACTTTGTTTACTACTTTGTCTCCGTGAATATCTGTGAACATATATAATTCTGCAGAGCTATCAGAAAATCTGTGAACATTACCTTCCTCTGCATTTTCAGTAAAGCTTATTCTCTGTATTAGAACATTTGTGTCACACTGCCAAAAAGCCAAGTTGACAGCCATTATCAAAATTAAACAGTGTTTAACACCACATGACCATAATCTCCTGCCAAATTTTCTACAAAATTAAAATTTAGGAGAATAATAATCCAATGAATTGCTGTCATACCTGTGGTCATTTTTTTATTAGACCAAATTCATAATGAGCTGCTGTGAATCAGTAATTACTTATTTATTTACATCTCAGTCTCAGGAACACATTGGGATTAGGCCTTGGTCAGGATCTCATGTACTCAAATAAGGTCATGAGTTTTCTTATCAAAAATTAAATCATTAAAAAAAGTCTTGGTTCTGGTGACTAAACAAGTACATGAAAATAAAACACCAAAAAAATAGCAACTCTGTTTTCAAGATGAAATCTGATAGAATGACAAACTTATCTTTGCCTAATTTTCTAAGAATATAATAAATGTTGTAATACAAGAATGAATATTTTCTTAAATTTATTATTTTTATTTCCTTGCAAAATGTTTTTATGTGTTTCGAGACAAAGGCTTAGAAAGAGGAAAATGTAAAAGTTGGCTTGCCAAAAAAATTAGTGGTCTTATCCTTGGCCTTTGTAACTTTGGATAATGGTGACAAGAGCCATGAAATTACCGATAAATATTATCATTATAGTAAATTGGGGAATTAACATGAAATATAATATACAGGAGAGAAGTAGCTGCCTTTTTAAAGAATAAACAACATAGTATAATACTACAAAGCTTGAAGGAATTTCATGTGGTCCAGTTCATTCTCCCACTTTTTAACTAAAAAAAAAATCAAAGTCTCTTTTAAATGATTAAAAAGTTTCAAGAAAGGTTTTCAAAAAGTAGATGGTATATTAACCTAGTTCTGACACTAATTTCATTGCTTCTTTAGAGTATAGGCCTTTTATAACTTTTATTGTTTGTTTTTTTAGCAGTTGACACAGTTTTGTGTTGACAATCTGTTTATCTTTCACATTTGCCTCTTCAAAGGTAAAAACAATGAGGTAGCACTAGAATATATTGAAAAATATACAATTTGTATTCTACTATTAAATTCTTGAGTTAAATGCCGTTCCATTCCAAATGTGTTCTCCCCCCCCCCCCACAGTGCTTTAGGTGACATTTTCAAATGTGGAAAGGACCCAACTGTTCAATTGTGCTCATTGATACAGACACCATAATTTGTCTGTGATTTGAGCTCTGCAGTGTTCCAAAATACCTATGAGTGACTGATGTCTCATAGCTTCCATTTGGTGTCAGATCAATGTGCACCATCACTGGAAAACTTTCTGAACGGCTTATAAAACCCAGGGAGAATGCCAACTATGCAGATGACACTCCCATGACCATTTTTCACAAGTGGTGTCTTCCTCTCCTAATATACAATCCACCAAGGGGTAATTCTTCACTCAGTTCAATTGAATCACTCACTTTTCCCCACACAGAGCATACAGGGTGGAGGGCTGGGGGGGGGGTGTTTGTACTAAAGAACTACTTGACTTGAGCTTTCCACATGTTATAACTAAGTGGTTTGAAGGATGGAAGAGAAGCAGTTGGTTTTATGGATCTGTAGCTTACTTCAGTGTTCTCAAATGGGGGCAAGTTTACCCAGGGGGTGGGAGGGAGACATTTGGCAATGTCTGGAGAGGAGGTTTTTGATTTTTGCAACTGGGAGGATCTACTGACATCTAGTGGGTAGAGGCCAGGGATGATGCCAAACACCTTTACAATGCACGAGAAGCCCTCCTACCAAAAATATTTTTCTTATCCAAAAGGTCCTTATTACTGGGCTTGAGGAACCTTGTTATGACTTTAAATTTAAAACTTCCTCATCTCTATGATACACATCTTTTTTTCAGAAAGCATATTACAAAAGGAAGCTTGTGAGAACACAAGCTTGGACAATTCTGAACTTCATGGTCTCAATGAAGGAAACTTTTAAAAGTCACCTGACTTTTTTTTCTTTTTCTTTTCTTTTTTTTTTAAGAGAGAGAGAGAAAGAGAGAGAGACAGAGCGCACACAAGCAGGGGAGGGACGGACAGAGAGAGAGAGAGAGAGAGAGAGAGAGAGAGGATCACAAGCAGATCCATGCTGTCAGCACAGAGCCCATTGGAGCTCTATCCCAAAAACTGTGAAATCGTGACCTGAGCTGAAATCAAGAGTCGGCCACTTAACGGACTGAGCCACCCAGATGCCCTGAAAGTCACCTGACTTTTTAAAAGCAGACTTGTGAGGCACATTGTCAAATGGAGCTCACAAAGCATTATCAGACTCCTTTTCAAAGTCTTCTAAAATTTCCACCCACGGGGCATCTGAGTGTCTCAGTTGGTTAAGGGTTGGACTCTTGCTTTTGGCTCAGGTCATGGTCTCATAATTCATGAGTTCAAGCCCCACATGGGGCTCTGTGTTGACAGCGCAGAGCCTGCTTGGGATTCTCTCTCCTCTCTCTCTCTCTCTCTCTGCCCCTCCCCGGCTTGTGCTCTCTCTCTCTCTCTCTCTCTCTCTCTCTCTCTCTCACTCTCTCAAAATAAATAAATAAAAACTTTAAAAAATAACTAAGTAAAATTTCCACCTTCTTTTATATGTCTTTCATAAAACTAGAGAAACAAAAATTTTGGAGAGAATTTTTGCTTTTCCCCACCCAGAGTTAAAGGGAATTGAGGAGGAAACCAATGCAATGTCTGACATTCTAACTGACCATGCAGGTAGCTTTGTTTTCTCCCTGCCGCTGGTGGCTCAGGAGCCTTTCCTCTAGCCATCTCAAGATCTCCATTAATGGTGGGTTTTAATGGTCTGTAGCCAGCTTGACTGATGTCGTTTGAAAGCTACCTCCCTATAACAGCTAGTGACAGGGCTCTGGCCAGGCCAGCAGTGAATCCAATTAAAAATCTTATTTCTTCCATGCTGTGAGAGAAATCAGGAGCCCAGGCCTTTGTTCTCAGGTTTGCTGTACCACAGACTACCACAAAAGGAGCATTTGACACTGTCTAGTCCCTAGAGAGGCTTGAATGCAAAAAGCCTCCATTCCCCAAGGCCACACGTGGGTTCTCCTTTCACCCCCTGATTCACAGGTAGGTTTTCTCCTTCGAACAGTAAGATTACAAAAAATGAAAAAGAGGAAAAATGGTCCAGGTCTTCATGTCCCATAGTAGACACTTAAAGCTTTGGCTGCAAAAAGATATTTTCTAGAAGGAAAAATGACTGGGTAAAATAGGTCATGCAGGAGTGAAGCTTTACAAATTGCAGCTATGCCACACTTCGCACTCACATTTCTGATTTTAAAAGTAACTTTTCAAGAAGGGTCACAACAGAATTCGGTGTGATAATATAATTAAAGACATTTTCAATAAGTCAGCACTTATTTTAGTTTCGTTTTCCCCTTGGAATGAAAACTGTGTAGGCAATTAGTTTAAATTAGGCTACGTGGGGATATTATTTGTATAACAAAAATAAGTTTTTCTTTATAATTAAATTTAATGGTATCGCACCAAGAGAAACTGAACAAGTTTCTAAGACTTGCCTTGTTCTAGTCAACTCAGACTTCTGAGATCTGTTATTATAACAAGTCATTTTGCTATTTTCCTGACATGATCTGCATTTTTAACATGCTAAGCAGATCCTTCTAGTTGCAAAGGAATTTAAGTAATTCGTTTTTTTCTGAGGTTCATCTAAGTTCCAATGCTTCCTAGGTTGTTTTGATGTTGCTAAAACCTTGCTTTTGTTTTAATCCTCCTAAAGAATGTGAAGAACAGCTTCTAATTATCATGTTATCTGTATATGCACATGAATTTAAGATTGAAACTTTGGAATTATTCCTATATTTTAAGCCCTTATTCACGAACTATTATTCATTAACACGGCCTAGATATATGGCATGTTTATACACGTGCACACAAACACATATATACAAAATATATATTCCATGTGTTGTGCCTCATTTAAAATGTTCTTAGTGTGTATAACTTTTATAATGAGAAAACTTAGTAAAGGAAAGAATATTTGCTATTCCTTAGGACTTAACAAATCTAGATTTGGTTTACTTTTTCTAGATTTTGTCCTTGGTAGCGAGTTGGTTTTCTAATATCAAACTCTCTTTCTACCTACATATATATTTCATATACTAAAAATGCTAACCATAGTCAAAACAATCAGGTAACAATTGATATGAATAGTTATCATCATTATAACTGTTTTTGCTGTTATTTAGGAAAAACATGAGGAGTCATCAGGTAGAAATAAAACATCAAATAATGCCACTCAGGTTGGAGTTTATTGTTCACACTCTTCTATCAGCTACTATTGCGCTCAAAGCAATTAAAGTAGGTTCATGAATCAGATCCAAAACAGATAGAGCTGCCGTATTCCTGCCCTGCCTTTTTCGCATGCTATTCCCCAGGCTTGGAATAACCCCTCACACTTGCTGCTTAGTAAATGGCTATTAATTTTACAGACCCTAATTTCAGATGTATTTATTCTGCAGAGCTGTGGCTGATCTTTCCAGCTTCTAGCTATATTTGGTACTTTTCATCATAAAACCATTGATTATTGCCTGAAATGTAGAATCCATGGAAAACACTAAGTATCTATGCACTAGTTGACAACACCACATCTGTTTACATGCTTAATGGGATTATAACATAATGAGACCAACTCCACCAACATTCACAAATATCAGCTTTTTGATTATTAACTACATTCGTGAGATATTCTAGTTAACTCATATTTTCATGACCATGAAGAGAGTAATCTGTGCCTCTGAAAAAAATGGAGACCAAAAATATAAATGTGAAATTGCTTTGTCGATTAAGCCAAAAAACCAAGAAGAGAAAACAAATGTTTCCTCACGGTTTACAGATAAAGAATATGGAAGCCCATCCAGGTAGAAACACACCCTCGGGAACAAGTTTTAAAAACAGCAGATTAAAATACAAAGTAAAACACAGAGAGAGAGGAAGGGAGGGAAGGACAGAGGGAGAGAGAGAGGACAATTGTGATTTGAGGCAGTTCTGAAGCAAAGTAGGTTTTAGGCAAGAATTCTTGGGGCACCAAAATTTGAGAGAATCCTGAGATGTAAATTTGTAGACTAGTGTTTTTCTTCTGGTCGAGAAAAGAGTGGGCATACTGGAATGAAAGAGACAACTTCAGAAGTTCATGAGAAATGACAAGTATTCTCCAAACCTGGAGCAAATAAAATAGTTTGAAAAATATTTCAAGTAGTGTTAAAATAGGCTATTGGAGATATTTATTAATGGTGTCAGACTGCTACAGGACATGCACATTTAGAAATGCAAATCTAAAGTCTGCTTCACAGAGGTCTGTTTAAAAGAATCGCAATCTGTATTTAAATACATGGTGTTCTCTCTCCTCTATCACTGTAAGAGAGATCCTTTTAGAATTCTCCAAATGCAGGTACTTTTGAGTTCAGTTTTCCTAGAGCTAGAATGAAATATTTGCATGTAGTTCTTTGAAGGCAGTCAAGATTTGCGATGAAATTCTCAGGAAAGGTACAGACTAGAGATTTTTTACAAACAAAAATGAAAACAAACAAACAAAAACCCTGAATATTAAAAAAGAAAAGACAAAACAAACACGGAATGGTCTAAATCCTGAGAGTTTGTCATAATCTCACTAGATTAACTTAAATCTGGATAAAGACACTTAGCCTTTCAAACTTTGGTTCATGAATCTGAAAATTTTGGCAAAGAGTTTCATTAAGTAGGGTGACATTTTGTGTTTAGGATTTAACATGTTGAATGCTAATTGTGGGATGTGAGGACACAAGGGTTGTTTAAAAGAAAGTACCATAAAGTTCATACAGACACAAGGAACATGAAAAAGTTATTCTAGTTCGCTCCATAACACCAAAAATAGCAGTTAATTTTCCTAATATCCTATATATAAAATCTCTTCAATCAGGATATTAAAAGAAATTGTGTTGTTTTCTGTCAAACCTATTTATATTGATTTGCTATTTGTCAGAGGAAAAATAACCGGAAATCATTGCTCCTATAACTGTTCAGAAATAATAAGTTGTAGTAGTATTTTCCATTGTCAATCAAAAAGCAAATAAACAAACAAATAAATTAAGCTCACATGGACTACTTGTGAATCAACATACTTTCCTTAAGAGGACTAAAATGAAAAATTACTAAAATGCTAACATTTTAAAATAGAAGTTTCATTTATTGAAAAATTCATTTAACATACATTGTGTTTTACTCAATATTTGTATATTTAATAGATGATATATTTGATTCAAGCCTGGGATATAAATGTAGCATTTTAATTAACAGCTGATAGCTATTACTGAGTAAATGATATATCTAATTTAATAGAGGCTGAACTATATCTGGTTCTGAAAGTGATTGATCTTTTTTAGAGAGATTCATCCATATCAAAAGGTGATGTATCTCTCTTTCAATATAAGCTCACTCAAATCTATAATGAATTTTTTTTTTAAGCGTGTGGAGGTAAGACAAGGAACAAGTTTGCCCTCAAGTGGACTTCAAAGGCAGATCAGAGTGTCTAAACAGAGAGTGGGGGAAAATGTTGGGATCATCGATTTACATATTTGGAATAATAGGGAGAAGCTAAAATACATGCCCCATTTTTTATGGAAGCTCCTTC
>CM053570.1:38068066-38153360 GCA_028646485.1 Cryptoprocta ferox
CCCAAGCAGGCTCCACACTGTCAGTATAGAGCCAGAGACAGGGCTCGAATCCACCAACTGTGAGATTATGACCTGAGCCAAAACTAAGACTCCGATGCTCAACTGACTGAGTCACCCAGGTGCCCTCCTTTTTTTTTAATTTTAATTTTAGAGAGAGAGTGACAAATAATTTTTTCAAGTATATTTACTAGGGATTTTTTAAATTGAAATACACAGTCATAGTTTAGAATTAAAAATAAACACTTTACATATTAGTATTGGCTAACTTGTGCTAAAATAAAATTTTAAAATATCTTAAAAGTTTATCTTCTCATTCCGAAACCTAGGTAGTGTAACTGCCCTTCAATGAGGCTGGAGGAAAAAACTGGGAATTGTTCATCAGCTTTTAATGCTTTTACCAGGAAGTGGTATATGTCAGATCCTGGCCAGTGCAAGTCAAAGGGGAATACTGAAAATCAAGAGGGGGCAGAGGGTAATTTCCCTATATGCTCAACAGCATGGGCGAACCTGAAATAGTGAGGAGTGGCAATGTCTGTCATGGCTTGCAAGAAAGTAATATCGTTTAAAGGAATCAGAGTCTATTTTTATGTGAAAAAAGTAAAGAATAAACAAAGAACATGGCAGAAGAAAAATGCAGTGCAAAAATGCAGTTTTACTTTAAAAGTGCATGTAACTATAGGTGATTCACACATTGAGGATCTTTCAACTTTATCTTTTTCTTTATGTTTAAGCTACTTATCTGATTTATATTTACATATTCATAGCACTTAATATAACAGGAACAATATTTATCACATAGTAGGTTTTTAATATGTATTTTTAACATAAAGAGAATCGGCAGTAATGAATGTAACACCGTATCTACGACCTTGGAATGCTAACTTTCTAAACTGTCAGATTATGGTAGAAGAGATTAAGATGGTGTAAGAAGTCACTGTGAGGATGGTTAATGTAGAGGCTGAGCTTCAGGGGTCCGAATGTCCTGTGAGCTACGGCCAGTGTCAGGAGACAACAGTGAGGACTCTGAGGGTGATAGAAACTGAACTGAAGGATGATAGAGTTCTAACCAAGAAAACACAATTGGAATTTTTAGAGGAGCAAAGTTATCTAGAAATCTGTTTGATACCAACTAACAACAAACCAAAGTAAGATAGTTCTTATTCACAGCAAGATTGCAAAACCAATGGACTGGACTTGTAAAGGCCCTTATAATACTGACAATGTAAAATTCCCTTACAGATTTTTCCATAGTCTTCTAATTCTTATAGAAATATCCTTCTCTGAATGTCTTACCGCATTATATAATTAATCACCTTAAATTTATGCTGGCTGTTATTATTCATCTTTACTTCACTCTGTAAGACATTTTACCTTCAAACTTATGGTCTACATTTTATAAAGTACATTTGACAATGAACTTAGACATAATGGAATTTAACACTATTATAATAATACCCTGATTAACCAGAATTTGTTCTGGTTAATTGCATTTTCTAATAATTACACTTAACAAGCGAATTCCATTCCTTTAAAATGTTGTCAAAATTCTTCCCTTTCTCAAATGCATTAGTTCATTTACTACTTTAATAACTAAAACATAGATGAGGATAATTGAATCTCTCAGATAATTGAGAATCTGGTAGTGCCTGGAGGGGTCTCCTTCTAAAACTAAATAGTCAACGTTGTGTTGTCCTATAGAGGTAGATGTAAAGTTTCACATACATTTGAGTGACTCCAGAATTGAGCCAGGAAACCTAAAATTTTCAGCAACACACACACACACACACACACACACACACACACACACAACTTACCCTCTATTTTATGACAACCTTTCAAATTTCAAGACAAGCCAAGTAATTTTTGACTAATTGAGCATTCAGTTTAATTGAATTCTATTGACTCAAAGACTTGTCATGTTGAAAAAAAGTTATTTTTCAAACTTTCAAAAGTCTTCCCAGTCTCTCAGGATGATAAAATGTCTTGCAATTACTGAATATCCAATATCTACTTAATGGTTATATAATTATGTATGTCTGTATGCTTTTAGATTTATTTGCACAATTATGGAATATTTCAAACATACATAAAAGTATAGAGAATAATATAACAAACAGTAGCATACCCATGTCCAAGCATAAAGTTTTGCAAACTGCCACATGTTCAAGTTTCTAAAGACAATACCACCTTCTCTTCCTTAAGATGTCTATCCTAAATTTACTGTTTATCATTCTATGGTTTCTATATATTTACTTCATGTACTATTCTACTTTTAGCATTTGATAAATGTATTTCATATTTATATACTTCCATGTTTATATAATTTCAGAAATATATACTATATATTTTCTATTTATTCTTATACACAAATACATGCTAGATTTTCCATATATAGCCTTTGTAAATTATATATAGAATATATAAATTTAATGTTATCAAACTTAATGTTAATCGTAAGTATTAATCTACATTTGGTTTTTAAAATTTTTGTTCGAGATTAGGATTTCATTATTTTTCCACTTGCTTCTTAATAGTCTAGCTTATTTATTATGTTGTCATGTGATATTTAATCATATGAATTTATAATTATTTATTCTCCATTAGATAAACATTTTAATTACTAAGAAATTCTTACTATTACAATGGTGCAATAAATATTATTATACATGTCTTCTGTATACATATGGGAAGGGTTTCCCAGAAAAATGCCTAGAAATGGAACCTCCGAGTCTAAAGTTAGAGGCATCTTTGCTTGATGACATAGACCAAAAGTTCTCCAAATGATCAGATATATCTACACAAACAACAACAAGGTTCTGTGGCTACACACTTTGCCATATTTGTTATGATGAGAATTTTAAATTTGGGCTGATATAATAAATTTTTAAATATACCAATTTGGAGTGGTAACCTACATTTCTCTGTTGTAATATATCAGCTCCTTAAGCATTTATTTCTCTTTAGTTTTACTGTTCAGTAAATTGTTCATGTTTTATGCCCAATTTTCTTGGGCAGAGACATTAATTAGTAGTTTAATGGCATATTCTATTAGCAAGGTTATGGAGGAATAGTCAGTGTCATACATTGATGGCGGGAATGCAAAATGGCCTCGCTTCTATGGAGACGAATTTGACAATGTCTAGTAATATTACATGCATTTCTACCCTTTAATTGAGCAATCCCATTTCTAGGAGACTATTCTGAAGATGAACTGGGAAACTATAAAAAAAATGGATCACAATCTGTTTGTTGCAGACCACTTGTGTAGCAAATTTTGGAAATAATTCAAACATCCATCTGGTTGAATAAATGCAATCAACAGAATGGAATACTGTGAAGCTACAAAAATAATGAGAAATAAATTTATATACTATTACAAAATTATTGCTCAGTTAAAAAACACAGTGAAGAAGACAAGGGTATAGAATAAGAAGACAAGGGTATAGAATACTATTATTTATCTCAGAAATATGTACATATATACACACAACTCTTTCTTAGATAAATATTTATATCTTTCATATATACATATAGACATATGGTGAAACTAGTTTTCTTTGATCATATATCTTATTTTAGAGATTTGAATATATAACCATAATTCAAATAAAACACACTAACAATAATTTGTAAAAATTGAAAGCAATAAAATAAAATACATTTAACCTATTAGTTTTACTATGTATTTAGTAGGCAATATAACCAGAGGTGAATTATTTCAAGTCCTTATAAATATGATAACTTGACTATATATACCCCAGCAATATAACCTAAGATTTTTTTAATGGAAAAAATTAAACTTTGCATTAATCCTGTTGTTAGTAATAATGTTATTATTATGCTGAAAGTTTTATATAATTTTAATTTTTTAATGTTTATTCATTTTTGAGAGAGAGAGAGAGAGAGAGAGTGAGTGGATAAGAGAGAGAGAGAGAGAGAGAGAGAGAGACAGAATCTGAAACAGGCTCCAGGCTCTGAGCTGTCAGCACAGAGCCCTATGCAAGTCTTGAACTCGGGAAGCAAGATCATGACCTACTCCGAAGTAGGATGCTTAACTGACTGAGCCACCCAGGCACCCCGATATATAATTTTATATAATTAATTTGTATTGAATATATATTGCTATAAATAAATGTACAATAAACATAAAATTATTTATTTACTTAATTAATTATATATTTAATTATGTTATATGATTAGATTATACTTCTTATTTGTTATTTAATATTGTTCTACATGAAGGAAAATACATTTTTTAATTATTGGCATGAATTTTAGCATTCATCTTACATGTACAATGTGAATTTTAAATGAAAATATAAAAGCACTTAACTCAGATGTAAAATCATCAAAATTACATAATTCGTGTTTTGTAGTATGTACACACACACGTATTTCATTCTTATCACCATAGTGGAAACACTACATGAAACAGACTCAACTGTTTTCTGGATATATGCATAATGAATTCCCTATCAAAACCCTCTATCAGTAGCTTACTATTGAGTAAGGAGGAATAAAAGGAAGAAGAATTATTATTCTCTTTTACTTTCCTTCTGTCATCAATGTCAGCATAGTATTTGGCTAATGCAGAGAAGTAATATGAATAAGAAAGAATATGACAGAGTTCATTAGTCATGCACATTTGTCAGGATGCCATTGCCTTCTTATGTCATTTTAGCAAATTCTTGTGCAAATGGAAAGTTTGCCTTCTTGGGGGCTGTTGTTTTTCACACTTTCCCAGTCATGAACACAATACACTTAAATTGCATGAGTTTTGGGTCTTGTTGAACTCCCATCATGGATCCACCAGGATTCTTGGATCTTAGGAGACCTCAGGACTACCGAATGCAGATGGGGAGACAAAGAATGGCAGTGAACGCACATAGGATGTGTATCCCCTCTGCTCAAATGCATGTTCCTTTGTCCCCTTAGACTTCACTTACAAAACACAAGCTCAAAGGTAAAATTATTAAGAATTTTAAGGCTGTGACAACAGAGCATTACACTAAACACAAAGTCTTTCTGAGCACAGGACCTTGTGCAACTTCCCTGGTTGGCTATCCAGGAACCTGCTTATGCACATTCCCATCTTGCCTGAGCCCCAGAAATGTTGTTGTAAAACGTGGTTAGTGATTATATCTACCGATAGAGGTAAGAGAACAACTGCTATTAAATTTCTTACAAGATGCCTATATGTGCATTTTATTGTTGGATTCTTTCTATACTCAGACAAGAAGTACAGTATAAGAAAAGCGTTCTTGAGAATTAAAAATAGGTAGGTGTATTTCAGGACAAAAAAAAAAAAGGAAAACTTAAGTGGGAGAAAGCAATTTGGCAGCGATTAAAGGTAGATTTCAGGGGAAAGGGACACATTTTA
Source organism: Cryptoprocta ferox (assembly GCA_028646485.1). Lineage (NCBI taxonomy): Eukaryota > Metazoa > Chordata > Mammalia > Carnivora > Eupleridae > Cryptoprocta > Cryptoprocta ferox. The sequence goes on from CM053570.1 coordinate 38,073,447, forward strand.
AATAGAAGAAGGAGAAAGAATGATTGATGGGGAATGGCTCAAGAAGATTAGAAGTTGGGTCCATAAAAATTAGCATGAGATTGGCCTTTGGAAAAAAAATGCTAAGTTGTCCTCCAGACGGATCACAAGGAATTACTGTGACCACTAGTAGCATCTAACCATCCTTTATTTTAGTAAATCTTGCCCTCTCCTCAATTGCTCAGAAATTTCTTACCCGTCAGGCGTCCGAAGATTATAAAAACCACTAAGGCGTGAAGCCATGGAGATATTTACAAGCAAATGAGGCCTACTCAGATTTTGTAATGCTAGATTTACACTTAATTTTAAGACTTATTTTGTGAATTAAAATCTTATTTTGTTAACTTTGTTTCTTACTAAATTATACGTATACAGCTTCCTGTATAAAAATCTCTTTGTAATTTTCTGCAATGTGTAGGCAAGAAAAATTATTCTGTGTACAATGCAAAAGGTATTTAATTATGATATTTTAACATTAAATGGACCATGATGCAAAATTTGGCATAATTTCATTACCAGATTGAGTAGATCTTAATATAACATATTGTAGGAGGACTTGCATGCCCCTAGAATACTGGTAAGAAGAAAATAATTTATGACAAAACCTGAAAAAAATTCTAGTCCGTTTGACATTTTAATTTGTGTAATTTTGAATATTTTCTCTTTTTTTAAAATAACTCACACCACTGCAGAATGATTAAGAAATGGTTGCCTTTTTGCTTTGGTCTTTGGGTATCAGCTACAGAATGGCCTACATTGCTTGCATATTTTGACCTACGTGATAGCTATGATGAGAAGGTGATACTGTTTGCAAGTACAGTTACAGATAACTACAGCATAATAAGGTTTAGAAGGTAATTAAAGGCACAGTGCAATAAGGAAGCTGCAATGTCTGTTGTACTTATGGCTGCAGTTAGGATAGAACATTGCTGAAATGAATCATGTCCAAAACATAGACAGTGTTGGGATGAGACAACTGAAAGTGCTATGAAAATGTAACACTAATAGGAAAAGGAAAGTCATAGAATTTCAGAAAGTAAAACAGGAAGGATTTTAGATGTCATCTCACAGAAAGTTCCAGGGTCTCTGTAGATCTTCCATGACAAAAAGTTGCTTGTAAATATGTTTAGTAAAGTTACCCTAAACTTGTATCCTCAACCTGTAAGAGATTATAATACATAAGTGTGCATCAGGACTTTTCAAATATGGGGAACAAGAAATATTTGTCATGCTTCTTAGACTTCCATGCCCCCCCCTTTTTTCTGTTAGAAAGACACATCAAAATTTTGAAGAACGCCTCTTCCATGTTGCATCTGGCAGACATTGGTTATTTTAGGTGATCTTCAGGTCAGTAAGTGACTTTTTAAAAATTACCCAAATAATTAACTGTAGTGAGAGAGGGGCAAAGGATATGAATATTGTAGGACATGACTCCTATATGTTAAGCATTTGGTGTATACCTTAGGCATTATTATCCCCATTATAGATGAAGATGGAGGTTCCAAGAAGGGACATAATTTTTAGTCACAGAGCTACTAAATAGAACAACTCTGATTTTGTTCCAAAGTAGATAATGGACTCTTTCTACTGCAAAACATAAAGTTTTAATTCAATTTTTAATTTAAAAGATATATTTGGATATGAGTTAGTAATGTTTATTAAAAAGGAGTGGCCGACAGTTAATAGCTCTATAGTACTTACTAATTGCCGGGCAATATTATAATGATTCTAATAGCATACATTCTATATGATTTAATATGACAACAGAGCAAGGTAAAAACTATAAAAGACACGTAAGGTAACCTGTCCAAGGTCCACTGTTCATAAATATTGAAGGTGTTATTTGAAGCCAGATGTTGTGTTCCAAATTTCTAAATACATTCTGTATCTTAGGGAAACAATATAAAAAATAAAAAAAATAAATTGTCACATTTTGAGTCAAATAACCCAAATCACCATTCCATAATGTTTAGAGCACTTGCTATGTGCCAGGCATTGTTCAAAACACTAGGGCTAGAATGCTAAACCGGACTCAGTTACTTTTTCTCATGGACCCTACATTTTCATGAGGTGGAGAGTAAATTTTAAAATAAAATAGACATATATTGATATAATGATAAAGACTAAGAAAAAATATAACAGGTAAACAGAATTTTATTTTTATTTTTTTTATTTTATTTTTTTAAACTTTATAGTTTATTGTCAGGTTGGTTTCCATATAACACCCAGTGCTCTTCCCCACAAGTGACCTCCACCAAGACCATCACCCCCCTTTACCTTTCCCCCTTTCCCTTCCCCCCTCAGTTTGTTTTCAGTTTTCAAGAGTCTCTCCTGTTTTGTCTCCCTCCCTCTCCCTAACTCTTTTCCTCCTTCTCCTAGGTAAACAGAATTTTAAAAGGGGGTATGCTAATGCAGAATCAGTATCTACTTTAGTTCACAGGGTGGGTAGGGATGCTTCACCTACAAAGTACCATCCATTGGAGACGAGTTCTGAATGATGAGAAGTATACCAGGTAAAAGTCTGAAAGAGCAAGTGAAGAAAAATTGGTTTAGTAAAGATCTACAGTAGGTGATCTGGGGAGAAAAAAAAACAAAGAAAAACAACAAACAGCAAGCTGGCCAATAGATTATGTTAAAGAGATGGGTTTTTTTTTCCTAAGTGAAATGAAGTAAGAAGACTTTGCCAAGACTTTGCAGAGAAGAAAAAAATTGGCTTAAATACACGGCCATATCCATTGGCTCTGACCACTTAAATATTCTTCAGCTGGTTTCCAACTGCCCATATCTACACCTCTTTGGGGTTTTCTCTGAAGCTTTGGAAGGAGGAACTGCTCTCATGTTAGTAAGCAAATGTACTGGAAATCCTGAGGCAGCCCCCAGGCAATGACTGCTGTATATAAACACCACAGTCCTCTCACCCTTTTTTGGTGGGATAACTCCAAGGAGCCATTTCCCAGAGTTTCTTTGGGAGATTAAGCTTTAATAAGCCACAGAGATAGCTGGCTTTATTGGCTGTCTTCCGTCCTTTTTCCACTTTAGATTTACTTTCTAAAATGATGACTTTGGCTGCTGTGTGAAGAATGAACTGAAAGCAAGTGAGGGAATGATAGCCTATTTCAGTGTTCCAAGGGAAAGATGATAGTGGCTTAAGTTAAAAAGAGGAGATGGGGGCGCCTGGCTGGCTCAGTTGGTTAAGCGTCCGACTTCAGCTCAGGTCATGATCTTGTGGTTTGTGGGTTCGAGCCCCAGGATGGGCTCTGTGCTGACAGATCAGAACCTGGAGCCTGCTTCAGATTCTGTGTCTCCTTCTCTCTCTACCTCTCCCCTGCTTGTACTCTCTCTCTCTCTCTCTCTCTCTCTCTCTCTCAAGAATAAGCATTAAAAAAAATTAAAAGCAGAGATAGAAGAACATGGATACGTTGAGAATACACTTTGAAGGTAGGGCGGCAGAATTATTGATACATTGCTTATGTGTATGACAGAGGAGAAGATTCATTAAACACTCTTAAAATTTTGGCTTGAGCAACTTTGTTGATGGTGATGCCATGTACGAGATTCTCAGCAGAATGAATTAATATTCTATTTGCAAAATGCTAATTTTAAGTTGAGCTAAGCATCCCAACAGTGACATCAAGTAGACAGATCTTTGAGTTTGCTGGTATGAGGAGGAGGAGCGATCAGGGCTGGAGACATCGTTCTAGAAGTCAGCAATGCCTGACTAGACTTGAACCATGGAACTGAATGAGAACAACTAGAAAGAGTGTGATAACTAGAGGAGACTTTTGAGGACAGAGCTGTGGTGCACAAACATTTAAAGGTTTGGCCAAAAGGCAAAAGGGACATAACAAAAAAGATTGAAAGACATCCAGGGTGTTGAGGGATAGTTAGGCAAGAACGTTTGAACAAACTGTTGCAAAATGATTGGAATCTTCAACTGTGGCATATGGTGCTGAGTATCCAAGGAATGTTAAAAAAGAAATTTGACCTTTGATTTCGCTAAGACAGGGCTTATTGGGGACTTGACAAGTGTCATTTTGCTGAGCTGGTAGTAACAAAACCTTAATGAAGGGAATAAAGACAAGAATTGAAGGTGAAACAATTGATAAATAAATTATAGACCATGGGAGATTGTTAAGAGCAGTAAACTGAAACAAGAATCATTATCTGGACACACATATAATCTTCATCGCCGGACACCTCCTGATGCCCACTGATACCGTGTTTGCATACTGATAGAATGAAATCATGTTTGTATGCTGATACAATGGAATCATCAAAAGAAGAGGTTTGGATGTGTTTTTTTGTTTGTTTGTTTTTAGCAGTTTGTTCAACACACACTCACACTCACACACTTACAGTATGACTAAGAAATAGAAGTACAGTAAAACCTTGGATTGTGAGTAACCTGTTCTGCAAATGTTCCACAAGACAAGCAAATGTTTCTAATACATTTTAACTTGATAAACGAGCGATGTCTTGCAAGATGAGTAATATGTGATGCCGAATGTCACATGATCACAACTAAGCCAATGGTTCTTCTCTCTCTCTCATTGCAGGGTTGTGGGTGATCATCTCCCATACTCAGATGTTTGGTTTCAGGCCGCAGTGTTTGTCAGAAATCAGTGAGTTTTCAGAACATTGGAAAGTGCCTAGAGTTGGCACTAGTGTATTTTTTGTCACTTCAAAGCACCTATGGGCAGTCCTTTGCTTTTCCACAAGAGTAAGCTTACACAAGAGTAAGCTTAGGAATGCTTTGCTTCATTCTAGGTCAGCCTGCCTACAGATATAGACCCTTTCCTCTGCTAAATTAGTGCCAGTTACATTAAATACAGCATATGACAAGAGTTTATTAATACTGTGCTGTAGTCAACATCTGTGCTGGCATGTACAACAGCTCCCATGCAAATAAAGGGTGAAAAGAAAGGCAGTAAGAAAAGGAGATGATTATGATGCAAGTTATAATGGAAATCATTGAGAAGTACGAATGAGGTATAGTGAGTGGCCGAAATTGCAAGATTTTATAAGAAGTTTACATCTGCATCTCATCTGCAGAGAAGGAGGAGAAAAAGGTGAAGGAATACCTTACTTCAAATGAGATTAGGGAGATGTGTAAAATGTGGGAAACAGTGCAAAATGTTGTAGAAAATCACCACCTGAATAAGGCTGTAGCAGGACAAGCAATGAATCTGTTTAAAGACAATGCCATGTCACATTTCCGTGAAATTCTCTAAAGGAGGCAAAACAGTTGTCATTGGATAGTTTCCCTGTTAAGTTGCAAGAAAAGAAAAAGATTCCATTGAGCCAATAGATAGTAGAGATTCCAATAGTGACAATGAAAGTTGTCCTACACAATAATCCTCCTCTTTCTTGTCTCTCTCTCTCACACCAGCCATGAAGGTTTTCGAAGGTAAGTACAGGTCAATTTATTTTTTTATATTTTGTATTTTCTTTATTACTTTGACTTTTATTACAGTATATCATTTTTATATTAATATCTTTGGACTGTGGAACGAATCTTCTGGGTTTCCATTATTTTTTATGGGGAAATTCGCTTTGATATACATGTGCTTTGGATCACAAGCATGTTTCCTCAACAAGTTATGCTTGTAAACCAAGGTTTATGTATCTGGAATGTATATTTTGGCTGAATGCTGATAGGCTGATAGACTAAAACTAAGATAGAAGCCCAGTATCTCTCTTGTTTAACAAACACCTGTGATTGAGGAATAACTAATAAATTATAGTCCAACGGCATTGTAAGAGTGTTGTGTGGTGACAGATGGTAGCTACACCTGGGGTGAGCAAAGCATGATACACAGAGTTGTCAAATCACTATGTTGTACACCTGCAACTAATTTAAAATTCTGTGTCAACTCTACTTCAATAGAGAATAAATAATAAATTATGCTTAGAGTTAAGTATTAATCATATTTCATTTAAAATTATATCCACCAAATTTAAGTTCGAGAATACAGTGTAGAACAATTGTTCCTCAGCACTGTCTGTGGCTAATTTCTTCCATAGTCTCTAAACTGCTCATTGCGATGATAAAAATGCTTTTATTTTCAGATAGCACATGTAAGAGCAACCCTTACCTTTTTGATACAAAGCCAAATATTTTTATTCAGGAAAAAATTTTATTCCAGTAACATGCTTTTTTAAAAGGAATTTTATACCTGGGGCGCCTGGGTGGCTCAGTCGGTTAAGCATCCGACTTTTGCTCAGATCATTATCTTGGTGTTTCTAGGCTCTGTGCTGACGGTTTGGGCCTGGAGCCTGCGTCTGAGTCTGTTTCTCCCTCTCTCTCTGTCCCTCCTCCTCTCACATTCTGTTTCTCTCTCAAAAATAAATAAACATTAAAAATTTTAAAAAATTAAAAATAAAATAAAAGGAATTTTATACCTAAGATTCATAGCTTGGGCAGTTCTCAAAAATCTTTGTCTTCAACTAATATAAATGGTTGTATTATAAATATAATATAAATGAATATAAATCATGTCAACAATCATTCTTCAAGTTTTTGACCTCCATAAATTCAAACCAACACCAAAAAATCTTTTCAGAGCATGTTTGTAAAGTGTGTTGTTTTGAAATTTGGTTAGTGAGAACGATACATGTTTTGAGTGCCTCCATTTTCTCTAACATTCTCCTTTTTTGTTCGTGTTCCTTATATAATTATAGAACTTGTCTAAGATGATTTTTCATGGATGTTGCACTATCGTACAGATTTTCTGGTTTTTCCTGTTTGTAAGATGAAAGGTTGAAGTGACAAAACAGGTATTCTGATTTTAATTCAATCTCCCAATGTCTTAAAAATTCCCAAACAGGACTTTTACATGGAAAACAAAAGCAACACAGATGGAATTAAATAGCTAACAAATAATCATTAACATTCTATTTTTTAGTGTTACAAATTTTGAGTATACCAAATGACTCTACAAAATTAACATTATAATAAAATGTAATATCTATTGTTTTACCTGAAATTATTGTTTAAGTTTTACAAGCATATTTTGACTCAAAAGAGATATAACAGCCTTTCTAAATTTATTTAGCAAATGCATTCAGTTCTGCTATTTATATTAACTCAGAATCTATTTCCTTTTTTTAACTACTTGCCAGCTGTTAAATATATAATATGTTAAACATATAAGTTAATATATATGTTTAAGTTGCAAACTACTTTGTGTGTTTCTAGCTCCAGATCAACTGTCACTGTGAAAACATACAAGTTAACCACTTCCTGTGTGTAAGGCACGTTTTCCAGTTTTCTAGCATTTTGGTTGCCCAACAATAAACTCTAAGTATTTTTCCCTTTGTGAAATACAATCGTAGAACTTTGGTCCTGAAGACCTTTTAAGAATTCTTATTCTTATTCTACTTGATAGATTTTTTTTCCTTAAGAATAAACAAAAAAGAAGAGCTATAATGTAAATAGTAGTTAATAAAATTCCTATGGAAGGACATGTGAATGGAATGGCTCAGCAACTTCTTCATCAAGTGATTCATCAACCTCCCAGGAAACAGGCAAGGTGGTAGAAATAAGATATGAGGATATACATACATACATACATACATGTATAGACAGAAAGACATACAGAAACAGAGACAGAGAGAGAGACAGAGAGAGAGAGATCGCCATAGAAACTAGATAACACAGGAAAGAAATCCTCCCCTAGCTCCTCTGGAGGGAGTGAGGCCCTCCTTACACTTTGATTTCATCCCAGTGACACTGATTTCAAACTTTTGGCTTCTAGAACTGTGGAAGAATACACTGTTGTTTTAACCCAAAAAGTTTGAGAATTTGTTACAGCAGCCATAGGAAAATTAGATATCTATATCTATATCTATATCTATATCTATATCTATATAATGTCATTTTATATACCTGGATATTATATATTATTACATAATATATTAAACATATATAATATGGAATTATTATAAACCATTATATATCTATATTATATGTTATATTATGATTATACAGCTAGATATGCATATAGATGCAATAGAAACATAAAAATAGAGTTATGGATATATAGATAATAAAGAGAGAAAAGGCTCTCCTTTTCTGTCCTTATTCTAGTTCATTTCAATTTAATTTCTACATCCAGCGGATAAATGTTTCATTTGTTTTTAATGTTTATTTATTTATTTTGGGAGAGAGAGAGAGAGAGAGAATGAGTGGGGATGGGCAGAGAGAAAGGGAGAGAGAGAATCCCAAGCACAGAACCCTACACGGGGCTCAAACTCATGAATCCTGAGCCAAAATCAAGAGTTGAAACACTTAACTGACTGAGCCACCCAGGTGCCCAAGCAGGTCAATGTTTTAAAAACTCCTGAGAATTTATGGATGAATGTAACCATATCTTTGATTGATTCAACACATACTCATTGGACTTGTAAGATAATGTTCTATTAAGATGCCAATCTCTTTGAACTCTTCACACATATGTCTTTGCATTAGTTGTTTTCTTTTTAACTTCTCCATTCCAAATATACTTACTTCTTACATATTCATGCCTCTTTTGCTTACTGAACTCATTAATATCAAATGTCCTCATCTTAATAAGGACTTCTCAGATCATCTTTTGGTTGTTTTTTTCAATCTTTTTGTAAATATAATATTTATTGTCATCTAAGATATGATACATTTTGTTGTTGTTGTTTATTACTTACTTTCTATAAGAAATTCAGCCTCATGAGGTCAGGGATTTTGCATGATTTATTCATTGCTATATCCCAATTATTAACACAGTAAGTACACAACAAAATATTTGGTGAATGAATGAATGGAAGCAGATGAGAATGAATTAATGAATCATAAGTGAACACTTATATTTACCTTCCTTGTGACTTTTCACTTGCTTTAAATTGTGTGTATATATATATATATGTATTAATTAACTAATTAATTAATTTGATTTATATACTAGATTTTAAATTTCTATCATAGGAAAAATGAAAATAAGTTAAGAACCAAGTTGCAGTTCCAGTAATAAGATCAGAAAACAGTCATTTATAAAGTAGCATTAACATATATTGCCATATGGTAAGTGTATCAATTATAGACTATAATGGCATACATTATAAACACCTCTCACAGTTTCTAAATAAGTTAGAATTAAAAACAATCTTGTAAAACAATGAACGAATTTATATTTTTCTGTATGTTAAAAAAAACAAAATATCTTGGATATGAGCCTGAATTCTGACAATATTTAGAATAATAATATAGTCTAAGCTGCGCATTAATCCCTCTTGTCTAGTTAAATAAGCTCCTCTTCTACCCACATGACCCTCTCTTTTAAGCTCATTATATGTTTTCTTGAGCTACCTTCTCTAATTTAATTTTAAGTAATATCCTCCGTGATGTTTTTTAGCATTTGTAAGAAGATCATTTTTAAATCTTGTCTAAGACCTCACTTCTGCATACCAATTCCATAATCTCTGCTGTTCATAGCCACTTACATGGCCAAAGCTATTTTCTAATTATGACAAAATTATCTCGATTATCTCTAAAGAGCTATTTATCTTCCGATACCAAGTGACAACATTTGTTCCCTTCCACCCTTTGCCTCACTCATGAAGAGCATCATCATTATCATGATTATCTTCCACATTCCCCCTATGGAGTAGCAATGGGCAGCCTGAATAAACTAAGACCTTTCTGTGGGATCTTTTAGGGTATGAAATTTGATGTGTTGTCAAATGGCCAGTATGCTATTGTTCTTTATTTCTTATTGAGATGAACACAAAAGTAATAATATATTTTCCTAGTATATTTGGTAGTTTAAATAATTTTACAACTATCTATTTTTATCTTCCCAAGAATAATGGGGCATCATTTAATTAGAGCACACGTGGCATCGTGGAAGGAACAAAGCGTGCCTGACTTCTCAATTCATCGCTACTTACTAGTATGACCTTGAAGAACTCAAATATATTGTCATTTCATTTCCTCATTTATTACAGAGGGAGATGTACTAAAGTCTACTACACATATTTATACTATTATCAGGCTGATATATATACTATATATATAGTATATATATACTATTCATTATATGGAAGAGAACTTTGAAAATTATAAAATCATATTAAAATTCAAGAAAATATTTAGACAAAAATAGATATTTATAAACCTATCTTTCTGATTTAAAATTTGGAAATAAATAGATTTAGTTCAAAATAAAATGCAGATCTCTTGCATCATAAATATTTAGAATTATGTTACCCTAATTATAACACAGATACTTAGAAAATATTCAAATGACACACTGGTTTTAAGATAGTGGAAGAGAACTGAACGTTTCAACTTAAGGTTTTGTTTTTTTTGTTTTTTTTAATATATATATAAATGTGTATTAAATAATGTAACATCGGTGCAAGTCTAGATAACATAATTAATGAAAGAAAACTGTAGTCTTTGAAACAGGCATATATAAATATTGACAGAGACAACAACACATTTTATCTATATCTAACACAACAGACAAGGAAAAAACTATGGATAGATTATGGACTTAATGATTACAGAACAAGCTCAAAACTTTAAAAAGTACAGAGATAAATATCTTTGGGATAAAGAGAAACTTATTAGAGAGGTTAGAAAAAAGGTTAACCATCAATTAAAGGAATCGATGCATTCGGCTATATTAAAATTAAGATCCTCTGATTATTAAAAGACACCTGAAATAAAGGAAAAGACAAGACAAAAAGAAGATATCCTAACACAAAGAACTATTTTTGAAGTTTGAAGAATATATATTCTAACACCTATAACTATCTTTGAAGTTCAAAGAATATATAAAGAATTCCTATAATCAACAAGTAAAAGAGAAACAATTCGGGAGAAACACAGGCAAAGCCCAAGCATATCGCAATAAGGTAAATAAAAGAAACAAAAAAAATGTTCAGAAGTGTTCGACAGTTTTATTAATTTTGGAAACTCAAGACCAGAACATTGAACCCTGTAACACATAGTCAATTGGCCAATATAAATACACATATTATTGGAGAGAAGTTAAATATATATATATAGTCATCACACATTTTATTATGATGCAAATTGTTAGACTTAACTCGAAAAATGATTTGACAAATCAGATAAAGCTGAGCTCACTTTCTCAGTGGCACAACACTGACGTCCTCAACAGGAGTGACGCATGAGTTCACTTAAACACTAGTCCCTACAGTAGCGCACTGAAATAAGCCAAATGCCCTTCAAGGCTGAAAGGAACAAGTAAACTGTTTTATATTCATACAGTGGAATATTAGATGGTTATAAAAATGACCTAGAGCCACATGCATCACCATGTATAAATCTTAGTAACATAGCATTGAGTGGAAAATGCAAGTCATAGCAGACTATGTAAAGCATGATTGAATATTTAATTTTAGAATTGGGTGATATATTATGAATATTTCCATAGTATTCAACACTGATAAATGATTGAAATAAAAGAGCAGAACACATGAATCAATAAACACCACGTCTTTAACAAAGGACTGTGATTAATTCAATTTTGCTTGAGTGGAAAAATAAAGAAGCAGAGAGTGATAACTAAATTTAAAGCAATAAGAATCTGCAGAATTACACAACTCTACCAGTTAACCATTAGTAAAGAAAACTCCCTTTTCCCATCATTAATAAAGGAATGCTCATATTGTCTACCTCACTAGGGTGCTGGGAAAATTAAATAAGACATACAAATAATATGGTTAAGTAAAATAATATTTACTAAAATAATATAAAAATAAAATAATAATTAAGTTAAAGAATAATAAAATGCAGTTAACTCTGGCAGTATTTTCTCTGGAGGCTTAGGTAGGCTTCTGATGTCACTTTTTTTTTTTAAGTGTATTTATTTATTTTGGGAGAGGAAGAGAGGGAGAGAGTAAGGGAGGGGCAGAGGCAGAGGGAGAGAGAGAATCCCAAGCAGGCTCCATACTATCAGCACCGAGCCCTACATGGGGCCTCATCTCATGAACAATGAGATCATGATCTGAGCTGAAATCAAGCGTTGGATGCTTAACCAACTGAGCCACCCAGCTGCCCCTCTTTTTTTAAACTCCTGTTTTGAGATGTCTTTTGATAATTGCATCCAGGTCAGAGAGTCAGCTAAACTTTCTCCAAGGGGAAACAAAACAAAACAAAACAAAAATTCTATTTTAATGTCTATGCAAAGTGTATGGATTCATGTTTTCATCAGTTCATATGAGATTAAGCAGCAGATAATGGATACTACTGTGGAGGCAGCATGGTGTGGTAGAAAGAACCCTAGTTTTAAAATTAGACAAAGTTGAGTTCAAAATGATGTCTTATTTATTTGTAATGACATTGGAACATTCTTTTTTGCCATGTTTTCCAACAATTCATTCATTATTAAATAAGAATAACAATGCTCACCTTTGGTGACTGTAGTAAGAATAATGACGCCAGACACTATTGGCCTTCAGTTCTCAGAAAGCTTCTAACTCCCTCTTTTTCCTTTTCTGATTATTGTGTCTGAAATCCTGTGTTTCACACAGAAAGCTAGAACTTCGAGTAACTCTACTTTAATTTAGTCTCCCATCTTAATTTGTATATATTTTATTTGTTATTTATTTATTCTGGGGGGCAGAGGGTGAGGGAGAAAGAGAATCCCAAGCAGGCTCCATGCTGTTAGTGCAGAGCCCCACATGGGGCTTTATTCCAAGACCCTGAGATGATGACCTGAGCCAAAATTAAGAGTTGGACGCTTAACCGACGAGCCACCCAGGCTTAAAATCACGTTTAAGATGTAGAGAGAAATTTGAACTGTGGAAAATGAAATAATCTTCTGAACTGAATGTAAATCAGATTGAAATACACCAACTCACATTTATAACAGTGATGATACCTAATACGTACCTAGTTCTTAAAATTTTCCAGGCGTGGTTCCATTTGTTTCTTTGTATATTTCATTTAAGCCTCATAAAAAATCTAGAAGATTAATATTCTTATGGGCTACATTGTGTTTCTCCCTCCAGATTCATATATTAAAGTCCTAACCCCCAATAGCTCAGAATGTGACTATATTTAGAGGTAAGGTTTTTAAAGATCATTAGAGGTAACTAAGATTAAATGAGGTCACTAGGATAGACCTTTATCTAGTATGACTGATGTCCTTATAAGAAAGGGAGATTGGGACACAGACACACACACCCAGAGAAAACCATATGAACACACTGAAAGAAGGAAGCCATCCACAAGCCCAGGAGAGAGACCTTAGGAGAAGATCTAAGGCTTCTAGCCCCCAGAGTTGTGCGGAAATGCATTTCTGTTGGTACTTTGTTATGGCCACTTTAGCAAACTATTACAGTGAGTTTCTCACATTCATGCAGCTAGTAAATGGTGGAGGTGGAGTATGAATCAGGAAATTAATTGGAGGCTGCATTATGAGCAACTCCTCTATTAATCTTCCACTGAGAAAAGACGATGCACCCAAGAAAAAGGTCTGAAATTGGAAAGTTCCCTGAACCTTGCTGAGGCTGCAGAAGATACATTCCTTCTCATAGTTTTACAAAATAAACAGATGAATCTATGCACAATTGTTTCTATAATGAACAATTTGCTTCAATATTTTCTGTGCCTCAAGTTATCTTCCTTTTGTGTAAGCTTCTTTTCTTCCCTTGTTTGTCTATTTCCTTCTTACCGAAATTCTAAATTTCCTAGGGCCGCCATAACAAACCATCACAAATTTGTGTCTTAGAACAACAGAAATGTATTCTTTCACAGTTTGGAAGGCATAAATTTGCAATCAAACTGTACACAAGGTAGTGCTCTCTCTAAATGGTCTAATCTTCCCTTTTCCTTCTTCCAAACTTCTGGTAGTTACCATCCAACCTTTTTATTTCCTGGTTTGTGACAACATAATTTCAGTTGGCCTCAATCTTCATATAGCTGCCTTCTCTCTGTCCTTGTCTCTGCACCAAAAATTCTGTCTCCTTATAAGGAAAGACACCAGTCATTTAGGACTTAGGGCCTCTTCTAATGACAGTAAGACTACTTTAACTTGATTTCATCTACAAAAACTTATTTCCAAATATGGTCACATTCACAGGTACTAGGGGTTAGGACATGGACATATTTTTTGGGGGACAAAATTCAACCACAACAGTCCTATAAACTATTTTTAACCAAATAGCTAGATGGCTCTAAAATGAAGTCACACTCAATCCAAACAGACTGAAATATTTGTAATAGGTATGGCCTCTTTTTAAACTTTCATTTTTAAAAATATAACATGGAGTCATTAACTGTATTTGGTCTCCTCTGTGAATCCAAGTATATGACTATGTTCCAGTAGACACTTAATAAATTACTGATTAATGAAAACAAGAAAATGAATTACCAAATTCTGTTATTTTTCTATATTGGGATACTTGCATGCCACATCTTTATTCACTGTTGGGTTTAGAAATGTGATTATAACTCATACAGAAAAGGAGACTAGGAACCAAGCAGTGACTAGAAAGGTTTATTACTATAGCTAGATTAAGCTTCTTGAAAACCAGTGCCATATTTTATGTTTCTATGAGGCATATTTTATATCCCCCTGACATTTCATACACTCTTATAATAAAAGATCAATGATGGAATAGTTGTTCCCTCTAAGTTTAGATGAAGTTTCTTCTTGTTGTCCATCTTCATTTATTCATTTCATAAATACTTATTGATTGCCAATATGTGCCAAACAATGCAATGATGATAAAAAATGATTATGAAAACCTATACCTTAGAGTGTCTGATCATTTTCACATTTGCTATATATTTTTTTAATTAAAAAGATAATTTCTTCCAAGTCATTGTGTTCTTTTCCTTATTTTATGTATGTTGCATTATGCATGCCCCATCTGCAAATAAAACAGGAACTAATAAAATAGAAACTCCTTGAAGACAGACTCCCTTGGCTGTTTCATGCATATTCCTTGAAGATCCTGTAAAGTGTAATGTGTTGTGGTAAAGTATATATGTGCTGCAACACAAAGAAATAATAGAGAAGTAAGAAATAAAATTAATTTGTAACCTTAAAAATGAATACTTTTATGTTACAGGGAATAGAAGTTGATATTTTAGTTTTCTGCAGCAGAATTTAAATCATCATATTATATTTGATGTTATCACACACATCACCCACCATCCTTCAATATATGCCAGTTGCCAAAAGACAGATTAACGATTCCTTGGTCAAAAGGGTAGATTCACTACATAATTAGGGCAGTAATTAAGAATGTGAAAGACACACCAATACTTTTGTCACTGTGAAAACCAAGTAGAATGCCACTTACAGAATTTAAACTGTTATTGCTTTTTCTGAAAGGAAAATGTATAGATTTTATTCCAGGTCAGCTAAAAACTTGTATTATGCCTAAGAAAGTAGAACATTGCCACAGCCTTTTACGTTACCTTGGAAAAGGTTATTTCAACATTATCATTAATTTATTAGTACAAAACTGGCTAATTTCCCCAAGGTTCTTAAAATTTGAGAGCACATCTTTGAGGCTTCTGAAGTGCAATTATTGGAAAATGAATAAAAAGCTTAAATTGGAATAAATGTAATAATCTTTGTTTGACTTCTCCTAATATCACAATCAATCCAAAGAGAGTAGTTTTACCCTGTGTAGAGTTTAAAATGAAAATATGCCTCTCTCCCCAGCTCAGTGTTTCAATATATATGTGTGTATTTGTGTGTGTAATTTGTTTTTAAAACCCATAAATATATTTATGAAATAGATTAATCATATCTTAATAAAAAGAAAAATAATTAGAACCTATAATTCCTAAAATCATTGATAGATGACCTTAGGTTTGGGGAGATATACAAAGGCCAGATACAGTTTCAGACCATTCCCTCTTTATTTCTGTGACTTTGACCCCAAGTCCCATTTAATCTCTGAACCTAATGGACATGCCTGGATCATAAGGAAGCCTTGAAAACCCTTTGGTCTCTGAAATGCAAATGCCTCACTGACAGGCTATGCAAGATGAGCCAGAGCAACACTGCATTTATGAAAGCAAGCTTGGCCAGAAGTCACATCTAAGATTTTGTGTCTTTCTCATGTGCTCAAGGAAGAGGGGAGTGGGAGGAGTTTGAATGTTGAGAATGAATGGTCTGGAAAAGAGAAGACAGTTGAGTGGGCAAAATTCAAATACTCTTGTTGGTAGGGGAGTTGTGAATACCATATTTTAAGATCTTTTGTCTTATCTAACATGTCTCCTTAAATCACACAGTAAACCAGAGTCAGGCCTAAACAGTTTGTTTGCTATGATTTGTTTCCCTCCTTTTTCTCTGGCTCACATGGTGGATGTCACTTAACTTCTCAAAGACAAGAGGCACCTTCCAAATAGAAATTCGTTTTGGGGTATGTGATACCATGCAGTGTCTGAAATGTAGTATCCTAAGCCTTGTACTATTTCTTACCTTATATTAGAATTAATCATCTTTGGAGGCTTAAGGGTGAAACTCTCTCACCCTAATGCTTGGAATGTACCACTGGCAAAATATGTCCCCAGTAAGGACAGCTACTTTGATATACTTAGATATATTTGAAAAGGTCAGTATTTTTATTTCTTTATCATGAACATAGAATCATACTATTGAATTATGTTGCTAGTAGCTCATTATAGGAAAAATGATGTCATCTTTTATCATTGCTTAACTAGGAACCTTGGAGAAGTTTTCCAGGCTCACTCTCGTCAGACTGAAGATATAATATTCTTGACATTAAAGAAAATACCCTCATATAAACTTTCATTTAATTGTATTTTTAGTAAGCAAGCTTAATCTAATTTAAAATTCTAGAATTTATAACTTGAATATATAGATTATTTTTAATAAGAAACAAAAATCAGGTTTAGATTCATAAACCCAAACATTTACTTTAAAAAATTAACGAGAGATTTTATAAAGAAAGACATTTCATTGTTAATAATTTCTTAGCTAAGGAAAAAATTCAGCTATGTTCTTCTAGTGTTCCCTTTATATATTAAATTTTCTTAAATTTGGCATCTACAAAAATGACCTGAACTGTAAGAGGTTATGCACAATAGAATTATCAAAATGCTTGGAAATTAAGGATTTTAAAATCAAGGTAATGTTTTCTGGACAGTGTTCCTACAAATATTTTGAGCTATACTATTAAAGAATACCAAGTACTATAAATATTCTTCTGTAAATCTAAATTAAAGGAAAAGTGTCTTTATGTTATACTTTTTTGATGCATTGCTGTTATATTAAATTTAAAAATAAATATTTCAAAGTACACACACAAAAAGAAACAGATTCATAAATTATCCATTTTAGTGAAAAATGGCTCACTTAACAATAAATCTAACTAATAAAAGGCTTTATTGCAATTTAGAGCCAATTGGCAAAATAATTACCAGTGGGTGGATGTTTTTCAGAATTGCTTTTACCCTCCCCAAATTGTTATGCTTCCCCTAAAACATTTTCCATGTACTAAACTCAACATACTGACATACCTCCCAACCAGAATTGTGAATGGTATGTATTAACTTCCTTTTCTGAAGCCTTTTTTATTCTCTCTTTATAATCTTTATTCTTGGTCTCTTTATTCCTTGAAAACTCAGACATAGTTTTAGGATCAGTAGCAAATCAACATTTGATTTGGTCTGATTTCCTAGGACCTAACAAATAAGAGCAGTTTTTTTAACTGTTGATAGTTGACCTGAAAATAGTAATTTCTATCCATTGGAGGTTTTCCAAACAATGGAAAACAAACTACTAAAATCATTCATTCACATTCATTTTGACAATTCTTGGTGAATAGAGTTCAAAGAGAATGAATGCCCAAGTCCTTCAAATTTTTAAACTTCTTATATTACATTCAATATTTGCTTAGTTACCTTTGGATAATGAGAATTGTACTACTGATAAATCCAGAAAAAAATTATTTCTCTCATGAAGTTTATATATACAGGCCTACATTATTTTATTGTGCTTTGCTTTATTGCATTTTACAGATATTGTGTTTTGTTTTGTTTTACAAATTCAAAGTTTGTGGCAAACCTTCATCAAAGAAATCTATGAGAGCCTTTTTTCCAAAAACTTTTACTCACTTTGTGTCTCTGTGTCACATTTTGGTAATCCTCACAATATTTCAAACTTTTTCATTATTATATTTGCTATGGTAATCTGTGATCACTGATCTTTGATGTTCCTATTGTAGTTGTTTTGGAGTCCCAGGAGCTGGGTCTATATAAGACAGCAAATTTAATTGATAAATGTGTGTATTCTGACAGCTCCAACAAGTGGCCATTCCCCTGTCTCTTTCCCCCTCCTTGGGCCTCCCTAGTCCCTGAGACACAACAATATTGAAATTAGGCCAATTAATAACCCTACGATGGCCTCTAAGTGTTTAAGAGAAAGGAAGAGTTGCATGCTCCTCATGTTAAAGCAAAAGCTAGAAATGAGAATGGCACATCAAAGCCAAAATAGGCCAAACTTTAGGTGTCTTGTGTCAGTTAGCCAAGTTGTGAATTCAAAGGAAAAGTTCTTGAAGGAAATTAAAAGTGCAACTCCAGTGAACACATACATGATAAGAAAGCTAAATAAATAAATAAATAAATAAATAAATAAAGGAAGCTGATATGGAGAGCATTTAGTTGTGTGAATGTAAGATCAAACCAGGGGTACCTGGGTGGCTCAGTAGGTTGAGGGTCTGACTTCGGCTCAGGTCATGATCTCACGGTTCATGGGTTCGAGCCTTGTGTTGGGCTCTGTGCTAACCACTAGCTCAGAGTCTGGAGCCTGCTTCAGATTCTGTGTCTCTTTCTCTCTCTACCCCTCTCCTGTTCACACTCTGTCTCTCTCTGTCTCTCAAAAGTAAATGTTAAAAAAATTTTTTTTTAATTTAAAAAAAAAGGATCAAACCAGAGACAGCATTCCTTTGAGCTGAAGCCTAATCCAGACTTTTGGAGTCTCTTGAATTCTATGAAGGCTGAGAGAGGTGAGGAAGCTTCCAAAGAAAAGCCTGAAGATTCGCAGAGTTTGGTTCATGAGGTTCCAGGAGAGAAACCTTCTCTTAACCATACAAGTGCAAGGTGAAGCAGCGATGCTGAGGTAGAAGATGCAGCAAGTGGTCCAGAAGATCTAGCTAAAACAATTAATGCAGGTAGCTACACTAAACCACAGATTTTCAGTGTAGATGAAAGAGCCCGATTCCTGAACAAGAAACCATCTAGGACTTCTATAGTTAGAGAGGAGAAGTCAATGACTGCCTTCAAAACTTCAAAGGACAGGCTGACTCTCTTTTAAGGGGCTAATGCAGCACATGACTTTAGGTTGAAGCCAGTGCTGATTTACCATTCCAAAAATTCCAGGGCCCTTAAGAATTATGCTGTATCTACTCTGCCTGTGGTCTGTAAATGGAAAACAAAGTTTTGTTGACAGCACATCTGTTTTATAATATGGTTTATGAAATATTTTAAAACCTGTATTGAGAGCTATTGCTTAGAAAAAAAATACCTTTTAAAATATTAGTGCTCATCGACAGAACACCTGGTCACCTCGGAGCTCTGATGAAGATGTACCACAAGACTAATTTTTTTTTCATGCTTGCTAACACATATCTATTCTGCAGCCAATAGATTAAGAAATAACAGCTTTCCAGTCTTATTTAAGAAATACATCTCATAAGACTATAGCTGACATAGGTAGTGATTTTTCTGAAAGATCTGGGAAAAGTAAATCGAAAGCCCTCTGGAAAAAAATTCACCACTCTAGAAGCTATTGAGAACATTTGCGATTCATGGGAAGGGGTCAAAATATCAACATTAACAGGAATTTGGAAGAAGTGGATTCCCACCCTCATAAATGACTTCAGAGGAGAAAATAATTGCAGATGGGGTGGAGATAGCAAGAGAACTAGAATCAGAAGTTGAATCCAAAGATGTGACTAAATGACTGCAGTCTCAGGATAAAACTTCATGGATGAGGCGTTGCTTCTTATAGATGAGCAGATAAAGTGGTTTGAGATGGAATCCACTCCTGGTGAAGATGCTGTGAAGATTGTTGAAATGACAACAAAAGATTTAGAATATTACAGAAATGTAGTCAATAAATCTGGAGGAGGGTTTGAGAGAATTGATCCAATATTGGAAGATGTTCTACCGTGGGTAAAATGCTATTAAATAACATTGCACGCTACAGAGAAATTGTTCATGAAAAGAAGAGTTCATTAGTGCAGCAAATGTCATTGTTGTCTTACTTTTAAAGATTGCACAGCCACCCAATTTTCAGCAACCACCACCCTGATCAGTCAGCAACAGTCAACATTGAGGCAACACCCTTCACCAGCAAAAAGATTATAACCCGTGAAAGTTCAAATGATGGTTAACCTTTTTTTAGCAATAAAGTATTTTTTTATCATTTTAATTTTTTAAATGTTTATTTATTTATGAGAGAGAAAGAGAGAGAGCATAAGCAGGGGAGGGGCAGAGAGAGAGGGAGACAGAATCCGAAGTAGGTTCCAGGCCCTGAGCTGTCAACACAGAGTCCGGCGCAGGGCTCGAACTCAAGAACTGTGAGATCATGACCTGAGCCAATCGGACACTTAACCAACTGAGTCACCCAGGCGCCCCCCAATAAAGTATTTTCTAAGTAAGGGATGCACATTGCTATTTTAGGCATAATGTTATTGCACACTTAATAGACTACACTGTAGTGTAAACATAACTTTTATATGCACTGGGAAACCAACAAGTTCATTTGACTTGTTTCGTTACAAAACTTGCTTTATTGTGGTGGTCTGGAACTGAATGAAACTGTGATATCTTCAAGGCATGCCTGCATTTGTAAATTGCAAAGCAAAGGAAAAATATATGCAAATCTATTCTGCTAATGTTGAGCACAAGTGGAATAAATGGATTGAGGTATCCATTTATTCATTTATTCATTCATTTTTCTTTTCTTTGTAAATTCTCCCTTCAATATCTGTATGCATATGTGTGCTAAATTCTTTCATGATGAAGAACAAAACAAAAACAAAAACACCAAGTCTGCATCTAGGAACTTTAAGTCTTAGGTGCACATGCTAGCACATAACTACCATAAATCAAGTGTTTCGTTCTTTCATTCATTACATATTTACTTAAGCCTTTGTGCACACCTGTCTCTCTGCCAGGGGCTGGAGATTCAATAGTGTAAGGGCTGTATACGAAAGTGTACAAAACTGCCTTCATGGATTTTCACAACTTGAGAGATTGTGGGACTGGAGGAGACATCTGGTTATAAAAATCATACAACTAAGCAACATTTTTAAACTGTAAGAAGTATTATGAAGGATAGACAAATTGTATGTATGAATAGGACATAACCTGGTTTAGACTGAGAGTGAAGTTATTCATAAAGAAGTGACTTTAGTTAAATGCTTAAGTTTTATAAGAAGTTAGCCAATTGAAGGGAAGGATGAGCAAATGAAAAATAACTTTAATTGAGAGGTGGTTGAAGTCATATTCTTGATATGCTGATAAGTGACAATAAAGGATTATGTGGAAAAATTTAAATATGTGACCTTTACTCACTTCATGAAAGGAGTCTTTCCTTTTAGGGTCTTCTGATTTTTTTTCAACATTTATTTATTTTTGGGAGAACGCAAGCAGGGAAGGGGCAAAGAGAGGGGAACAGAGGATCTGAAGAGGGCTCTGCATGAGGCCGATGTGAGTCTCGAACTCAGGAACCCTGGGATCATGACCTGAGCCGAAGTCAGATGCTCAATCGACTGAACCACCCAGGCGCCCACGGTCTTCTGATTTCTTTAAGCAAGTTGGTCTTTATTTTCACTTCACATACTCATTTAATATGTGGGATATTTAGTGCCCACTTTAATAATTAGTATCATAAATGAAATCAATTAAAATGTTTTTATAATTTATTTCATAGTAATCTCATGAAAGTTCAACAGAATTCTCCAGATAATCACTCCAAATAAAAAGATGCATACCATTCATGAAAGATTATATACTATTCACAAAGATTCTACTAAAATTTTCCAGATTGCTCATAGTTTTGTTACTTAAAACTCATGGCAACAGTAAAATATCTAATACAAGATCAGACCAAAAACATAAAAATGGAGGGAAGAACAAGAATATCAGTGTGCAGAGAGACCCAGTCCTACTAAATTCCTATAATCAGTTCCCAGAGTGTGCTGTCATGGAAAACATTGAATATAATTGGACAGTGATCTAGTAAAAAGTGTCAATAGCGGACTTGGCAGTAAATCACTCACTGTTCTCTTGCTCTTAACTAGGATTTATAGAACTGTCTTGTGGAACACTAGTATTTCTCAAACTGCAGAGAGAGAAAGTCAGAAAGAAAGAGAGAGGGAGGGAGAGAGAGAGAGAGAGAGACAGAGAGAGAGAGAGAGAGGGAGATGTTACATTTTCAAATAACTGTGACTTTGTAGAATCTTTGGATATTAGAGCTAACATGCACAATTGTCCCAATTAATGTGACCTCACAAGCATCACTTTTTTTAAATAAATAACTTTAAACATCCTAAGAAAATAACCTAAGAACACACAGTTTGGGAAACACTGGTTTCAATGACTTCTTACATTGTAGCTTTCTTCTGCAAAGAGTCTGTCTAAAACTGTAAATAAAAGTTGTTCTATGCATTAGTGATATTCACCAAATATTTCCTGATCTTCACTTTCCAGAAACATAGTGTGTGTACGTCTGCTTAGGGAGGGAGAAAGAGAGAGAGAGAGAGAGAGAGAGAGAGAGAGAGAGAGAGAGAGAGAGAATTTTAGGGAATTGGCTCACATGATTTTAAGGTCTGACAAGTTCAAAAGCTGCAAAGCAGGGTGGCAGGCTGGTGATCTAACAAAGTGTTGATGTTGTAGTCTTGAGTCAAAGACAGTCTGGAGGTCGAATTTCTTTCTCCTCAAGGGATCCTCAATTTTCCTCTTAAGGGCATCAACTGATCAGAGACAGCCCACCCACATTAGAGTGGTAAATGTGCTTTACTTAAAGTCTAATAATCTAAATGTTAATCACTTCTAAAAAATACCTTCACAGCTCTGTCTAAAATTGTGTTTGGTCAAATATCTGTGCACAAGAGCCTAGCCATGGTGGCACATAAAATTATCACAAGAACAAATGATCTTATGCCAGTTTGAATACAGAAAGCAACTCTATTTTCTAGTAAAAAATTAACTTTCAACAAACTACAATAAAAGATAAAACCTCATCTTTGAAGCCAATTAGATAGAGTATACTTTCTCTGATCACTTGAGATCAAGGGTTTAAAAACTGTTTATGGGTGCCTGGGTGACTCAGTCAGTTAAGATCATGATTTCACAGTTCATGACACTGATCACCATGTCAGGCTTTTTGCTGACAGAACAGAGCCTGCTTGGGATTCTCTCTCTTCTCTCTTTCTGTCCTTCCCCCATTTGTTCTCTCTCTCTCTCTCTCTCTCTCTCTCTGACTCGCTCTCTCAAAATAAATCAATAAACTTAAAAAAAAACTTGTTTATATTTTTGGAACTGATGTAGCAAAAATATTCATTAACTAAATAAATATGGGCCATTATCTAGGGCCCATAGAGTTGTTTCATAAAGAATTTTCATATGTAAATATATTTTAACACAATATTATAGGGAAAAATAGGAGATAGTTTCTGCTTTGTTGAAAAATCTAAATATTTTTTTCAATGAGAACTAAAAATGCAAGGAAATGTATAACTATAGAAAACAATGTTTCTCCTTTAAGCTCTCATTGTTTCTTATACTACACCTCTAAGATAACACAGTTGACATAGAGTGGCCTTGATTTATTTGTTTATATGTTAGTATCTTCTGCTAAAATATTAGCTCTTTGAGACCAGGGATGATATCTTGCTTTTGTTTGTTTTTTTGTTTGTTTGTATCCTTGGTACTCATCCTGAGTTCCTAATAAATGTTTATTGAAGGGAATCCATATTTTGAAGTTTGAAATGCTTTCACGTATAGTTAACATTTGCTCCAAACATATTGTATTTGTTTCTATTACTGTTATACCACAGGAATACAAATTTAATGACTTAACATAAATATATTAACTCATATTTCTGCAAGTATGAGCAGGGTGCATTTCTTTCTGGAGTCTCTTGCTTCTTCAGTTGTTGAGAAAATTCACTTCCTTTTGGTTCCATGACTGAAGTCCTGAGTTCCTTGCTGGCTGCTGGCTAAGAGCTGTTCTCAGCCTGTAGGGGCTGTCTGTAGACCTTGGCATGTATTTCCCGTCCTCTATTCCAAAGCCAGCAACAGTGGTTGAATCTGTTTCATGACTTTTACTACCTTCTCTGTCATCAGACCTTTGACCATCGCGCCTTCTTCTTTAGCTATAGAAACCCATGGAATTACATTGGCCCGCCCACACAATCCATGATGAACTCCCTGTGTTAATTCCAACTACAACATCCCTTTTGTCATGTAAAGTAACATATCACAGATTCCAGGGATTAGGGTGTGGGCACTTTGGGGTTCATTATCCAGTCTGCCATATGAAATGTCATTATAAGAATCTCTATTTTAGGGGTGCCTGGGTGGCTCAGTTGGTTAAGGGTCATGATCAGGTCAGGTCATGATCTCACAGTTGTAGTCAGGTCATGATCTCACCATTTGTGGGTTCAAGCCCTGCAACAGCACCTGGAGCCTGGAGCCTGCTTCCGATTCTGTGTCTCCCTCTCTCTCTGGTCCTCCCCCTTTCATTCTCTGTCTCTCAAAAAATAATAATAGTAATAATAAAATGCTAAAAAGTTTTTAAGGAATCTCTGTTTTATAACTGAAGAAAGTGGAGGAAGGGAAGGAAAGAAGGGGAAAAGGTGATGTGCTGTCTTGTAGTCCACAAATATTAATCACAGACCTTCAACTCTAATCATCAGTATTAGATCTTTCTACTGTACTAAACCATCATTTTGTCATCCAAAATAATAATTAGAGGAGACTTTCTGGATTTAGCAGTGGAATGAGAGTCATCAAGTAAAAACAAAGCCTATTGTGGCTTTTGAGCTATGTGGGTTAAGCTGATATGTATTTATAAATAATAAATAAATAGATATATGCAGAGTGCATATGCACTCAAAATAAAGGTGAATCATAACTAGAAAAGCAGGGGAGCAGGCAGCATATATACTAATAAGCCCTATTCTTTGTTTATGTCCTTCTTCATGGTTGGGCCACAAACCTTAAGACTGAAAGCAAAATTGATGTCAAACAATGAACTGTTTGCAGAGTATAAACACGGATAAATTCCTATCCACTGGACTAACAGTTTAAGACTAGGTGAAAAAATAAGCACTAGCGTCTATGGATTGGATACAGGGTTTGTATAGACTGGCAATAGCTACCTTATAGTTTCACAGTCACTTACTTCATGATGAGAGCTGCCATAGCTACACATCTTAATAAATTCATATCAAAGAAAGGCATACCTTTTCAGAGGTAGGGAGACCATTTCTTGATATACTTTAAAGCTTCCAGATTACATTTTAGGCATAAAGTATAAAATCTAATAGCTGTGCTTTGCAGTTAGTTTGTGGTTTGTTGCTACCGCCGTTAAAGAGAAAGAAAAACAACATAAGTACACTAACAATGCTTTATCCAGTTAGGTACTTTAAAAACTACACAAAACAAAAACTCATGTATTATTCATTTGAAATTGTGGTCATTTCAATAGAAGCAGCTTAGTGTCTATCTATAGCACAACCCCAAAATAATACCACACACACACACACGCACACACACACAATCATATTTCTCTATGTGAAAAAAGAATGTAGCCTTAACAGAATAAAACTCATCCAAAGCTGTGATATTAAACACTGTAAATGCTAACTTTACATTAAACAAAATCATCATTATGTTGTAAAGATAATACCAGCCAATTCACTTTTCCCAAGTAAGTCTAGTGAATGTATTGCAAAACCAGTAAGAAAAAAAATCAATTTTGTTTTGTTTCATTTTTATTTTTTTCCTTTTCTTAAAGTATTGAAATAAAAGATGTGCAAATTTAAAACTATGCACTTAACACTCGATTATGCACATTAGGAAAGATCAAAGCATTGGTATTCAAAAACAAAAGATAATTCCCCAAATACTTATGATTGGAATGCAGTCATATATACAATTGTATAAACACTAATGGCTCTGTCCACATGACAGTAAATCAACTGGTTAAACAGGGAACCAGTAGCCAATGCTCCTTTTGTATACATGATGCCAAGTGTTTGGTATTTTGTCTGTATATAATGTTGACGATTATACTGTTAATTTATACCACTAGGTATTTTAGGCAAAAAATATACTAGAATGTTCTAGACAAAGTTGCATTCATATGAAAATCTTCCCATTTGGAGCTCCTCTGTGTCTAGCTTCTGCAGCCATCAGAATCATCTTCATATGATAGATGTGGCATAATGAAATTTGAGAGCTATGCATGAAACAAATCATCTTTTCTCAGTGAAACGTGTGTGTGTGTGTGTGTGTGTGTGCGCGCGCGCACGCGAGCGTGTTTGTGTCTGTATGTGCATGCACAAAAACATTCCGAGGAAAAACTTTACTTGATTGCAAACATTGTGGTGGTTGTTGTTATCTTTAGTATTATTATTTTTAATTTGAGAGTGCTGATATTTAATATATAAACAAATTCACAGGAGGTAGTGGATTACAAGGAGCACAGGATTGGGGAATTAGGATAGCTGCACTTTAGCTCCATCTAAAGATGGCCTTTTCATGTTATTGGGCAAATCACTTAACCTCTCTAGATCTTGGATTCCTCACCCTTAAAAAGAGTCTTAAATGAGTTTATTATCTCTAAGAAATTGACTCATTCCTGGCAGACAGTGTGTATACTTTCAGATAACATCAGATCTGTCTGGTTTCTCTGCTATAGCCAGCCTAGACTATACCACAAATAGCAGCTCCGACCATCTGGGAGCTAGGAAATAAACCTGCTTTTCATACATGACTTAGAGCAGAGTTTCTTAAACTTTTATGTACATAAGCATCACCTAGAGGCTTTCTTCTAAAATGCGGGCTTTCTTGTCCCAGCGTCAATGACTTAAATTCAATAGACATGTGGCAAAGCCTAAAAAACCTGCATGTTAATTGTCATCCAAAATGATTCTGACGCAGGTGATCCTCAGACTATATTTTGCGAAAAACCTGCCCGCACTTAACAGAAGCTGTAGCTGCATGGTGAGCATCATCTGCCTAGTGAGCAGTTAACATTTGTCCTTGGATTATGGCTATAATTCAAATTGAGTTGCTGGTATAGTCCTGATTGTGTAGCAGGTGGTTTAGTCTGGTTTCCCCAGAAGAGAACACTGAGAGTGGAATTTGTGTACAAGTGTTCTCGGGAGAAAACAGAACAGGAGTAGGGCTAGCAGAATAGCTTAAGGCCAAGAAACAAAGCAAGGTGAAATTGCAGGTGCGGAGTTTGCTGGAGTGTAAATTACATTGCATTTTGTCCCATGTCAAGGTAAGGCAGCTGGGCCCTTAACTATGACACCAGTTTTCTCATTGGCTACTGTATGCCCTGTAGGAACTGAAACCCGTAGGCATTTTCCTCTCTGGGATAAGTGGCTCTTGCACCAAAAGAACAGTAATCTGAGATGACTGCAGATTCCAACCCTGAGGAGGGGAGCTGGTGGAATTTGGGAGTGCATTTTCCAAGGATATAGAATTGGGTGGGAATCCACAGCATCCACTCAGCTGGATAGCTCATATTCTAGTTTATCTTCCCTTATTAACTCTGTTTAAATGTTAAATACTTGCAAGCTAGACATTTCTAGCAGATAACATTTGGTTGGTCTGAGAACTCTGAAAATGGAAATCGAAAAGTGAAGGAGTTCAGAATACGTCACCCCAAAACATGCTGCTTTGGCATATTGATTATTTTGAGTTAAAGGCAATTTGGAAACAGCAGGTGCAAGAAGGGCATGCTGATCTTTTTTTCTTTCTGGAAGCAAGAGATAAAACTCCACGTGGAGGTGCCCTTCCTGGGCTGGAAGGATGGAAGACTTCATTTGATGGAGACAGGGACTGAGGCTGAGAAATCTGCACCAACAAGCCTCATTAAACTAATCCTTGCCTTCCTCCTCTTTCCCTCGCAGTGGACAGCCCCAAGGGCAAACCCTTTTGTCTTTGTATACCTAAAAGGTATAAACGCTTTCTGTCTGGTCACTTCTCTGGGCCTTCATTCTCTTGCGAAAGCTCCCTTGTAAAAATTCAACCACATTTGTGTGCTTTTCTCCTGTTAATCTATTTTATGTCAGTTGAATTGTTAGGCCAAGCTCGAGAATCCAAGAGAAGAAAGGAGAGTCTTTCCTCCCTTAAGATAGCCAGTTCACTTGGACTTGTTCCCTTAAGTGCTTCTGCCTAGTTTGCATTTCCTATTTCTGACCTCAGTGTGATTTCTCAGTGCTCCATCACAGTGTCTCATCCACTTGTGCCACAGAGCGTTCAAAGTTCAGAATATAACATTGCTTCCTGTCTTTAGTGAACCCTCAGGAATTCCCAGCTCCAATCCTTGGGCCACTGCCTGCTAAGCACAAGCTTACTTGCTGAACATTCTATTTATTTGGGCTTTCCTTGCAGTCATTCTTTGACTGCCCCAGGACAAACTGCCCATCCAAACAAGTCCGGTTTGATTCGATTCAAATAAACCAAAATCAACTGGAATCCTTGGACCAGCTCAGAATTAGGTTTGGTAAAAAGAAGTCTTTGTAATTGCATAATGGTGAAAAAGATATGCTTATGTAACATTTTAACACTGAACTTAAAAAGTCTTAAAATTCCTTATTTAGTTAATTTAATCCAATGCACAAAACAGTCTGTTCTCTAAGTCCTATATAAATACAAAGTGCTAGTTAGAAGTATATAATAAAGACAGGAAAAATGATCATTGAATTTTCTTAAATCAAGTTGGAAATAATTTCATATGCCTTTAATCTCTTATTACTATTGGGGCTATTGAAAGGCATATAAATCTAGAAGTAGCTGCAAAACCGTTTTTCAGAGAAAACACATTTCGAGATTGTGTTCTGTCTCTTTTGCTATGTAAAGCGATGAAGGTATTGCTAAATCAAAGCTCTAACAACACATTTTCTTGCAGGTGTATTGCACCTCTAGTGAGAAGGAATGAATAGGGATAACTCTGGATATATTAACCTAAAACACACAACTGAAGAAAAATTAAAATTCAAAATATTGAAGTTTTTTTTCTACACGATGACAATTTGAAGGTACTTGGAAATAGTCACATAGTTATGTAATATATATCTTTTTTACAAGAGTACTTATCTGCCTATCTGACAAAAAACTGAAACATTGAAAGCTGTACCGTGTGTGTGTGTGTGTGTGTGTGTTGTTTTAAAAAAAATAGAACTAAGTAAATTTGAAGATCTAATTAGCTTTATTCAACAATTCATGAATGGGGCAGTATCCCATCTAGCAAACAGAAAGGAGCTCCAAAAAGCTGTGGAAAAGGAAATATTTTTAAAGACAGAAAAGGGATGGGAAAAAGGAGTTTATTAGCAACAAAAGCGTTTCAGGCAAGCTAGCCTTTCTAAGCAATAAGAGATCTGTTGGGCAGATCTCCTCTCTAGTGCTGACCTGGTACTTTCAGTTAAAGGTTACATTTTGAGAGAGGCAGAGACTGCAATTAGGTTCGGTATTAAGTCTTGGTTTGCTGACTTGGGACCTAGGCGACTCCATTTTGGTCTGTTGTCTCCTTTTTGACAGCATATAGATGAAAATTTCTTCAATATTGGAGAATACACAGAATCAGCTAATCATTCTCATCATTTCTAGACACAGTTTTGCATTGCAGGGATTTTGATCAGTTCCGTTTTTTAAAAATGTCTTCCACTGAAATTACTAGTTTGAATATTTTCTTGCCATATATTTGACCGATATTAGGATAAAAATAATTGGTTGCTTTGGTTCATCTAGGAATATAACATACACTGGAACTTAACAAAATAAGTTTTTGGCATCTCCAAGCATTTTTTAAAGTGGTATGAATTGGCCAACAACTAGAGTTTACTGATGACAAGGAAGTGCTACTTTCCAAAACAATGCAGGTTGAAAAAATCAGTTTTTTTGAATGGAAAACAATGTAGGTACAGAATCTTTTTGTGAAGGCAAAAGATGCTGAAGTGGAAATTGCAGGAATTTTGTTTAGTTTAGAATAGCAGAACATATGGCAAGCAGAATCCTTTTTGTAGGAGGAAAGTGTGGTCATAGTTATACACGTTAAAGTATTTTAGGTTTCGTTTGAGTGCATTTTTATGCTAGAATTTTACGTGTATCTACTAGATCACTGTGAATAGGGTAGAGAATGCTTTCATATACTGTTTTATGGCATGTCTGTATCTGCCAAACTCAACTTAATTGCCTGAGATGTTTTGCCGTATAGATACGCCAAGGTAAACCATAGGGATGTACTTTTTGTAATACTAATTAAATTTATTTTTTCACTGCTTAAAACCAGTCATAATAGCCATAAAATCTAACTTTTCCCTATTTTGGATAATGTCAACCTTTTGTGCCAAATAGCCCTATTAGTTTAACACCAGAGATTCCCCAGGAATGATTTACAATAGCTCATATAGACTGAAGTGCTTTTAAATGTTAAGCTAGGTTATGAAGACAATTGAGAATTCAAACAGAAGACAACATAAAGGGGAAGTTATCTATCTATCTGTCTATCTAGTAATCCTTATAGTTATACACACAAATGCACACGCATACACCCACGCACACATACACACATATACAAAGGAAAGTGAATTGAATTTTTTAAATCACAAAGACACATAAGAGCATAGTATATTTTGGGGCTGTCATTGTTTCTAGTCACTTGATTGGCTTTAAATAAGGAAATAGTCCAAAACTATGATTGATTCCATGTTATTTTATAAGGTGTTTTCATTTGCTTGAATTTACTAAGGTTATTTTTTACCTAAGAGTTAATGTGCATGGGCTAAAATTCTCCAGGAAAATTTTCTTCAAAACCCAAATTTTATTTTCATCTATCTCAGAAAATCAACCTCTATTATGAGTTAACATGCTCTATTACATTAACAATAATATGTAAATCCAAAATAACATTAAAAAATTTGAGCCACTTAAAAATTGACAATTCTCCCAGTTGAATAACCAATGGTATTGCAAGAATTAGTGCAGCTTTAATGCTCAATTAAATCTAGAGTTTCAAGAACCACTTAGGAACAGCTTGTGATTAAAGCATATGGAAAGGAATAGAGAGAAAGTTGCTTCTTTTTGTCAGCTGACTCCACGGAAGGTAAGTGTCCTTAGACCTATGCTGCAGGGAAATAAACAAGTCTTTTCACAGCTTGGCAGCTGTCCTTGGGATTTCAGTTTCCTCATTAATTAAAGATTCAGAAATGATAAATAGAATTTAAATCAAAATCAAAATTTGTGGGGAAAAAACAAAATTTGTGCTTGATAGGAATTTCAAATGGTGAAATATTGTGCAGATTTGTGAAGCTCTTCATTCTCTTTTAAGGATTTTTTTTTTACTTTCCATATTTTGCAAGTGATTTCACACTGGCATATCCTTTAACCTCTAAAGGGTTCTTTAAACAAATCATTAGTTTAGACAAGAGAATTAAAAAAGCGATAGTAAGATAATAATAATAACAAATGATGATATCATCTAGAAAATTAAAACTGTAAATTTTACTTCTCTTCTGCATTATCTCTTTAGGCGTCTTTGACAAACTTACTCATATCTCAATGGTTCGAGATTTATAGCTTTTAAAAAATAAAGTGCATTCTATAATTATAGCTAATAAATTTGATGTATATTAAATATTAGAGCTAGTGAGAATATATGCGTATCACTTACTAGATCTCAACATCAACTCAGTGACAATTGGTTATGCCAGAAAGTCATGTCAAATGATTTTTGGAAAGAAGCACAAGTTATTGATTCAACATACGTTCCAAAATAAAAATAAGTATAGTGTGCTTATGACAACAGATGTATATATAAAAAAAAAGCAAGATGATTTTAGTTGACAATCTGTTCAATGATTCAGCAGTGTCATGTCGTTCCCCCCAAAATGTTTATATTATATAATTTTGGTCTGCACTGAAAAATTGAGTCTATAATGCTAAGCTAGTAATCCCAAGCCTTCTTTTTTTGTTTTGTTTTGTTTTTACTGTTTTTTATCAAATTGTACCTACAATACAGAGTTCTCTGCTATGTGGTGGATTCATGATAGCTGTAAAGTCTTTGTCATTTCTTCCATTAAGAGGTGAAGTCTATTCCCCTTCCCTCTGAACCTGGACTCACCCTCTAACATGCTTTGATCAAAAGAATGAAGCAGACATTACATTGTCTATCTTTCAGACTGAGTCTTAGACCTGCAGATTCTACTTTGGCACCCAAAGAACACTTCATCTTGGAAACCAGAGACCATGTTGTGAGAAGGCCTCACCCTGTGCAAAGACCATGTGGAGGGGAACTGAGGCACTCTTGCCTATATATCCAACTGAGGTCCAAACAGAGTGCTGGTATCAGCTATCAGTCACAAGACAGAGCCCTATTGGATACACCAAACCAGTCCAGCCCCTTGATAACTGGAATCCCAGCTGACTCTACATGAACCAGGATAACCATACAGCTGGTTCATGTCAAATCATAGAATCATGAGGGTTATTAAAAAAAAAAGTTGTTTTGTTTTGTCACTAATTTTTTAGTGATGATTAATTGACTTTCAATTTATCCATTACCAGTTTGTTACATGGTGTTAGATAACCGAAGTGATCTTTAAGGGTTTTAGGAAAAATGGAGTACAGACAAGGAAGAGGTCCAAGTCTCTGACACCCATATGACTTATAAGTATTAGCATGGGCTCTGAGATTAGTGTTACTGTTCTCATATTGGTGTCACACATGGCAGGGATCCTCAGCTTCCCTCTGAGTTTTGTTGCTTCACCAGGTCTTTGTGACACAGTCTGTGAGTCAATTTATGTTCAGCACTCTAAAGCTCTTCGGAGACTTCAGTTCTTTTCTAAATCCAGGAATGGGGTTGGGAGCAGAACAACCTGTCTAATATTTTTCAGGCCCTGTTTGTGTGAGCCGACAAGGTTTCATGTGCTTGTTCGACTAAATGGTGGTCTAGTCCAAATGGAATACATCCAGAATCCACAACCCTTTCATTCAATTGACTTTGAAGTTACATGGTTCTCCATCCCATCAAGAACTCTTGAAAATCTCACCTTTCTAGAGGCCTCTTGTGGACTAACCAAATGGTTTTTGTTTTGTTTTATTTGAGAGAGAGAGAGAGAGAGAGAGAGAGAGAGAGAGAGAGAGAGAGAAAGCAAGCACATGAAGTACGGAAAGGGGCAGAGGGAAAGAGAGAGAGGGAGAAAATCTTAAGCAGGCTCCATACTTAGCACTGAGCCTGATGCAAGGCTCAATCCCATGACCCCCGGATCATGACCTGAGCCAAAATCAAGAGTTGGACACTCAACCAATTGAGTCACCCAAGTGCTTCCCGAATGGTTTTATTATAGTCAGAAAAGGCTAAAGTATTCCAAAGCGTGTTTTATAAATGTCAAGGTCCCATCGGAATTTCTTGATAATGTAATAGTGAATAGTATAACGACATTGTAAAGAAAGGAATAAGAAGCAAAGAGGAAAAGTATTAGTAAATCTAATTTAAATATTTTAGGATTATTGGCTCATGTATTCATTAACTAGATTCTGTTAAGTTTACACATGAATAGTGTTAATATCTAGTTGTGGTGACAGACATGTAAGCAGTTAACCCAAGTGTAACTCAAGATGAAATAAATGCTAAAAAAGAGACTTAAGCAACATACTCTGTCTATCCTCAGAAAAGAAAAATTAGTTGTGACTTCAGAAATTGGCTGGAGAGGAGATAATAGGTTTGAGGAAAGCTTCTTGAAAACAGAGGCGTAGGAGCTTGTTTGAGAGATTAAGTAAGGAGTGTTAATAAGCAATGAAAAAGGTAACTAAATTCCAGATTCAGGAAATGCAATGAAAAGAATAGCAAATATAGGAAAATTGGGGTGCACATGGGTGGCTCAGTTGTTAAGCGACTGACTCTTGGTTTTGGTTTAGGTCATGATCTCATAGTTCCTGAGATCGAACCCCACATGGGGCTCTGCGCTGACAGTGTGAAGCCTGCTTGGGATTCTCTCTCTCCCTCTCTCTCTGTTCCACCCCTACTATCTCTCTCTCTCAAAATAGATAAATAAACTAAAAAAAATATATAAGGTATATATAAGGTATGGGGCACCTGGGTGACTCAGTCAGTTAAGCGTCAGACTTTGGCTCAGGTCATGATCTCACCGTTTGTGAGTTCAAGCCCCTCGTCAGGCTCTGTGCTGACAGCTCAGAGTCTGGAGCCTGCTTCAGATTCTGTGTCTCCCTCTCTCTCTGCTCTTCCCCTGCTCACACTGTGTCTCTCTGTCTCTCAAAAATAAGTAAACATTAAAAAATTTAAAAATATATATATTTAGGGTATTTGGGAAGTTTGATATGAATAAAGATATAGGAAGATAAATATGAAGTGGGGAGATTGGAGCCAGGTTTCATCAGCCCTTGCTATGCAGTGTGGATATTTGGCAGGGGGGAGGGTGTAAGGCATCAGAGGATATTTTGGGGGTAGCAGTTGGATGATATGACCAAACTGGCATTTTGGAAAGATAGATGGTGACAGAAAGGAGGATGCTCTGAGGACTGAATAACTATGTAGCCTGTAGAATATTTAGGAGGCTTTTGCTATAGTTCAATAGACAAAAGATGAAAATATGTAAGAGTAAGTGGGAATGAAAAAGGGGATAACCATCAAAGACTACTTGACCAAACTTAGGGTTGATCATGAAAATGAGGATGGAAAGAAACAACTTGGAAGCTTCTAACCTGAGTGGCTAGGAAGATAGTTTTTAATTATCCTGGTGAAGAAGATAAGAGACTTTTGGTACAAAAAGGGCAGAGACACATAATGAGAACATGCAGGTTTTACATGGAGATTATAAGCAAGCATTTGCAATTCATTTGTAAAGCTCATAAGAAGAAAAAGTGAGAAAATGACATCAATTAAAGATATGTCTGTTGTTGAAAGAAATTGAAGCCATGAGAAGAAAGGGAGGGTGAAGAAAAGGCTAGAATAAAACCTCTGGAAATCCCGCTCAGTAAGGCAGAATGAGAAACTCACGGAAGATTAGTGTTGGTCAATCAAGGGAGAAGTTCATGGACATGGGTGACGCATAGAGCCAAATATTCTGAAAGGTTACAGATGATCCAACCACAAAATTGGATCCATAAATGAGAAGAGATGACTAAAGAAATCTAGAAAGCAAGCAAAACCCAGTATTTCAAGATAATTAGCAGAGAGAGGGAGAGAGCATTATAAAAATGGGATCTGAGGTGCACAGATTATCAACATATACAACAGCTTCTCAGAAGAGATTATTATAAATGATCCAAAAATGCATCTGAGTGTAGAATAATGAATTTTAGATTAGTGATTTATAACATGAAGTATTGCATTTAAGCAATATGCTATTATAAATTCCTAAACGATATTGGCACTGCTAGAACAGAGAACACATGGACTATTTAGAAGCCACATCTGGGTAGTTTTCATTTATTTTCATCTAAAGTTATAGCCAAGTTTATCTTAAACATTTTGTTGTATAATTTTGTATGATTTGAATATGTATTGGGTACATCCAAGGGAAATGTATAATTAAAACTTGATTATGGTTTCACTAAAAACTAAATTTCTTTTTTAAAAAACCTAGAAACTAATTCATTATTTACACACCACACACAATTGTTAGTGGTCTTAAAATCCAATGTTCAAGCTTTTCATTCTACCTGTGTAGCATTAGGATGCTGAGTAAATAGAACATGTTTTTTCTTTTTCTTCGTTTTAATGCCTAACACTATTCATTAACCGAGAATTATTTCTCTTCCATGAAAGGATCACAAAGTTCAGAGCTTGCGAACAATAAGGCAATGACACAACATTTTGATTTTTAATTTTTTTTCTTGAAGGAAAAGACTATAGAATCTCCATGTTTATAAAGAAGGGAAAACATGAAACTGAGTCATACAAGCAAGTTACTTTCAGAAATAGTTCATCAAACTCTCTGTAGATGGCTTTCCATGGAATTCTAAGTGCCTTTTCCACAAAGTAACTTCTGCTCATGGTATTTTAGCTAAATTCAAGGTAAGTAGCAGTTTCATTTTATGCAATAAATGTTTTGAGGTAAAAAGCTCTAGTTTTTACAGTTAGGTAGTTGTGGATCAATTGTGACCAAATATCCCAGCAAGTATTCCATGAAGTCAAATCTGTGAATGTGAGAGAGTGCTTCCACAGCCTATTCTGTTTAAATATTGTTGGAAAACTTGGGAAAATACCTCAAGGGAATCTGGATATATTTCACTTGTTTGTGATTAAAAACAAATAAAAAAAGGTCTCTTTTAACTGAAGATACTTAATTAAAGCTAAAGGAGGAAGCTAAGCACTTAACAGCAGGGGTACTCATGGATACAAATGCTTCATTAACTGGATAAAAAATGAGAAGAAAAACCTTTCCAAAAATATCTCTATGTGTTTCTGAACACATTTCATTAAGTGCATTTTTAATCAGTTGTCAGCATAGTCTACAGTGAGACCTCCCATAGTCATGACTCCAAAATATTTTGAGATAACACATCAAAATAAAGGGGCTGGATAGAAGTGACAATGAGACATTATTTTTTTGTTATAAAGATAGAGCAGAAGGACCACTATCTGCTCATGTGTATAGCATATATATTCCATTACAAAGCAAAAACATTCATTTATTCATTCATTTATTCATTCATTCACTCAAACGATAATGATTTCCTATCTACAATGTTAAGGCATATGCTAGGTGCTAAGTATGGAGTAGTGAACAGTAATGACGCTCAACAACAGGGAGGTCTGATTTCATGTGATAAGTGCCATAAAGGAACCGAATACAAAGTACCCTGAGAAAGTCAAGGTGATATAATTAATTCAGTCTTGGAAGGAAAAAGAACATTCTTCTGTGGTAGTTATTTCTATGCCTATACCTAAGCATGGAAAGGAATTAACCAGCCAAAGAAAAAGGGGAAAAAATGTCATAGGTAGTGTTAAAAGATAAGCTGAAGTGTATTAAATTAAAAAAAAAGTTCTTAAGTTTATTTATTTTGAGAAAGACAGTGTGAGTAGGGGAGGGGCAGAGAGAGGGGAGAGAGAGAATCCCAAGCAGACTCCATGTTGCCAGTGCAGAGCCCGACGTGGGCCTGATGAACTCACAAACCCTGAGATCATGTCCTGAGCTGAAACCAAGAGTTGGACGGTTAGCCAACTGAGCCACCCAGTGCCCCGCATATTATAATTTTTAAGAGTTTGTTTGAGCAAAAGGCTATTCAAATCAGGCAGTACCAGACCCAGAAGTGGTTAGCAGAGCTCCACTGACAGGAGCTAGGGGCAAGACTTCTAGAGAGAAGACATGGAAGCCAAGCAAAAAACTTACTTGATTGTAGCTTAAGCACTTGTCTTATTTGAGCAAGGTTAGTTGGCTGTTTGTGACTGGTTGTCCCTAACTTTTGGTATCTTAACCTTGAGGCATTTATGGACTTTCTTGTTTAACTACTTTAACAGCAGAAAGAATGATGTGTAGAGAAACCAGAAAGCAATGAGACGTGGACCTTCTGGAACTGCAGGTGGTTCCACGTGGCTGGACAGCAGCAGAGTAAGGGATGTGGATGAGGGAAGAGCAGAGATCATGTACAGGCAGGGGCCAGGGAATGAGAGGCCTCATAAACTATGCTCATTAGAATGGATTTTACCTGAAAAATAGTAATGGTAATAGTAATGTGAACAACTGTAAATTTTTAGAAAATGGATTATATTTTTAAAGTATCATTACATAAACTATATAAGAAACACAACTAAGTGTACAAAAGCCATTTTTTACATCTACCCCAAAAAACAATGGACTGGAAATATTACCAGTACTATCCCCACACAAGCTGAATTCACAACATCACAAATTTCATGCAATGGTTGTTTTGAGGATGATGGTACTCATGGCCCTGGGCACAGTCTGGCTATTTAACTGTAATGATACAATTTTTAAAGGCTAAAAATCATTAATGATAAAACCAGATACTTCAGAACAAAGTATTTTCAAGTGAGACGGAAAGTCAGTTTTGTCTATAGAATATAATCTTACCATATATGGGAGGGAAATCTTGCAGAACTGAACATAATGGCAGAGATAACCTTTTACATGAAAGTGATGTAACCATCTTCAGCCCCCCACCCCCCCCCAAAAAAAATGAGTTTGGTGAAGGTGATAATGATGGTGTTAGCAATATTATATGCATCGTATAATTTATGTGTTATTGGCAAAACATGGCTTTGCCTACTTAGACAGAGAAATAAACACAAGGTGAAAATTTCCCTCTACTTATTTTTAAGAAAAGAATAGTGGGTGAATGAAGAGTAACTTTCTCTTCCACTCACTTACCAAGCTGTTTTAGGAAAAATTCTAATCTAAGCAATAATGGGGGGCAATTTAGCAATAGCAGCTAGTGCATTAACTTGATGAAATGAAAGCAGTCAGTGTACTGATAATACTAAGAGAAAAGAATGAAATAATAATAAGCTAATGGTAACAGAATGAATTCTTTAAGGCATAAAAGGTTTAGCTTCTGGTGCACTAATCACTAATGGAAGCAATGATAATTCTCCTCTAACAAGATATGCCATAAATATCACCTGATAAGCCTCAAACTACGTTTTAACTTTAAGAGCTGGATTTTTCCCAGAGATACTCAGCCACATAATGCTATGTATCTTTTAAGATCAGTTATTGCACATATGCCGTGGAAGATATTATAAGATTTGTAGCAAAGCAGTTTTGCTTTGGAGATAAGAATCCTACTTTCAAAGGGAGCAGACTTGCTTCAGTGTTCTTCAGTTTATTCTTTTTTTAAAAGTTGTAAATATTTCTCTCTTGTGGACGAGACTGATATTGATTCTATATGTTTTATAACCACAACTTACGACATAATCCAAATCCT
Source organism: Cryptoprocta ferox (assembly GCA_028646485.1). Taxonomy (NCBI): domain Eukaryota; kingdom Metazoa; phylum Chordata; class Mammalia; order Carnivora; family Eupleridae; genus Cryptoprocta; species Cryptoprocta ferox. The sequence continues at coordinate 38,112,616 of CM053570.1, forward strand.
AGAGATGTATTACAAATGTCTTCACTTTCCATTGCTGCTTATTTTGATGAGCTGGAAATGGAGAGTAATCTTTGAATGGTCTATTTCTGTGGGTATTTCTATTATTGTGCAAGGCCAGGAGGCATTCCCTTTTGGGTTTTGCCACTTATAGTTCTCTTTTTTCCTAATCATTTTCTTCACTGCATCACGATCATGCAAAGACAAGGGAAATAACAGCTTTCTGTTGTGACAACAAGACAAACTACTCTCTGTTTAAATATACTCCTGGCTAGAAAAATGCAATAAACCATGGTACCTATGGAAATACATTAAGCATTTCTTGAAGTTAAATTGAGGAATTTTACATGGATATAAACAGAGAGCATTTGTGTGAGTGATTGGATTTTTTCCTTTGAGAACGATAAGAGTATATCAAAATTTTTCAGAGCAACTCCCTGAAGTTGGGAAACATACTTAATTTCAACAAATCTATTAAAGCCTGGAGAAAAAGGGAATCAATAAAAAATGCAAATCAATCTGTATATGAAGCATGACCTGAGAATATATTTTAATAACCAAAGTGCTCTGCTCGCAAGCTTTTATTAGAAAATGTCTGAAGCCCAAAATATGATTTAAAGGGAAGCAATTATTGTTGGTATTAATTATCTTGGCATCAAAAACTATTGGGGTACCTGGGTGGCTCAGTCAGTTAAGTGTCCAACTTTGGCTTAGGTCATGAGCTCACGGTTCATGAGTTCAAGCTCCACATGGAGCTCTGTGCTGACAGCTGGGAGCCTGGAGTCTGCTTTGAATTCTGTGACTTCCTCTCTCTTTGCTCCTTCCCTGCTTGCACTCTCTCTCTCAAAAGTAAATAAACATTTAAAAAATTTAAAAAACTATTTTCATGTACATAATATCAGAATATTTTTTGTTTCCTATATAAATTATTCAATGAATCATTTTATCATTATGTCTATTTTTCATTATCATCAGTACTTCTCATGATATTTAAAGATATAAAAAAGTTAAAAGAGTATTTTGTTTTCTCTTTATAATGGTTGTAATGATTGATATGACCACTTACAGTAGAAATATCAAGAAATATCATTCCTGAACATAGGAAGAAAAGAGGATTTTAAGAAAGATGAATAACTATATCAGTGCTAATAAAAATTATCCCAGATGACAAAAGCAAAGATGCCAGGATCAAGATTTAGAAAAATAAAAAAATTAGAAAAAAACAAAATAATCATTAATTATATTAAGGAAAATTAGGAAAAAAAGGAGAAAGAAAGAAAGAAAGAGAAAGAAAGACTTCTTCTACTGGTTAGTTACATATATGAACTTGGTTAGGCACCCAGTAATTCATAAAACAATGTACGTTTTGCTGTAAAGATTTAATGCAGATTCCCTTAGGATCTATAGTCAGTTGACTTCAAGTAAAGGCAAGTATCCTTGATAATGTGGGTGGGCTTCATTCAATAGGTGGAGGTCTTAAGAACAAATAAGGAGGTTCCCTGGCGGAGAAGAAAATTCTGGCTCAAGACAAAGCATTAACTCCTGCCTACCAGCCTGCCCTACAAATTTGGGACTTATCAGTTCCCATAATCACCAGAATCAATTCCTTAAAGTAAATAATAAATCTCTTAATGTCTGTCTCTCTGTCTCTTTTCTGTCTCTGTCTTCTCTCTCTGTCTCTGTCTCTCTCTCTCTTTGTCTCTGTCTACATATAATATATGGCACAGAAGGTAGTTCTCTTCCTAAATGTTCTCTTTCTGCTATTGAGGCAACATTTCCCTGGTATCATCTGAGAAAGATAATTCACTTACAAGTATTGCTAAAAAGAGGAATTTCTGCGATCATGTAATAACCAACAGTTTCCGAACGAAAATGTACCATTTTTTACAGCTGCATTCTCCATAATTTATGTGCTTTTTTTATTTTCCAAAATATCAGAAAAATGCTTTTTTCACTACCTGAGAACATCATTTAACATACATTCACACAAAACATATTGAAGTTCAAAGATAGGCCCCTAGCCTCCCAGTTTTCCAGATCTCAAGAGTGGAGGCTTACATTGTGCATCGTTCTGTATTCTTGTGAAAAGTCCCACTCAGGTGCATGATAAACACAGAAATAATTGTCATTATTTTCCACTATCTCAGAGGACTGATAAAAACATAACTATGTAGTGTAACTGTAGACTGTTTAATAACAATTGGGGTGTAAGTATACTCATGCTATGTAAATATTCTCATTGGCGAAAATATTTCTGTTATGTATTTTATAAGTACATATGAAAATGTGAGTGGCTGTTAGGTTATCCTATCTTAAATCTCAAATGATACATAAGTGCTCTGGTTCTTGTAAAGTACTGTACAGATGTGACATTTAGCTGAGTAAAGTATCATGTAGGTGATAGGACTTGAGAAAGGTTTTAAGGACAAGGACAACTTAACAACCACAAAGGAGGTAGAGGAACACTGTATCTGGGGAGGGGTTTAAGCAGAAGTTCAAAATAGCTGAAAGCCTTGAGATATTTGGAGCCACTACCATGGAGGGTAGTGTAAAAGGAGGTTTCACATTTTACCATTTTAAATGCAAGAAAACAAAACAAAACACAACTTTGTGCTCCCAATTCAGGCTTCCTGTGATTACACAGCTGCCAATAAAGAAAGGTTTACTACAAAAAAAGAAGTTGGTATAAATTGCAATAAACAGTAACACTTTAAAATAATTGCCTAATCAATATTAATTCCTCTGGTATCTATTTAACAGCATTAATCACAGTGAACTCATTTAGTATTAATGTGAATGTCACAAGTAATTCAATTGGATTTCCACTGCAATTCAACATTAATTACCTCAACTGGGCCATTATTTTAAAGGGTTACCCAGTAAACATGAAAATAAAAGCAATAAAATAATGCATCAACGAATTATAGTGTGGTGCTATATATTTCATTTGTATATAACAAAATATTTGATACATTTGAAATATTTTCATCAAAGGGTTTCATTTGTTAGTAGAATGTATACAGTCACATGTGCCCACAGAACTATGACATTTCACTTACCATATTTATAAGAAAAAGGTAGTCTTGTAGAGAAATTTATCAAATATTGAGATTTCTCATGTAAGTTCCAATGCTTTGGTACAAAGCATTATTTTAACTGTTGACTCGCTCTCTGCAAGGGGAGATAGGTATGTATATTGCCACAACAATGATTCATGGCACTTGAGTTTTACAGTATTTATGCTAGTTTGACAAGGGTTTTTTTCCCCCCTGATTATCTCACTATCGGCTGATCAGTTCTCTTATGTCACTTGTATATAAGCACTTAATTTTGCTGCCTGTTTTTCACTTTTAATTTTCTTTCTAATATACTTAAAACTAGAAAGAAGGAAGGAATGAAGGAAGGAAGGAAGAAAGGGGTAAAAGAAAGAAAGAGAGAGAAAAAAAATGAGAGAGAAAGAAAGCAAAAGAAAGAGGAAGGAAGGAAGGAAGGAAGGAAGGAAGGAAGAAGGAAAGAAGGATTGGAGGAAGACTTGTTTCAAGTATGTGTGAAGTATAAATTAGTAGGCTCTAAGTGGCAGAATTCAGGTCTCCAAATATAAAAGCTGTCATACACTGATTATACATAAGATATTTCAGCTTTGAAAAGCCTCCAAATTTTCTTTTGACTTTTAGGTTGTATTCTAGGATGTTAAGATTTCCTGATTCTAGTTAAATTGTTCTGAAATGTATCACAAAATGTAAATACTATATATAACATTTTATTTTCCATTTGTATTTCATATACAAGCACTCAAAGAAGGGAGTGTGTTTTATTCAACTTTGCACATTTTACAACACTGAGTAGAGAGCTTTGCAAACTGAACATTCACTAAAAAAAAGAAATAAAAGAAAAGAAAAGAAAAAAATGATTATTTACCTTATCATAAGTTTTTAATTTTTTAAAAATTTATTTGAGAGAGAGAGAGAGAGAGAGAGAAAGAGAGACAGAGAGACAGAATGGGGGGAGAGTGGCAGAAAGAAAAATCTTAAGCAGGCTCCACACTCAACATGGAGCCTGACACTGGAACCCCAACGCGGACCTCGATACCACAACCCTGGGATCATGACCTGCGCCAAAATCAAGAGTTGGATGCTCAACTGACTGAGCCACCCAGGCCCCCTACCTCATCTTAGGTTTTAAATAGAGACAACTATTGGGGCTCTGGAACATCAGGGCTTAATGAACCAACCTGAAAACAGATGGCAGGGATATTGGATTCAAACCTGAGTAAAAACTGAGCTCTATAATATATTAACTATAGGTTGTTGGTCATGACACTTAGAATTTTTCTGACCCTCAATCTGTCTGCCTATAAAATGAGACTAAATATATCTACCAAAAAGTGTTGTTGGGACTAGAATAATAGATATAACTATTGCTATTACTTTGTTTACCATTTATTCATTCATCCAAAAAATTTATATATATATATATATATATATATATATATATATATATATAATATTAGCTATAAAAATGAAGGGAAACTTGTCATTTGCTACAACATGGATGGACCTTGAAGAGATTATAAGTGAATTAAGTCAGAGAAAGACCAATACCCAGAGACAGACAAATACTATATGATTTCACTTTGTATGGACTCTATTTAAAAAAGAGAAGAAAACAACTTGAAACGTTGTACGGTAACAGATGTTAACTTGATTTATTATAGTGATCACTTCACAATATGCACAAATATTGAATTACTATGTTGTACACCTGAAACTAATGTAGTGTTGTATATGTCAATTACATCTCAATTAAAAAAATACTCATTGAATGCCTTCTTTATTCCAAGCATAATAGGTGTCCGGGATAAAAACAGATCAAGGCCTTCCCTGTATAGAGCTTATATTCTAGGGGGTGACTGATACTAACCAGATACATTATACATCATTTCAGATCCTTATAGGTAATATAAATAGAGACATAGTAGGGAACGAGCTGGAGAGTTGTTTTTGTTTATCTGGTATTTAGGTATGGTACTCAGGAAAGCATTTGGGACAAAGTGAGGGAGAAACTCAAGTGGATATGAGTAGGGAGACAATTCTGGGTAGAAAGAACAGTCATTATAAAGGTCCTAAGGCTGAGAATTCTTGATATTGGAGCAACAGGGAGGAGGCCAGAGCTAGCGTGGCTGGACAGGAGCAATGACAGCCAGTGATAGGAACTGAGGTCACAACATTATCAGGGACTTTGATCATATACATGTTTGGACCATGTGAAGAACTTTGGATTTGATTCTGAGATAAGAACACAGCTGATGATTTGAACAGAGATGTGATTTGACTCACAAGATGAAGGAATGACTGCTGTGTGGGAGACACTGAGAGCAGAGCAGCGTGAGTGAAGGAAAGGGCTCCAGGAGGCGCTCTCTCTCTCTCTCTCTCTCTCTCTAAGAGACTACATTAGTTTCAGGTGTACAACATAGTAATTTCTCAGAGAGAGAGAGAGAGAGAGACTATATATATATATATATATATATATACATATACACACACACACACACACACATATATATATAGTTTGTTCTTTCATTGCATAATGGATTATATATCATGATATAGGAAACACACACACACACACTTCGAACTAAAACAAGATTCTATTTGTATTTCTATTTGTTTTGATGAAGAATTTAAGCTGTAGGAACATGCTTCATCTTTCCATTTCCCTCCTATTGCTTTGTATTCCCACTGGCATCCTTCTGCATACATGTGTGCTCCTACTTCAGCATCAGAAGCATAATTTAACCTATTGAAGCCTTCCTTGCTTTGTTTGTAAAATGCTCAGCTCTGCTCTCTAGGTTGAGAGCGAATTGAATCAGAGAGGTGGGAATACATTGAAAACTGTTAAAGTGGCCACAGTTGTCAGATGCAATCAATGTATTATAACCTATTACATATTGTGTTTTATGGTTACGTAAAAATACCTTGTGATTCTGATGGTCCTTTATTATCTATGAACATCTCCTTAGAAACGGGAATTTTCAATGTGTTATTTCTTTTTCAGTATATAGCTTTATATGAAAGAGAATGTTGAGTTCTCTTGCACTTCTTCTACCTCAGGAGAATGTGTTGCGGGGCAGGTTGCAGATGCATCTGCTGAGGGAGCCCTCTCCAAATCCAGAATAACTAGACATTGCAATATGACATAGCATACTGCAGATGGGATAGTGTTATTGTCTTGCGTGCATATAAATGTGGTGGAAAATATGTTTCTTCATTGTGTTTTATAGCTTGCCAGTAGCAGCTAGACTCTTATTTATTTATTTATTTATTTATTTATTTATTGGCTTGGGGCGGTACTATACAACTAACTTTTATAATTATTGCTTTTGTATTTCCTATAGCTTCATCCGATTTATATCAGCTTATGTTTTTTAACGTCCTCTTATAACTGTTTTTGCTCTTTGACTCTTGAATTCCATCATATTTTTCAAAATGCTGTATGTGGCATGTTAATTTGACTCCTATGTTACAGCCAGAAGGCCATGCTATTTGAATTGTTTTCAACAGGTGGAAATAAATATTTTTGAGTCTTCTGAACAATTTGGGCAGCCCTATTGATGGTTAATGAGAAATTTGTGAGACACTAGCTAAGGTTAATTAGTGTCAATACAAATTGTTTTCTTTTTTTCTTCTTGTTTTTGTTTTTGATTTTTTAAAATTATAAACCTGCCTAATGAGGAGGGACTGATTAACATGTTAGAGTATGTTTCTTTTTGATAAATGTGCAAACCTGTTCTAAGACAATTGAGTAGTAATGACATTTCTATTTCTAGAATAATACTTTTTGATTATCTTTTCATACTTTGCATTTGGTTTTACTTTCCTCATACCAAAGAGACTATTCAAACTGTCAGTGAAATATCAGCAATACTTATTTATATTGTTTTATTTTGTAACAGTATAATTGAGATATAATTCACATACCATACATTTAAAGTGTGCAATTAAATGGCTTTTAGTATATTCAGGGCTGTGCAACCATCACCATATTCATTATAGAGTATTTTAATCACCTCAAAAGAAACCCCCATACCTTTTAGCAGCCACTCTCTACTTCTCCTCAATTTCAGGCAAATACCAACTCACTTTTTGTTTCTCTAGATTTGCAGATTCTGGACATTTCTTCTAAATAGAACCTTACAAGATACAGCCTTTGTAGTGGCTTGCTTCACCTTTGTAGTGGCTTGCTTTGATTTTGATCATTCATCATCAAAAATGAATTTAAGATTCATTCATGTTGCAACATCTAACAATGCTTCATTCCATCTTATTTCCAAATAATGCTCCATTGTGTGAAGAGAGCACCTTGTATACCTCCATTCATCAGTTGGTGGACATTTTGGTTTCTACCACTTTTTCGGCTATTATCAATACAGGTGATGTGAACATTCATACATTTTTGTGTGAACATATGTTTTCATTCTCATGTGTATATAACTAGGAGTGGAACTATTGGGTTATATGGTAACTCCATCTTTAAATCTGTGAGGAACTTCTAGATTGTTTCACAAGGCAGCTGCACCATTTTACATTCCCACCAGCAGTATATGAGTACTAGAAATTCTCCATGTCTTTGATAATACTAGTTATTATCTGTCTTTTATATTTTAGCCATCCTAATGATTATAACGTGGTATCTTACTGTGATTTGGATTTGCAATTCCCTTATGGCTAATGATGAACATCGTTACATATTTTTTATTGGACATTTACATACCTTCTTTGGAAAAAATGTCTATTCAGGTACTTTCCACTTTAAAAAATTGTGTTGCCTTTTTATTATTGAGTTGCAATTCTTCTTTATATATTCTAGATACCTTATCAGATATGATATTTATAAAAACTTTCTCCCATTCTGTTGATTGTCTTTTCAGTCTCTTGATGGTGCCTTTGAAGGACACACAATTTTAATTTTGATGAAGTCCAATGTATCTATATCTTTCTTGTCTTACTTGTCCATTTGGTGTCATACCTAAGAATTCATTGCCAAATCCAAGGTGAATAAAGAATTATACCTGTGTTTTATTTTAAGAGTTTTATAAGTTTAGCTCTTACATACATGTCTTTGAATTATTTGAGTTATTTTTTGTATATAGTGTGAAGTAAGTATACCAGTTGTCCAGTACCATTTGTTGAAAATACTATTTTATCCCAAGAAACTTTTATCTTAAGGTAAAGATAAACAACTATCAGGGATTGAAGCAGCAATTATTATCTCCATTTTATTCAACAAGCATTGGCTAATCACCTACTTTATCTATTTGGTCTTGGACTTTATGCTATGAAACACTGAAGTCACTCTTCTCAGGCAATTACAACCCAATTAGTTGCTATATGAATTATTAGGCCTAAATAAAATAACATTTCCTACCCACCCATTATAAGTTTCAGCTGCCTTTTTTATTCCTCTCCTGTGTGTGTGTGTGTGTGTGTGTGTGTGCGCGCGTGCATGATGCTGGAATTAAAGACATTGATGTATATAGATATTATTTAATTATATAGCAATATCCTCAATCCCAACACCTAGAGTTATTCATATAATTTTGCTTTTCTCTTCCTAATAGCGTGAGAGATTTGTTTCACCCAAATGTGAATAAAAAACTTTTTTTATTTAGTGGTTTTATAATTCTATCTTTTATCTTTCTATTCTGGTTTCTTAAGTCCCTCCTTTCTTATTTCTTGTTAAGTTATTTTTACAAAGAAATGGGTAGAGAACATCCTCTATTTTCTATGTCCTTCTAAGAAACAAAAAAACTTTAGTATTCACAAAAGCTACTCAAACTGTCAAGTATAGTTATTTTTGTGAGATTAAGAATACTGGAACTGACCTCTGCAATATTTTATAATATCTGGCTCCATATCAATGAGCTGATTAGGACAGGTGTAATACTTGACATTGTAAGTACAAGGTTGAGTTTGCTATAGGCATGTTGTCTCATTGTTTTTCACATCATCTTCAAGGTATTCTGGCTCTATAGAAATAGTAGCAATTATGAAAATAAGGATGGATAAGGGCAGTCCCAGAACACTTGTGTAAACTGCCCCTTGTACTAATAACCATGTATTTAAATTCCCATCTTCAGCTCTCACAGATTGGCTTGGTCAATGCCTACAGTTATTATGGAAGCATCTTTCTTATTTCCTGGAAACTATAAAAGGCTTTGCCTACATCAGCAGCTGCTGGTCATATGGCATATCTACCTCTATTGGCAGCTTTCACGAATACAGAGGCAATCCCCACTGGAGATCTAAGATGTTAAATCAATCTCTTTTTAAAATCTAGACCAAAGTAACTGATGTTTGATGTTGCTGTTAAGAATTTTTAATTTTTGCAAAGCTCCTGGGAATTCTTCTAGAAAGCCACTCAGAATATAAGTGCATTCTATTGTCTGTATTGCATTAAGTCAAACTCTTACATTCATTTGCCTTAAAGAGAAAAATGTCTTCTTAACGATGTACGCATCCTTCATTCTCTAGGAAACATGTGCTTTGAGATAAAATCTGCCTATATTACAGAACAGTTTCTGGTCAACGCAAAGGGAGGTAAGAACTGTATGAACACTACCTGTAATGCTACTATTCTACCTGGGAAGTGAACTCAGTTTTGCCTATTGAGAAGGTAAGGAGTGGACTCTTGTTAAAGTCAAAAAGAAATACTCCCCTGTTCTGTATTCCTTTTTCTGTAGCCTTCTGTGAAAGTTTGGGAGAACCACATACATAGAGCGTACAGAGAGTGAGAGTTTCGAGCACAGCGGCAGGAGGCTTGCACACCCCTCACTACTGAAACCACGGACAGGGAAGGAAACTCAGTAGGAACGTTCTGTGGGACACATGTAAAAAGTGATTCTGGCATTTAAAGAAAAGAAAATCTGTTGAAAAATTAGCTAAGAATAGTTCTCTTGAACTGACTTTAATGTGGTGTTAAGAGTACTTCTTTCATCCTCTGCAGCTACAATTGAAAATTAGGTTCCGTATCCATTTAACGATGCATTAGAAAAGACCCAAATGTGGATTTATGGATAAACAGCAAACCCTGAGCTTGGTGATTCTGAGAGTGAACTTTGAGGTCAGTACAAGTTTTAGCTACCATGAATAGTGGTGTGTGAACATTCATGTCCAACTTTGTATATATTTATAGTATATGAGAATTTGGCAAATCCTTTTGATAATTTCTGCACATATGCAAAATAGCTACCATAATAATACATACTTCCTAGGGTTGCTTTGAATATTAAATGACATAATGGATACATAATACACACCATCATACCTAGCAGAGTTCTACCTTTCTAGTAAAATAAAATCTTTCACTATAACTGTTATTGGTAGCAAAAAAAGCAAAAATAAAAACAAAAACAAAAATAAAAACAATACTCATCACAGAATTTTCAGATTTTAAGGTAAAACAAAGGAGAATCAAATACAGACGTTTTGCACATTGAAGAGCAGGAAAAAGCACTAACTTTTTTCTCCCATCCTACAGAAGTTTGTAAAATCTATAAGATCACTATGTAACCACATAAAAACAAAATGTCTGTCATACTACAATACTTTTGAAAAGTTCAAAAGAAAAAGGTCAAAGAGTGTGCCTGACGTAAATGAAATGTTTTCATTTCTAGTTAGTTAGTTAGTTATACACTAAACTGTTGTACCCTTCAAAAGCCTTCGAATGCAAAAGGCAAGACGGCACGCTTCCAAATATTCAGAAAATGGATGATTGGCTTCCTTTAACCAGATTTAAATTGCACCTAGCTTCTGCAAGTCAGGCACATGTATTGATTTAATAATTAAATGCCATATTCTCATTCCCTGTTCTACCCATGCGTTTTTCCTCAGGCAGTGAATATGAATGTTGAAGAATTTGAGAGTCTAGACTTCAGTGGGTAGTCAAAGTTGGTGAAAGAAATGCACTGTATGGCATGCCAAAACAAATCTAAGAGCATTTGCACTTCTTGTAATCGAAAATTTAGCAAGACATGCAATCCTCACTGGATTCCTCAAATGTCACAGACGTTTCTAAAGGACAAAGGTATGTTTGCTTGTTTTCTCCCATTGTCTTAACAGTTGTTGAGAGCTCTCTTATAGAGTAATAACACTTCAAAACTTGATATTTCGATGTTATATTCCCACTCTCTCCTTTTAAAGAGGAGGAAGTTAACACTGAGGGTTTAAAGAAATCATTTGCATTACACATACATTTGACTCAAAGACTGCCTTTTACAAAGAAAAAACACAAGGTATATAGTAAAAGATGAAAATCCATTCAGTATATCTACACATACCTTTCTACACATAACACACTTACTTTTAAATGTTTATTTAATTAAAATTGTAAATGTACATACATATTTTTAAATCCCAAAGGAATATATATAATAAACAATATTATATGTTGTACATTATACATTATATATTTATATAATATATGTGTTCTTCCTACATATATAGACATATATGGCTAAAACCTATTCTGACTCAAATCTTTTTAGTAATAATAATGTATAATATGGTCAACTTTACTTAAATATTTTCAGAACTTCATATTTGTATAACATTCTATGGGTATTATTGAATTCGTACCTGAAAAATGAAACAAATATAATTGAATCTACACTTAAAAAACAAACAAAACTGGGGCTCCTGGGTGGCTCAGTCAGTTAAACATCTGACTTCAGGTCAGGTCATGATCTCACAGTTTGTGGGTTCAAGCCCCGCATCAGGCTCTGTGCTGACAGCTAGCTCAGTGCCTGGAGCCTGTCTTCGGATTCTGTGTCTCCCTCTCTCTGTCTCTCCCAACTCGCACTCTCTCTCTCAAAAATAAATAAAAATTAAAAAACAAAAACCAACAACAGAGACACCTCATTCTATTATCTATCCAATATGACTCAAACTGAGGTAAAGAAGCCAGATAAAGCATAAACATCATGGCATTCTCCCCTTCATCTTCATTTCTATCGTTCTTCCCTGTATCCCCCTTCTCCAACAGCTAACAATCCTAACATTACTCAGTTACAGCCACGTGTCACAAGTGAAGATACATATGTAGGGGAAGAAAGGGTCTACTAGCAGTGTTTGTGCCTCAGCAAACTGGTCAAAATGACTCAATATATGAACAAATAAAATACATAACGTACCTATATGCATACATTGTAACTACAAATACATGGCATGAGTTATATGCTTGTCCCTACCTCAGAAGAATGATTTAAGTTACTGTGACATCCTTACCTTTTCCAAAATATTGACATTACAATGAAGTCACTGAGCACAATTCGGGTGAATTGAAAGTCAAATTTGCTTTGATGAAGGAGCAAGCACAGCCAGAGAACAAAATGCCGGGTAATTAACAGTACATCCAAAAAGGAAAAAGCGATCTTGAACCAGGGTGGCAACCCATTTTAATGGCAATGGGTCCGGATATAGGATCAGAAGACCAGGGTTCAAATCCCAGCTTAGAAACTTATACATGCAACTTCAGAGGAACCATTCAATTCTTAGCCATGGAGCGTGCAAAGCTGACTATAACATGCCTTTCAAATAGGTAGAGACAACTGTGAATGAATCATGGTATTGCTGTGAGTAAAATGCTTCAAGGGAGAAAGTAGTAGCAATGTAGGAATATGGAAAAGAATACCACAAACTCTCTTTGGGAGTCAGATATGACTTCACTAAGTGGACAACTGAAAGGGTAAATGGTGGTGTACCAGTTTGGAGACAGAAAGGGCATTCAGGACTAATAGACCTATATGTAAAAGCACATCGCAGTGAATGAATGATAAGAAAGGGAGTGTAAGAAGATCAGTGGGTGTTCAGGCTACTAGTTATGAGGAAGTGAAGGATATAGAGTCAAAGACCTGGGAAAAGCTGGATTTTAGAGAGCTTTGCTGGATATGCGTTAGTCTTTCGGCTCTGTCTTATGGGCATGCCAAGTCAGTGATAGGTCTTTAGTAGAGAGATTACGCGGTTCAAATGTGTAAGTTTAGGAAGATAACCTTAGCTGTAGTACAGAAAGATACTTGTTTAAAATTAGGTGGGAGGCCATTTGCAATGGCATAGGTAAAACATTGAAGGCAGGTGAAAAATTTGCCTAAGACAGGTACCGTGAAATTGGACAGTAGAAGACAAATTCCGGAAATAATTCCAGACTAGAATGAACAAGCTCTGATAACCATTTAGAAGTTTAAGATGAGAGGTGAGAGGAACGAAAATCTATGATTAAATGTTTTTTTGTTGGTTTTTGTTGGTTGGTTGGTTGGTTGGTTGGTTGGTTAGATTTTTGCTATTGCTTTTGCTGTTTTGTTTTGTTTTGTTTTTGTTTTTTGTTTCTTTTTAGCTTGGAATACTGTGTGAATGATAATGGCTTTTAAGAAAAATGTCATAAACTGCAGAAGTTATCAAATTTGTGTTCAATTTATTGATTTATGTTTTGACATATTGAATCTAGTCACCAGAGAGAGAGGTCTCACATAGAATGCTGAAAGTATAATCTTGGATTTACAAGAATGGCCAGGGTTAGGATATAAAGTTTAGGGGTTCCCCGGGTGGCTCAGTTGGTTAAGCATCTGACTCTTGGTTCAGCTCAGGTCATGATTTTGCAGTTTGTGAGTTTGAGCCCCACATTGGGTTCTGCACTGACAGTGCAAATGTTTAACAAACAGTTAAAGGATAATTAGAGAAAGAGAATAATCAGTCAGGATTAATTAATAGGAATAATCAGAGAGGTATTAGATTTCAGGAACGCCCTGTAGGCAAAAGGCCAAAAAGAAGAGATGCTTCCAGTAGTGTTTCCAGTAGCATAGGGTTGTCAATAGAGGAAGTATAGCAGAGATCAAATCAGTTGAAAGCTACAAAGAAATTGTGTGGGAGAAAAATGCCCAGAAAACAATGCTGGAGCCAAGTGAGAAGTGCATTATACTGGATATACGTGATTTTATTTGAATAAATAATTATATGCTCTATATATGTTTTGCAAGTCACATTAAACATGATCTCAGTACTGACAGAAGTGTGTTAGGACGAGAATACTAAGCACCGTGTCCGTGTTTCACTATCATCCTTGGTGCCTTCATGTGTGACAGAATTTTCATGCTCATGAGGTATTAAGATTTTGTTTTTTTAAAGTAATCTCTACACCCAACGTGGGGCTCGAACCCACAACCCCGAGATCAAGAGTTGCATCCTCTCTGACTGAGCCATCCAGGAACTCTGTTATTTTTAATATTAATATTAGAATATTAAGCTGTCCTCTAATGTCCATGAAGGACTCAAACGTTAACAGTTTGATTTTTTCCTGCAACAGTGTTTTCCACTGTGGAAGAAGTGAGATTTAAAACTTAAAAAAAAATACCCCCCCAAAATTATCTCCATAAAATAAATTAGAACTGTGCTCATGCATGAGAAAAGGAAGTCGTATTATAAATTCCACGGTGTAAGAACAACTCTGCATTACTGTGCATTTCGTATGAAATGGTTGAACATATGATGTCTCTATCCATTTGTATATTCACTGCTACATATTTAGTGGAAACACATTGAAAATAATTCTTTGCATCTGAAATCTAAATCCAGTTTGCTTAGATTTTATCACAAGTGGAAGTTATTCTATTGTATGTACAAACTGAATCAGAGTATAGAAAATATGCCTATATATAGTAAATCCTGAAGCTACCCATGGCTTTGTTTCCCCCTTATTTTGAAAAACAATATAATAATTCAGGATAGTGCTTTTTTTCCCCTCTAATGAATATGTACGTAATAACCCCAACTTACTGTCTTGCTTCTGGAAACACACCACCAGGGTGCATTGGAAACATACCTCTGCCAGGTTGTCTGTGGTTTTCTGGGAAGCTTTGAGGTTTTAACTTTGATCTCTCCCCTCACACACTGAGATTTTCTCCTGACTCCACTAGCCCAGACAGAATCTCTACCCTTGATCTCTAAGGTAATCTTAAACATACTCTTGACACCAGCATCACTCAGTGCTAAAAGTTTCCCTCTTCACTGTGCTATGTTTACTCTTCAGTTTCTGTGTTGTCCTTTGCTCATCTAGACTCAAAAGTGGCTTCTTTAAACTTACCTACCCTGGAAGAGTTTCCCAGCCATTTAGTTCACTTGTTTCCTGCCTTGACTAAAGTATTTCGAGGTTCCATTTTTGTTTCCCCAACTCTTTAAACTCCTTTATACTGAGGAGACTAGACTTGCTCTTTGATCTGTCAAAGAGTTTTTAACAATGTTTGACCACAGGGTGAACTCTGCTTAAAGTGTCTTCATATTTTTACGGAGCTTTCATTCAATGTCCTTTTATACTGGTTCTCTTCTAACCCACCCTACACCTCAGATATTGAAGTTTTGTTTTATTTTACTTTTTAACCCATTCCTGTCAAACCTGATTTCAGAAATTAATCTGCCATCCGTCACTTCTAGCTTCATATGCCATTCACATAATGTGTTATCTCAACTAAGGATATTTGCCATTGAGCTCTCTGTTTCACAAGTGGATAAAAAGAGGGGTCCGCTCGACATAAAACACAATAAATTAAAAAGTAACTATTGGCTCTTTGGGCAGAGAATGTTTCTGTAAATCCTGTCAGCCTATAGAATCATTGTCGTTTTGTCATCTAATAAAAAGAAGCAGGTCATGTACAAGGGAAGGAGATATTCATTAATCTACTTTGGTGTCAGTCTCTCATGATAAATATGTGGAACATATAACTAATACTTTCATGCAGTTTAACCACTACAAAGGACTTTCATAGATATTATCTATTAGTTCCTCACATCAAAAAAAGTCTGACATAGCTGTTATCATTTTTTCCTAATTTAATAAGTGAATTCAAATCCAGAAAAGTTAAAGTTTCCAAAGGCCCCCAGTTAGAGGCAGTTGGATCTGGAACTCTATCCCAGCTCTGTCTTCTCACATCTTGTTTACTTTCCCCAACATTACAGCTGCCACATTTATGATTTCATCGTTTCTCAAAACCTACCCTTTTCCCAGTTACTTCTTCTTAACCGATGCGTTGCTTTCACCATATGGATCTCAGACAGCATTAAATGTGTTTAATACCAATTGCAGATGGAATGCAGACTTAAATATTTTAAATGAATCTCTAAAAGAAGTTGAGCTCGTTTACTTGGTATTTATCCCAACCAAGATATAGGTCTGGGCTTGAGAAGTAGTGCCAGGCCATAACCACACAATGCCAACATTAATGTCCTTAACTTATTATTCCCCAAGCGCTGCTATGTGATGGTTAATTCTACCTGTCTTACCACATTTGCCTGCCTCTGTAGCTCATTTTTGGAAGCCATCCCTCTCATTAGCTGCAGGAGTTTCACTTAGATCCTCTGAATATTCCTAGAGTTGATGGTGTTCCTCTGGCACCAACATCCATTTATAGAATCTCTCGTTACTAGAACTTCAAACAGGAAGGTGCAGATTTCTGAATTGAATTAAATTCATTTTAAAAGACATGCAAAAGTTATCATGACCTCCAAGGAATTAAATACACAATTTCTACTGCTAATTTTTAAGCTAGTTACATTCATTCATTCATTCTGAAAACATTCATGGTACTAAGTTCTTCCAGTTTTCAAAGTCATCCCTGGGAAATATATTCTGGGATATTTCATTTGTTTCTCTTCAGCGTCCATTACGAAAACAAACAAGAAATATACAGTGTGAAACTTTAAGCCACACTTGTTTTTAAAGGGATAAAGAGGAACAAATAGGAAGGTATGGTCCCCTGCTGAAATTACACGTGTGAGATTGGTTTAATATTGTACATTATTTGATTAGTCTTTGTATTTCGCTTTGTCTGAAGTTACCATGGACAGGGTAAAAGATGCTAAGTTAAATCCAATGCTGGGGTCTGAATATACTCCTTGCTCTAAAGACTCACCAGGATGTCTCCAACCTTCTCTGTTGCCCTGAGGGCTGAGCCGAGGCCTAGTTTTCACTGACAAAGAATACATTTTAACAGATGAGTAGCAATTCATTTTTGGCTCTTTTTGGCAAGCTGCCTAATAAAATTCTACTGCCTGGACCAAGGGGATCTTGAGGGTCCACTATCATTCACTCTACTTTCCCAGCCCACCCCCACACTCTTGACCAGTCCTTCAGTAGTTCCTTCCTGTGTACACATCAGCCACTCTACACAGCCAAATGGATGCTGTCAGTTGTATTTGATGGTTGTATATACTCAGAGGTTCAGTATCAAGTAAGCCCCACTTTTTGCCCCTTAGATAGAGGCATATATTTATGAGTACCTATATATCCTCACATAAAAACAAAATTCTTCCTATATTGTGCATTTTAACAGAAGAGGACTTAATGAAGTGACGAAATTTTTACAACTTGAAACAACACCGTTTATTGTTTCATCTCTATTTAGAAATCAGCCTCACATAATACTGCAGGTGTTAAAAAAAACACAAAAAGCAAAACAAAAAACAAAAAACCTAGAACTCTTGCCTTTAAGAAGCATACCTATAGAGAAGGAGGCAGTCATAGAAAGAGGAAATATTACATGACCACAGTTGCCAGCTAATTATATAGACCATTTTGTTTCAGAGTTTGGAAATGACTCTAGGTTTAGTAGGAAAGGGTTTATAGAGGAGATGGAATTTAAGGTGGCTCGAAAGCAACTGTGAAACAAAAGTTAAAAATCTGAACTTAGGTTTTAAATCTAGTCTCTGTCATTTCATGGCTCTGTGCCTTTGGAAATAAATTTAATATATTCAATATTCAGTTCTCCTAATCTTTAAAACAAACCATCTTTTCAGAGGTTCATTTGGTGAATCCACGTAAAATCACCAACCATAATGCCGTATAGATATTAGACTCCCAATTATGCTGCATGAGGATGGGTGAAGCTTTCTTTCATAAAAGAGAAAGGGACGTACAAGCAAGGGAAGTAAAATAAGCAAAATAACAGAAGTGAAAGATGACAAAATAAATTCAGTCTATTAAGTCTGCCACTTTGATTGACATTTGGGGGTAAGTCAATACAAAGGAGAAGGGGTCCAATTATGTGTGACACTCTCCCCAGAAGAAGTCTGGATTTGACCTTGAGAAATGGTGACTGACAAAAGGTATTTAAACATGAATATACATTCCTAAAATTCCTAAAAGAACATTTTGAAAGCACAATCAGGAGGAACAAACAATGTTTTCTAAGTAATTATACATTTATAGCCCAAAATATTTTGTGACATATTTATTTAAACATAGTCTCCAATTACACATCTCACAGTGATCTAATGATGCAATGTACAGAATTACTTAAATTAATATCAAATTATGGTTTAGCTAAGAGAATTAAAAACCCTAGGGTGAAACTTTATCTGAGTACTTAAGAAATTTATTTGGTTAAAATATGTACTCTGACAACAAAATTATCACAATAGTTGATGCTCCCCCAAAGCATTTGAAAATCAAGCAAGACACTGTTTTCAAAAACATCAGAAAGTTGTGGTTCAGACTGTGTGTTTTACTTGACTAAGTTATCTAGGAGGCAAGTCAGGGTGACTTTGCAATTTCACTCAGAAGGGTCATGTTGCAAGTGTCCGAGAAGATGCCTGAAAGCAACTATCATAAGACTACCTTTGGACGTTAGTCAACCACATACATCTCCTGTAACAAGTGTTTATTCTTAACAGTGGCTGATCCTTTGATGGAGTGTGTTGGCGGGGGTTGTGGGTGTGTGTGTACAACAGTGCAGAAGGTCTGGGGTGGAGGAGATGCTAAGTTTTGAGAGCACGATACCAGTGCTATTGCTGGTATTTCTGAAATGAAGCATCATATATTATAATATCATCTATGACTGCTGAGCCCGTCCTGCCACTTGAAAGAGTCCAAGTCAAGTCTTTGGTGCAGTCAAATTCTTAGTTACCTGGCAAAAACTCTGATGAAGAAAGTGAGAAAGATGTGTTAATATTTAATAAGCCTACTGATCGATTGCTGTGCCTCCTAAAATGTTCATCTCTTTGACTGGTGGGAAATGAACTTCATTAGGATTTCTCTGCTACCTATAGATCCTTGTTAACATTTCCCCTTTTGGGGCCCTGAGAAAAAAATGGATTGCTTCTTTCCATGAATCTCTGCCAACCACACTCTCCTGTACTATTTTCCATATCCAATTGCTCAGAAAAGTGTGTGTAAATCTCATTTTGCAAGGAAAATATTATCAGTTCTTTGTGATCTAAAGTAAAATTCGTGAAGTGGTATTTTATGATTCATAGAAGTAACTAGTAGATTGATTTAATATATGGAAGCTAGTACTATATTTAGTTTTGAGCTGTGAATATCAAAAATATTAAGCACACTTTTTCATATTTTAGCTTCATTTTTATTTGAAAAAGCAAAAGAAAAATGTAGAACCTTAAAAAAGGGAAACTACCAGGAAAAGATTTGTCTATATAAAATAATTATTATGAAATGTCATTTATTTAAAACATTTCAGATAGAAGAGAAAAAGGAAATAGAGTACAACACATATAAACCTAGCTATAAATCAGAAATTAAAATGTTCATTAGTAAAATAATTATTGGTGTGACACTTCATACAGAAATTATTCACATTGAGGCCGAACTTAATGGTGGGACAAAAATTGTTAAATGTATTGATAACTAAATATATGCCAAGAACTTGTGAAATGTCGGCATGCATTATCTCTTTGAATCCTCAGACCCAAGAAGTGTGATCTATACTGTAGCCTCCTATTATCCCTATTTTATTAATGAGAAAACTCAGGAAAAGATTACATAAGAAACTTACCCAAGACCTCACTGTTTAAAATATTTCCAGGGTCGCCTGGGTCACTCAGTCAGTTGAGCATCTGACTTCAGCTCAGGTCAGGTCATGATCTTATTCATGGCTTGTGACTTCGAGCCCTGCGATGGGCTCTGTGCTAACAGCTCAGAGCCCAGAGCCTGCTTTGGATTCTGTGTCTCCCTTTCCATCTGTCCCTCCCCTAGTCATGCTCTCTCTCTCTCTCTCTCTCTCTCTCTCTCTCTCTCTCCCCCCCTCCTCTCTCTCTCTCTCTCAAAAATAAATAAACATTAAAAATTTTTAGAATATATATTTCCAAAGGGAATTTAAACCAAAGTATTCTGTTTATGGAGCCCGAGCTCCTGAAGAGCATATATTCATAGTGTCAAGGCTGGAAAGGATCAAGTGGATCCCTCTTCTGAAAATTCACTTATTTCTTTAAAAAGTTTATTTATACATTTTTGAAAGAGAGAGCATGCAGGGGAGAGGCACAGAGAGAGGGAAAGAGAAAGAATCCCAGGCAGGCACCGTACCATCAGCGCGGAGCCCAATATGGGGCTCACACTCACAAACTGTGAGATTATGACCTGAGCCAAAGTCAGATGCTTAACTGACTGAGCCACCCAAGCGCCCCTGAAAATGCACTTATTTTCAGAGAAAGTAGAAGAAAGCACTCAAAGAGAAAAGCTGACCAGCAAGGAAAACGTTGTTTTTAAATCCACTAAAATGCAAAGCCAGACTTCATTCTGATTATTTTATTAGCAATGAGAATGTAATTCAGGAAATAAGAGACAGAGAATGGGCAGGACTCTTTCTTGTGTCTTCATTCCCTTTCTGAAACAATATCATTAGTATTCAGTTATTAAAGATACTATTTCTACTTGTCCTTTGCTGGTGGTAGAATTATCTTGGTTTCTAAGCATTTGAGAACCCAAACTGATGCAAATGAGTTTCCATCACACCCACAGCCAGCTGGCCACAGAATTTGCAGGGCCCGGTACAAAATAAAAATGCAAGTTTACTTGTTCATAGATTATTAAGAATTTCAAAATGTTTACAGGAGAGCATTAAACTCAGAGCCATGTGGCTACATAGCCAGTACACCTATGAAGTCTCTTCTCTACCATAGCCAAAGACTGAGTGCTGATTCTGTGAACTTTTGCAAGAGGGAGGATTTTTGGCCATTTTCTTCCTTTGGCTAAAAATTGCAGATGTTGGTAATATACAAACTTAGTTCTCTTCCCTCATTTGAGACAGATTTAATTTTAACATTGAGTTATAACTTTCTTACTTCTTTCAAGACACTAAAGGAAAATTACTCAGTATCTTCTGAGGGACAACAAACAAACCTATGATGTCTGGATGATCTTCAAAAAGAGAAACTTTGAACAAGAAAACATATTGATGTAATATTTTATCCATTTTCAATGTAATGTATCTCTGGAAAAAGATATACCTATCTTTTTGTATCTACCTAAGAGCAAATAAAAAATAATCATGGTTTGTCATTTTTTAAAGAAAAAGAACAAAACTATTACACGACTATTTCAGAGAGTATCACACATCTGGAGTATATTTCCTATATTGGGGGCAGGGGGGGTTTGGAAGACCAAAGATGGAAGGAAATAACAGAAAATCTTTTTTCCTATACCTCACTCACAGTTTGCCCTGCCTCCAATTTTGCCATCTCACCATTTCCTAGTAGAATTGGCGGGATAGAAACTAGGTAATCCTGAGGGGTAAACTATGGAATATGAGAGAACGCAAGTGTTGTCTGTGGACCATGTTAGCACCTCAAAGAAGACCTCTCACCTAGAATTTGGTCAAGAAATATGTATGGAGGTTATGAGTTTCTTAACAATATGAAACTTATCCAACATAAAGTGATAGGAAGATGTTATTGTGAGTTACAATCGAGAGGAGGGATTCAAGAGAAGGAAAACTGGATTCCTCTTGAGCACTTACACTCATTAAGTCACACTTTATCTAGCAACTGTTAGGAACCAAGCAGTCATCTACTGCAGTCATCAGAGCTGCCCGGGAGGACTATGAACACTCTGAAGGCATGCCCCAAGGAACACGGCTATCAGACCTCCTGATGGACCTGGCTCCGCCTAGAGTTGTGCTCCCAGCAATCCCCTGTAAACTATCAGTGACACAATACTGTTGAATATTGAATAACACTTCATTAGCATAAAAACACTACAGGAAGTTGTGAGGACATGCTAAGAAGAACAGGTGAAAGAGAGAATGTTAGGTGAAAGGGGTGACTGACAAATTCACAAAGACTTACTAACAAACATCAGGACAATAAAACAGTATCTTTCATTTTGGCCATTATTTGGAATTGCGATGTTGAGTGAAATCACTGAAAGCATGTTTAAATTATGATATGCACTTAATGCAATATACATGGACACAGGTACCCAATTGTTCCAATCTCTTCTTGAATTGTGTTCCTGAGTTTAATTTGTAACATTTACACATTTCTCCTCTCCTAACCTTCCATTCTTCATGAATAATTTTTTTGGTAGAATCCCATGTTTTCTGATTATATAGAGACTTAACTTAGTCTTGCCTTTTGTTGAATGTTGAATATTTAAATACAGCTTTCATTTCAACTGCAAACTTTTTTCTTGTAGGTAGAGTTTTTTATTCTGAAAAGAATGAATCTCTTCCCAAATGGATTATATTTATATTTAAAAGCAATTTATAAGGCAAATAAATCTGACATAATAAGATCAGCCGATATAATGCTAAAACATTCTAATATCTGTTAGTTGTGAAAAAAGAAACAATGCTGATTTTGCTCTTAAGATTCATCATGTCATATAATGGTTTTACATAAAGATGTTAACTTCAGTGTTAGCAAATCCACACATCTTAGGAAAAGAATAACCTGAGGTAAATTCAACATACACCTTGTTTCACAATATGTTTTTAACATAGTTTTCTCTGAACGTTAGTAATTTTCCTATTGATAAACATGTCTACTTGAATTAGGCATATCTGATGTTCTGGCTACTATCTTAGACACATCTTTGGGGGGCTCTAAGGTGTAACTGGAGCTTAGGATTTCATTATCCAGGCTTATTTCATTCTAATATAATAAAATTCAGCAAATGACAGCACTGAGATGAGACTGAAATAATCAAACATCCAGTTATTTCTGAGGAATCAGTTAATTACATGCTAATGCTGACTGAGCTTATATTTGTGTATGTGTTTAATTTTTTTCAAGTGGTTTATGCATTACACATACTTTTTGCCTATGCTCTTAAAAACACTTCAGTATGAAAAATAACAATAACATTTTTTTTCTATCACAATTTGTTTTATCTTCTCCAAGAATTGTTCAGTGCTACAAATAAATTATATCCATTAAGGGAATTTGGTCCATTATTGTGGTCATACTTGGGTGGCAATTAGTGTTTTCTGGCTATAACATTAATATATCTAAATCATTTAGTAATTTTATGTCACGAGTGGCTATTTGAAATACACATCATTTTACTATTAACTTTTTTTTATAAACTGAAAAGGAAGTTTTCATTACCTAAGGCAAAAATTATAAGCAATTTCAAGAGTCTTTAAAATTAAAGGATAATGGAATCCTTTGAGATACTCTGACAAGGAGCATGTTCTCCCAGTGAGGGTCAGAGTTCAATTCCTAAAGTCATCCATCACATTTTGACTGGCAAGGGCTGAAGAGCTGCAAAAATGAACAGGAGATAGGGCGCCCTTGCTGACCTCCTAAATCACTTTCACGCACACAGTTCAGTAAATACACATACCCATTCACAAACACCATATACAAACAGCTGTACGTTTTTAAAAGGGCCTTTGTGATTAGAAAAAGCCAGTTTTAATGCAACTGAAACATCAAAGGATTTTATTTGTTTGAGATTTTCTTTCAAACGCTTATTTTAGTTATATGACAGAAAAATCACATTTCATACTATTTCAGATACAAATAATTTGCTAAAAATATTTATTGATCCCTTTTTATATGCCAACAGTTTTCATAGTCATGAGCAGTGCCAAAAATGCTTAGGTAAAGGACCTTATCTTTAGTCTGTCAAAAATATCTATTCAGCACTAAGAGTTCCTGAGGAACCTATAACCTAGTGGTACTTCCGAACTAAGTCAAGAATTTCGTGTTAACTTCTAGAGGTTCCACCTTACCTACATTTTTTAAATCTCTTTTTCTTGTGGTGTGGCCTTCACATTAAGGAATCTAATGGGTTAGGTAATTCTCCTTTAAAGTACCTTAATGCTATCTACTTCGCCTAAAGTTTTACTTACTAAAATACATTGTAAAGTTTTTCTGGAATTCTTTATTTCCCCAACTAAAATGTGGGCTCTACTTTCATGGAGACCAGCCTATCTCCATAGCTGATATCCAGTAACAGGCATAATTTGTCATTAACTATTTGCTAAGTTAATTAATTAAGTAGCTATCCCCCCCACCCACCTGCCACCTCCAAATCCTGGGCCTGAAGGAAGACTTCTCATAAGTGAAAACAATTGATTAGGTATAAAACAACATTCCTCTCATAAGTACTAAATATACTTTTCAAACAAGAGTCAATCCACATCTTTCTGACATATGAAATAGGTATAGGATATTTAACTGATTTATAAAGCAAGTAAAGTACCTAAAAGGATCTTTTTGTCTAGGCTTATGAAATTAAGCCTATTTTTGGTTCCCATTCTATCTTCGGTATGAGGGAAAGATTAGAGTGAACATCTCATGGTTAAGAACTGACTTTCGCTCACTCCATATTCATATATTCATCAGGTCTGTCACAGTGCTGGGCATTGTAGTTTAACACGTATTTCTAAAATTAAATCAATCAATTTCAAAAATCCTTTATTCTTCACCAGTTTTTTGAGTCAGGAGATTGTCATTAAAAGTTAGAGAATGAGGGGCACCTGGGTGGCTCAGTTGGTTAAGCGGCTGACTTTGGCTCAAGTCATGATCTCACGGTTTGTGGGTTCGGGCCCCACACCTGGCTCTGTGCTGACATCTCAGAGCCTGGAGCCTGCTAGAACAGTGATGGTGATTCAGTATTAATTACAGTGTTTTCTAACTTAACAGCGCCTCAATCTTTAAAAAAATTAGTTTAATTTCCTAGCAAGTGTGAACATTAGAAAATTAAATAATGGAGTTGGCTTATGCTGTCTTCAAAATGCAACATTCTTAGGTTGACTTAACAAAATTGTCTTAAATAATAATAGTAAAAAAAACCCTCACATGAGAAAATTCTTAACTGACATACTTACTTATCCAGAATTTTAATTACTCCTTTGAACTCACTGTCTTAAAATTTATTAAAAAAATAAAAAAGATTAATTGAAGGGAAAATAACCTCAATAGTTTTCCTAAGATAAGAAATTCACATATTTTAAATTTAGAATGATTTGAAGCATCAACATATTACATGTAAAAACCAAGAATTGTAGATATTCTTACTAGTTTCTTCTTGGGGGAACCTTACAAAACTGGATAGAAACCTATATATGCACACCTCTTGTCTCTCCTGACAAGAGGCTGATTAAACATCTTCTCAGTTCTGGTGGCCAGATTTTATTCAGCTGTAAGGTTATGGCACCCCCTAGCCCAGCCTAGCAGAATAGCAATCAATTCTGGCACAAACGGAAGTTTAAAGGGAACTTTTAAGAATGTATGCAAAACCTGGGAGCTTTTTAAAACATAATGTTAATTCAAGGAGGTATTTTATTTTCTTAGGTAGTAACTATTTTATTTATTATTGTTTAGAATTTCTGGTATATAATCTGTTCTGTCTCTGAACTGTACCAATTGCTGGTGAAGGACAAGAAGCTGATTTATTCTTAAGGTAACATGGAACATAAACATATCAAGCTGATTTTCACTCGTTCTCTAAATTCACCCCCCACCCCCGAAACCCTGAATCATCAAAGAGCCAGACACCTAGAGTGCAAGCATGAAATATAAGACATGGCTGTGATAGTTATTGACAAATCTTTTGTTAATAGGCAACAGCTCTCTGGAGAAAAAAATGTATATACACATATACATTATTGAAAAATATATCTGAATATGACATATGTGACCACCATTCAGAAAAGATCTTTACCATTGCTATTTTATTCGTATCTTGTACATTAAAGAAAGAGTTGAGAAATGAAGAATTCTGACACTCTTATAATAAATTTAAACTGCTTTGGCTTGTCCTATCTTTGAATCTTCATTCCTTATTAAGCTACAATGACTATTTCTAGCATATCTTAATAATGCTGCTTGCATAGCACCTGTCAGTAGGAATTCAGCAATATAAACCTTAAAGGCTTTGATGGGAATGTAAATGGAATACCAATTTGCCAATGCAACACTCAAGCCTCTACTATCCATGGAGTTCACAGGATTCTGATTAGTCTGACATTTTTTGCAGACTTCAGGAAAAGAACTATTGTAAAAGTTGGAAGCAAACAAAAGGCAAGTTTTCTTACCTTACTCAGTTCATTTTAGATCTATTTGCTCCAGGAATACTTGAAAGGCATCTTTCTCTATTCTGAGATACTGTAAATCTAGATACTGTAAATCACTTGGTCAATGCACATTAAATTTAATTTAGTCTGACCACCAGTACCATTCAAAGACCAGCAAATTGATTGTGTTACTAAAAGGTGATCGCATTGATACTGCCATTTAATGAACTCTATGCTTGTACATTGCTTCTAATGCACACTATTTTAGCTCACTTAGTCAACTTCACTCTAATTGAATTTATCATTTGAAACCTTGACTTGATGCTAATGGTCCAAAATAGCTGAGTCTTTTCAGAGTAGTCCTGTCTACGAAATGCCATATATTGATGTTTTCCTGCAACAAACACTTGTCTTTCTTGTCTTTTTGGCAGGGCCAGTTGTCAGTTATTGAGGTACAATTATAAGAAAACTTGCATTTAGAAAAAGATATTATTGACCTCTGCAAATTGACTGGCAACATCAAAATTTGAAAGTGGAGCTCAGGCAGACTTAATGGGATATATGCAAATTCTCCAAACACAAGCCTGAAACTGTCATATGGCTGCTGTTATTTTAAGATACGCATGATCTCCTTTTTCTGTTCTACCCTTTTTATTTTCACTAAATGGAGGCAGCATGTTTGCAAGACTAGTCTGGATTAAAAGAAATGGCAATAGCATTTGCTGAGTTCCGCCGTGAAGGATCATCACTGGTGCCGGTTGGTTTTATAAGCCAGAGCTGGGGGAGAAAGTGAAACTGATGTAAGGTGACATTAAAACAGGAACAGGGAGTATAAAAAAGACATGATTTCTGTAGGTTTACAAAATCAAGGCAGCATTGTAGAAATTAGAAACGAGCAGAGAATAGTAACTGATTATGCTTTAATTTTTTTTTACGAAAGAAAACCCTAATTTAGTGTTGCATTGTAGTTCAAAAATAGCTCTGCATAATTCATAAGGTACTGTACTTGAGGAACACTGAAGTTCCTCATTATGATAATGCTTTTTGATAACTTTTATTGAACATAAGCATTCCCATGATTAAATCTCTTAATAGGCATCTCTCTTCAGTACTGGTTCCCATAATTTCAAAGCTGTGCTGGCCACATTTCTGTACCAAAACAAGATGATATGTGACATGGCTAGCCAAAAACCTAGTGGGAGAATAAATATATGGGAAAATAATCTACTTTACAATATGATTTCCAATGAAAAATTACCGTCTATACAAAGTTTCAAGCAAAGAAATAGGGATTATTCATCATGGGTTATACTCATCTATAAAAAAGTGAAAATAAAAAAGTTAAGTGTATTTTTGAAACTACCCAAAATTTCCAATTCCCCTTTCTTTTACATATATGTGTCCTGTTAAGTTCAGCCTCATAGGACAAATTAGCTAATTATACCTATACCCATATCACCTCCCTTCTCATTTGTTATATGGGGTTTGTTAGAATCATAATGGCCAGGTAATTAAAAGTTATCCATGACCAGGAATGTTCTTTTCAGTTCCCTTGTTGCTCAAAGTGTACAAGATGACATGAAGTGGCCCGGCTGGATGCATTGCATGCAGTAGATTTGCCTCATAGCTGAGGGACCCTGAACTAAGGAACCCCCAACCTTCTGTAATGATTATAAGCAAATCTGCCTAATTTAACCCAGAGGGGAACAAAATTATCATAGTGGGCAGCATACTAACCTGTTCTTTGCTCTGAGGGACACACTGTATCTGCTTTCTCGAATGCTTGGTATACAAACATCCTTAGAATGATGATCTGGAATGAAAGAATCAGTCAGTGCTTCTTCCTGCACAGATATACAACAGATTCACAGAGGATCATCTCTTCAAACTCTTCTTCTGAAATCAAATAGAATGCATTTTCTGTTTTCATATGCTATCTTATATGTATTTATGCTTTCATCAGTACATCTGGAATCCCTTAGTCAACTAGAAGCTCGCAGAGAACAAAACTAGTTATTATATATATATATATATATATATATATATATATATATATATCTTTGATGCCTAAGACAGTGTCATAACCTGATTTGTGCTCAATGAGCATTTAAGTAAGATTATTAATGATGATGACTGATTGATTAATTGGTTGATGGTGGAAATGATACTAAAACTGAAAGTTGCAGTCAATTTTCCAGAGTTTTGCCCTCATGATGCCAACCATCCAGATTTCTACAAATGCAAAAAATTTTTGATGTAGAACACAAAACTATATGAACCACAGGGTCCCGTTCTTTAATTCATGCATTTTGTTATGATGTGGAAATAGTCATTGTCTACGAACCTGAGACTAAAACATATGCACGTTTAGTTAGAAGAATTTGTGGAGAAAATATCCTTGAGACAAAAAGAAACAGAAATTTAGAATGAAGGGGGAAATAGAGTTAAAATGAAATCTAAGCCAAAATCATGTTCACCTTTTGGCAGCTAATAGCTAGAAAGTTTGTTTTGCACTGTGGAAACAGGGCCCTGACGCTCAAAGTACTTCATTGTTAAAAGTGCGTAGAGTAGATTTTTCTGGTACACAAATTCAGTTCAAAGTTTCATTGTCTTTAAAATACTGCTACTAGGGACTCCTATAATATAAAATAAAAAGCTCTTTTGATAAAAAATTTTTAAAAAGCATTAGGGATAAACAAACAACTGGATAGAGAAAAAAACATAAGCTTCCTCTTCAGAAATAATAAATTGCTTACATCAATTAAATATATTATCTATCAAGCGAAACATAAGAGGGAATACCTTTTTGCAACAGCTTTAAATGTATCTTCATATTTAAGGTAAATATTAAAAGAATATCAACACACTTTTCAAATATGATGGATCTTATTACATATAATAAAATAAATGAAAGGTCTGCCAAAGTCTGAACCAAGAGAAGGTCAGTTTTTTAGAGAGAAAAAAAGAATCATTTGAGATGTAAATATCTGACAAATAACATACAGCAGCAAAGGGAATTTAAAAGGGGTTTTGGAAAGAAATGAACAGTTTCTAGTTGTTAAGGTAATTAACCTTTTTTCAAGATCATTAAAAAATGTTTTTCCTGCACACTACTAATTTTCTTTCAGGTTATAGGGGTCATTGTTTAGCAGAACAGAAGGGGAAAAAATTGAGAGCTGGTACTCATCTACCTAGTGCAAAGGGGATACAAACAGTTTTAATAATCAGTGTTAAGTTCTTTCTTTCTGGCCTGTGTCTTCCTACCCTGGAATCCGACTGCACGGCAGTGAGATACAACTGTAAAAATAGCACCCGTTCAGGTATTAATTACCAGTGAAAATTATCAACCTAAAATAGTTCCTTCAGTATTTTGAATATGTCCCACTATCTCCACACTACTTCATATAAGGAGTGATGTTCTTTTTAGCATCCAATTTTGCATGAAACAATTTGTCTGATTGCATTGCAGAGAAATTTCTTTTTAATTCCATGCCCTGTGGAGCTGATTTCTAAGGGATAGTTACGTTAAGGACAAAAACACTATTCGTGAAATACTCTCACAAAACAGAAGTGCTAAAAGTCTAAGGTGAGGGAATAAATTGCTATAATACCAGTTCTAGCTGAGTACATGGTCATGCTGACCTCCTTAATTTCATAATTGCTTTAGTTTTTCATGTGTAGAAGTTTTATTTTCATGGGTACTGGACAACTTAAAATACTTCGGACTTTTTAAAGAATGCTTTGATAGAAGTTGAGCTCAAGAACACAACTTCATATGTATCTAAAAATTATAGGGGCGCCTGGGTGGCTCAGTCCGTTAAGCATCCGACTTCGGCTCAGGTCATGATCTCACAGTTCGTGGGTTCCAGCCCCGCGTCAGGCTCTGTGCTGACAACTCAGAGCCTGGAGCCTCTTTCAGATTCTGTGTCTCCCTCTCTCTCTGCCCCTCCCCCACTCGTGCCCTGTCTCTTTCTGTCTCAAAAATAAATAAACTATAAAAAATTTAAAAATAAAAATAAAATAAAAATAAAAATTATAACTAAATCTGACTAATTGACCATGTGTGTTTCTGACAGGCTAATCTAATATACCTAGTTATCATATTGTTCAAACAGTTTCTTTACTCAGTATAAGGACAAAGCAGATAGACTACTTGAAGTATGATTGTCAAGAGTTCAGCTATCCTGAAAATCAAACCAACAAATAATAAAGTTGATGAAATTAAATAGAACCATGGATCTCATCTATAGATAAGAGAAACATAATGTAGGAGAAAACATAGAAGCTTTGAAGTAAGATAAGCCTCGGTTTCAATGATTCCACACTAAAGCTTATTCAGTTGCCTTATTTAATAGATGTTTTATTTAAAAGATGTATATGCCCATGTACTTATGGAAATTTGAACAACCCCTCTTTGGTCTCAAAAACTGACACACAACTGAGTTCTGAGCTGAGATGACACAGAGAAAACCAGGGCATGACGCCTGAATGTGAGTGCTCTGTTTATAAAGAAGACTTATTTAAAAAATAAATAAATATACAAAATAACTTATTTGCATTTAGCTTATCTGCATTTTTTTGGTCTCTTGAAATATCTGCCTACTGGTGAATGACAAACTCACTTATATTTCTATTTTGAATTCTTGAGAGAGAAAAATGAATGTTCCCAATTATCTGTTCCTAGCTGGTTTGCCATTGCTGGTCAGGCTCTCAAAGAAGGCACCTATTTAAGGTCCCAATAGAGTGTGTCTGGCAATGCAGGGAGCCCTCTGGTGGTAGCAAATGTGACAATGTGAACCTGCTACCTAAGAACTGATGGGCAAATATAATGATTAGTATCATAATTTGAAATTCTACCCCTGGAAGTGTGGTGAGGACTGGCATAATTTCACTGAATCAGTGTAGTACTCATCAACTGAAAGCTATGTTATAAACTCATGCTTAAAGAAGTAATCATGAATGGGTGTGATTTAAGAAGTACCCCTAAATATTTATTTTCCCAACTTAGTGTACCATCTTTTAGAAGGGGCCTCTGGAACAGGTGGTCATTCTACATGAAGTCAGTTGCTGATTCTCTTTCCTACTCTGTGCATATATTGATATTTTTAAGGACAAACACAAGGGTTATAAAACCGTTCACTGACTCCCTATTTCCCTCCAGATGAAATTCCAACTTTTTAGAATGTACCTTAATGTTGGTTCAAGTTTGATTTCATGTTTGGCTTCCACCTTATCTTTGGTATTCCCTTTTCTTATCAACTTCA
Source organism: Cryptoprocta ferox (assembly GCA_028646485.1). Taxonomy (NCBI): domain Eukaryota; kingdom Metazoa; phylum Chordata; class Mammalia; order Carnivora; family Eupleridae; genus Cryptoprocta; species Cryptoprocta ferox. The sequence goes on from CM053570.1 coordinate 38,144,173, forward strand.
AACCATATGTTTCACTTATACATTTTTAACCTTGCTAGATTCTGTAATTACTGAGGTCCAAACACCATAAAAAAGAGAGAGAGAGAGAGAGGGAGAGAATTTGATCACTAAAATTCAGTGAAACTTTCTGGCAGAGACTGTACCTGGGTTTTCTATTGTGTCTATTGTGGCTGTAGTTTTCAAATATCAGCTATCTGTGAAATGTAACATACACCTCTTCTAATATAACTTTCTCAATATCCTCATAAAGGACATATACAAATTTTGCAGCTAAGGACAGAGGCTCTAGTAGGTTAAAAGCTTGCCCAATGACTAGTCAAAAACTGAGTCAGATGAAGTCAATCCTTGGTCCATTTGCCTTTAATTATTTTTTGTTTTATTTTATTTTATTGATTGATTTTTATTTGAGAGAGAGAGAGAGAGAGAGAGAGAGAGAGAGAGAGAGAGGGAGAGAGGGAGAGAGAGAGAGCACAAGAGAGGGAGAGGGACAGAGGGTGAGAGAAAAAGAATCCCAAGCAGAGATCCCTGGGATTAAGACCTGAGCTGTAATCAAGAGTCGGATGCTTAACCAAGTGAGCCACCCAGGAGCCCCAGGTCCAACTGACTTTAAAATTCATTTACTGTCCCATTGTAAATGTCCATAAGAATAGAGAATCTATGGGCCACCCATAGTAGAAAAAATAGATTATTATTATCTTTGCTATATAATGAAGAAACATCAAATCTGGGACTATAATCTGGTTAGACATTTTTGCTCCTACCTTCCACTAATCTTAATTCTCAATAATGGGATGTGGATACAAGCTTCTACTGCTTATTATCTCAATGGCACTCACTCTTCTTGTAGTAACCCAGTGTCCATTTTTAAAAAGAGGGAAAAAAAACTTGTTTGCCTCCAGCTATGACCATGATGTGAAGAGAATCTGACAATGGGGTAAAAGAATCAGGATAAGGTGTAAAACTGGGTAAGATAATGGTTTGTGATTACCTCCTATAGAGAAAATAATGGCATCATTTATTTTATTTTATTTTATTTTATTTTATTTTATTTTTTCACAAATGTGTCAAAACTCTAAGATATTCCTAATCCTTAAATTTGTTTTATTAGTATTGCTGCTTTTGAAAACAAATAAATGCTTTTTCGTTGTTGTTTGGCTTTATTACAAATTGGTTGTTAAAGTTAAAAAAGTAAGCGTATTTTATAGAATGTCATTTTATATCTGAGAGATTTACCAGTTTAAAAATTTCAAGGATTCCTCACAATAAAGAGGTCCAGAGCAAATTCAACACAATAGCATGTTACAAAAATTCTTCATTTTTAATTTTCTAAAAGATACAGTACTAGTTTATAAAAGGTTGGATTTATCTCTCACATAGAGGTATAACATGATTTAGATTATAATAACACACTGTAAACCAATATTAAAATATAGATATTCAAGAATTTCATATGCTTGATAAGCCAAAAATTCCAATTCAGCCCCAACAGGTACTTGCTAATTGAATTATCCTTAAACCTTTGTAGAAAACCCATCAGACTGTTTCACAAATACTTGTTAACTTATCTTTTCCTCTTGAAACCTCAGAGTAATTATTAGTGACAGATACTTTCTTTTTGGCCAAATTCTAGCCAGGCTTTTCTGCACTTGCTTTTCATGCAGGCCCTGAAAGAGTGAGTACCATTGGGCATCCATGTTTATTTCTGTATGATCCAATGTTAATAAAAATCCTGCTAAGTCATTTTAGTCATCTTCAACTTCTGATTAGTTATAATATCTGATTATCAGGTCCCTTGTTCTCTACCACCCCCCTAGGTGCTATCTCATCACTCTGGTCTGCCTTCGACAAAAATCCTGTTAGGTCAGTAGAGATAGAATCACCTCTTATCCCAGATGTCTCTTTTTAGCAATTTTTCCATTCAGTCACCCCCACTCTGTTACTTGGTTATGAATTTCCACTTTTCCATGCTGTATTTGGAGTTGATCCCAATCTCTCTTCCCACTGCAAAGCACCATCACAACGTCCCTACATTTATTGTGAGGGTCCTGGATGGTCTGCCTTACTGTTCTGTAACAAGTGTCACTGAATACATATTCTTTAACATCAGTATGCAACAAGGAAGTCTTTCACCCTGTGGAGTTGTTTTGAGTATTCAGTGAGTTAGCATAAATGGCAATACTGAGCTTAATGCCAGATACCTAAGAGACAGTCAGTATTTACCTTCTATGAAAGTATAATTTTCAAGATGATGATGAAATCATGGCTCTCATCAAACTTAAAATTAACACCTATCAAAGATTTTATTTAACTCATTAATTAGTGAGGAAGCAAAAAAAAAAAAAGTCAAAATTCATTCAAATGAAAATGTCTTACAACTATTTTTATTCTCTACTGGACAATATATATTTGCATTTCTATGCACAAGCAATATTTACATTGTTATCAGTTTCCTAAAACATAACTTCCATCCTTATAAAGTTGTAAAAAGAACCTAACCAATATGAAAGGCAATCAAAAGTGCTCAACCCTATACATTTAGGTAATCCACAGAAGGTCCATTAAACAATTTTCAGTACTCCACTGAAAAAACACCCACAGGAATCTCATATGCCATTTCCAAGTCAAATTCTTTTTGATAATTGCCAATTTCCAAGACCACTTTTTGACACTTCCTTTTCTATACAATTTACTTTTTTAAGACTAAGACTTTATTAATCATTGTGTCTTCAGTACTTGATTTATGCTTAGTAGTCTAAAAATTGATTTACTTAATTTGTTAATGGCCACTCCCACTTATGTAGCACTTTCTTATATGCAAAAGAGCTTTCTTGAGCTTCCTATCATCCATTCAATTATCTCACACAGAGTCCTTAAAAAAAAGAAAAACAATGGTAGTTACATAATTTTCAATTCAATTTAATAAATATTTAATAAGCACCTACCACAGAATCCCTGAAAAGAGGGGAGAAAGCTAACAAAACAGGCTTGATTTAGATCTCTTCACTTTTCCTCCCCGATGGCACACTGGGCCTTTCTTTCCTATCCTCTCTTTAACATTATCACCATGGAAACACTTCTGGAGTTATAATTCTGCTTTTTATAGGGTGTTTCTAGTCTGAACGCCAAAAAAACAATATAAAAAGCATAACTGCCTCCCACTGGTTTATACCACCATCCTCCCAACAGCCCTCTCAACAAGCTTAGGGGATGTTTTAGACTGCTCCATGAAGTAGTACAAAGCAAAGACAGGGACAGCCTTGGGATTACACACATTTTAGAAGCCCCCTTCCACTGTTTGCTGCTTAGTCTCAGAGACATTTTTCAAGCCCATGCTCTTTATCAGCTGACTTTCATTTCTAATGAGTCAACACACTTTCTATCATCCCTTGGAGATTTCACCCTTAAATTTGGCTTCAAAGAAAAGGGAAATGCTGTCTCTCCAACTCTCCTCTCCTTTGCTTGTCCCGGTGATTGGCTTTTTAGAAAGAAAAAGAAATTAATACTGCTTGATGCCCAGGACAGATTCAGGTGCTTTGAATAAATAAGGCCTCAAACTAGGCACATTATATGAAAGAAAATATAGCTCAGAGAGGGTAAATAGTTTATTCATCATTACCAAACTAAGGAATGGCAGAGGCGGGATCCAAGCTCAGGATTCAAGGTTTGCACAGACAGAGGCATGGTGCTAACTTAGACTTTGGAGTGAAAAAGAAGACCTCTCCTTGCATTGTCAACCACACTCTGTGACTTTCAGCAAATTACTTACCCACATGGGATTCTTCTAGAAATAGTAATAGTATGTACCTAATAATGTGGTTGTCAGAATTAAATTAGATTTGCCTGAAAGGCAAGTATTCAGTAATATTTTAACTTTCAAATATTATCTCTAGTTAATTCTGTCTGCCAAAATTTTTACTGCTAATCAATACCAAGAACCCAACAGATAATAACAAAAATAACAAACATGAAGATGTTACAAAAGTTGGCATTTTATAGTCCTTAAAGTCTATAGGTTAGTCCTTAAAGTCCAGTTTTAACTGGAAACATATATGAGTGTCTGCTTTCAACACAGTTTTAAACAGGAGATGGAATTCACTGACCATTTCCATTATAGCGCTCCACCCCAATTCTCTCTTAATCCCCTAATTTTCATCCTACCATTAAGTCACACTTAGTTCTGTATTTTAGGATATCTCCCATCTTAGCCCTGGGTGATTCATATGATCATGTGAGTCATCAGTGTAATTTTAATTTTTTAAAGAAGTAATCTCCATCACAGTGGACCATAGCTCAAAATAAAGAAGGGAAGGAAGGAAGGAAGGAAGGAAGGAAGGAAGGAAGGAAGGAAGGAAGGAAGGAAGGAAATATTTCTTACATGCACACATCTCACTTTAGAGTTAAAAAATAATGCATATTTTTAACATTTCTCCTTTGTATACACTCATAGAGATCCTATTTTTTGTACAAGTCCTTAACTGTGCTAAAATAAGAATAGTGCATTTGTGTCTAAATGGGCTCAATCCTTATGGTGCCCCTCATCAAAGTTGGATTTCTATAGGACCCTCTGTCAGTTTTCACCATCTTATTTCATAGAGCTCAGTCAGGCCAGAACGCTTAGACTGACTTGACCAGTAAACTACTGGACCCATTCATTTGTTTTAGTTTATCAAGGATTCCAGTTATGGCAGACATTCCTTTTCCATGGCTGATAATTTTCTTCCATCTCAGTAGTAATTTTTGACTGTGATTTATTGACCCTTCTCTCTTTCCTTACAATAGGCATTTAGTAATCCCTTAGTCAGACCTTCAATTCTACTTGTCACAAAATTACATAAAAGAGAAAAATTGACCCAAATCTGGGCTAGGACAGAAACTTTGTTCACATTGTAATCTACAAATTCTTTTTGGGGAAAAAATCATCCCTGATAAAAGGCTTAATTAATTTTCAGCTCTGAGGACATAGACCATGCCCAGAAGGTCATTAGGTTGGATGTTGTCACCTTGCTTTTTTAGTTTTAATGTGGTGAAATATTTACAACTTAAACTGACCCTTTTTGTGTGTACAATTCGGTGGTATTAAGTACATTCACAATGTTATGCAACCATCACTACCACCCATTTCCAGAACTTGCTCACCATCCCAAACGGAAACTTTGTATAATAACCATGCTCCCACGGCCCCAAAAACCTCTATCCTACTTTCCATCTTAATGAATTTGCCTATTCTAGTTGCTTCATGTGAGTTAAATAATACAGTGTTTATTCCTTGAGTCTTGCTTATTTCATTTATCATAATGTTTTCAAGGTTCATCCATGTTGTAGCGTGTATCAGAATTTCCTTCCTTTTCAAAATGATATTCCATTGCATGTATAGACCAATTTGTTTGCCTATTCATCTAAATTGTCTACACGAAATTTCACCATGTTATTTTTTTAATTACTTAGTTTTGTATTGACCTCTTCTCCCACCTGACTAGCCTCTGTTGATGGCAGAGGATATATATATATATATATATATATATATATATATACACACACACACATCTATATCTATATATATATCATTTTTCTTGAGTCCTTATATTCAGCACAATACTTAATACATTGTAAGCTGGCTAAGCGAAAATGAAAGAAAAGAGAGGGAAACAGAGAAGTAGGGAAGTAGGGCAGAAAGTAATATTAAGGAGACTGAGGAAGAAAATGAAGTTGGTATTCCAATGTGTTTCTGAGTATCTAGAATGCTATTCTAGTACAATAGACCAAGAGGGTAATGGAATATTAAGGAGCAAGTCATTAAGCTCTGAAGCACATGTCCAAGAAGACATATAGAAAACATCTTGTTGGATTACAGACTTGAGAACACATGGAGGATGGCTAATAAACCATTTAGTTGCATTACAGACTTAGAAGCCCATTAAGGATGACTAATAAAACAGTGAAAATAACAAAAATAATGCTCATGATTTAGGTAAGAATAAGGAGACGATTTCTCTGAAGTGCAGAAGGGAAACCTACTATTCAGGTTTACCGTAGAGACAGCACACTGTAGGCCAACATGCGTTTGGAAAATCTGACATATATATGATGTGAATATGGACAATAACCTCAAGATTTGATTATAATGTAATTTTAACCACTATTGTCATCCTGACAACTAGATTCTTTGAGCCATCTGGATATTTACAGCTATCTAAAAGTCAGACTAGTGGCAGAAATTGAAATGTGCATCACAAGACTTCATTAGGCTGGAAATGTATATGAAATATGTGATGATATCAGAATGCTCAAAACCTGTTTGATGGTCAGTGGGGTAGTCACAGGTGGGGGAATGGGCAAGATAAATGCTTTAAGGTACCACTGGAGTATGTTCTCATGTAGTCTGTCCTTTTCAAGGCAAATGGTGATACATGGCAGCAACAGAGACATTAGTCAGAGTATCAATCGGAAGAAATGGTTTCTCTTTTTCTTTAAATAAACTTCACTCCAAGAGGATATAATTAACTATAGGTAATTTAGATGAAACCCAGAAGACTCAGACAATGTTCAAATTTTATTTATGCCCAGTGTGGAACAACAAAAGTTTATGTGTTTTTTTTTTTTTAGCACCATAGTAGAGAACAGAAAACAACCACCACAACAAAACAAGTCATTTGAAAACACAATCGATAATCACCTATCTAGTATTTACCTTATGCCTGGCACTGTCCTAAATGTTTTATAGTTCATTTAATAGTTTATTTAATTCTCAAAACAAGCCTATGAGACAAGAACAGTCATTTGCCCCATTTTATAGATGAAGTAAATGAATGAAAGAGGGAAAGACGTTAAATAATGTTTCTAAAGTCACATGGTTGGTAGAATAAGCATCAGGCAGCCTGGCTCTAAATCTATGCCCTTCGCATGTACTTGCTCCTCTATTTGATTTAATGAGCTTCTTCCATGGAATCCCCATTTTTATCAGCTCTTGTAACTTTACAACATTCCTCTGAATTAAAGAGAGAGAGAGAGAAAGAGAGAGGAGAGAGAGAGAGATTTTCTCAGAAAACATAGGCAACTAATTAAGACTTAGGATTCTACGTTGTGAATGGAGCTAAGCTGAGTCACTGAAGTCCTTTTTTTCATCTGTTTAAAAATAATAATAGTTTTTGTCTGATGGGGATGTTATAAACCTAAGATTAAAATGTTATGTGTCCCTTATTGCCCTGGCACATGGTATAACTATATGCCTACATTTATGTGTAGATACAGACGTAGGTATAGATAGAGCGATAGGTCAATAAATACAGATATCTGCCAGCACTAACAATATTATGATATTACTATAGAAAGGAGGAAACTGAGGGTCAACATTAGGTTACCTTCTTGAGTCACCAGTCTCCTTAACACCAAAATATGAAAACCAAGTTTTCTATGGATTTTCTAATACTAATACATCAAAGACCCCAAAGTTCCACTCTTTGAATAAAAAAAATTCAATAGCTATAAACAAACAAATTTCTGTTGTATGCCTACTAAAACCTCAGAAGTCCCTCTCTTCACTCAACTTTTACATCCTAAATCTTGTCACATTGTCAATTTTTTCCCTCATATCTCATACACCTACAGAGCCTACGTCTTCTTTGTCTCTAGACTTTCCCTTTTATTATATGGATCTCTTTATCAGGTACATCTACCTGGCCTTTGACCCATCAAGCCTCACACTATTTTTGTTGTTGTTGTTGTTGTTTTATTGCATACTATTCTTTGTAATGAGTTTGACACCTACAGAAAATGGCGTTCTTCTTTGGACTTGCATTGTCTTGCATAAAAGTGTTTTGCATTGGCTAATTATTCAAAGCAATTTTCTGAGTTTAGAACAATCTGAGACTGTATTCGCTGTTCATGTTTGTTAAGTTGCTATTTTTCAACAAGTTAAAATATTTATAACCAAGAAACAGAAGTGTGGTCTCCAGTGGGCTCTAGCAATCCTAGTGGGCTTTTTCTCTCATTTGTGTCCAACCATTTACACAAGGGGAACCAATCGCCCTCTCGCTCAACCTTTCCAAGCATGCATTCGTGGAGGTTCTCTCAAACTTTATTTAATCTCATTTTGTGTAAAATTGGTTCATATGTCTGAAACACATATTGTGGTGACCTTAAATATGTTGCAGCATATTAAAAATTAATTTTTTAAGTTAAAAAAAGAAACCTAGAGCTACAGCAAAAATAAGATTTGTTTTTCCCAGGACAGAGACTAATTCAGCTACAGCAAGATTGGATGAATGTTTTCTAAAAACATGAACTTCCACAAGGCACAAAAAAAGCTTCTGTCAGTGTGGGTGAACTCTGTTGACTAAAAAATCCTTTGCATTTCAAGGAGTGAGCTACAATCCTGAATCATGAATACAGAAATTTCCCAAGTTGCCTGTGATATGCTCATTTCTGGCATCATACACACTATTTGATACCGAATAAAACTTCTCTTTCATATCAGAGTTAAACTGTAAGTAATATCTTGCTTGGTCTTCTGCATAACAGGCTCGGAAGTCTCGTGGAGTAGATGAGATACCTTATAGTACTGGTGTTCGGCTACTGTCACAACCTACTGTGCTCTAGTGGTCCAAACTGTAAGCACCAAACAAAACAAAGCAAAGCAAAACAAAACAAGAAACAAACAAAACAGACAAACAACCTCATTTGAATTACATTACCGGATTCGATCTGGGGACTATTTTGTCTTTGCAGAAACTGACACCTGTTGAAAGGGCACAATTTACATATATAGAACTAGCAAACTATACATTTTTACTATGGCTGTCAGTGTAAGTCTGAATATTAAAAGCAATGTCTACGCAAGACAATAGATCAAAATATGTAAAGTTTCAAGCAGTGATTTCTGAATTTCCAGAAGCATTGACTGCTAAACTGATTTGTTAACTCTTTACTCTCTTACTTTAAGAATTTCCCATATTAGGTGTGCCTTGGTAGCTCAATCAGTTAAGCAACGGACTCTGGATTTCGGCTCAGGTCATGATCTCATTGTTCAGGTCATGATCTCATAGTTCGTGAGTTCCAGCCCTGCAGTGGGCTGATGGTGCAGAGCTTGCTTGAGTTTCTCTCTTCCTTCCTTCCTTCCTTCTTACCTTTCTTTCTCTCTTTCTTTCTTTCTCTCTTTCTTTCTTTCTTTCTTTCTTTCTTTCTTTCTTTCT
>CM053570.1:38153860-38346573 GCA_028646485.1 Cryptoprocta ferox
TCTTTCTTTCTTTCTTTCTTTCTTTCTTTCTTTCTTTCTCCTTTTCTCTCTTTCTCTCTTTCTTTCTTTCTTTCTTCCTTTCTTTAATTCAAAATAAATAAACTTTAAAAAAGATTATAAAAAATATTTCCCATATTAAACATTAAAATTTTTTCTCAAACTATAGTTTCCAGTATACATACTAAGTAGAAAATATATGAAATGCATATTTCTTGTCATTTCTTATCTTATACTACTCATACAGTATCCATGTCTCAGAATTCTAATTCCCAGAAAATACTGCTGGTTATTGCTGGAACCTAAGTATGTACAATATAATAGGCAAACAATTAGTAGCATTGTCCTGTAGGGGCCTGGGAATTTGAAATGAGAAAATTTAAGTTCTGGTTCCACCATTTATGAGCTAACAAATCTTGGAAGAATTGGGTTGTCAGAGTCTAAGTTTCCTGACCTGCAATATAGAGCAAATGAAACACAATGGGGAAAGGTATTTGAGAAATTATACTATGATACAAGAGTTTCTAATTGTTGTTATCACTATATCTTATGGGCAAATACTCAGAAAACTTGATTTCTAATTCTTCTTTGGATATGTAAGGAAAAGAAGAAGCATTTATCCATTTGGCTTTTATATCTTGAGTGTTTTTCTGTCAAATTAAGCACTCTCATTATGTATGTTCTTAAAGACATTTAACTGATAACATAAGAGCAAATGTGTGAAACCCTGAAGATTTTGCTATTCAGAGTGTCAGCTAGTTCATAGGCACACTAAGAGCCCAATCACAGGGCCAAGGAAGTGTTTTAGTCCTCATTTAAATATTTGACTTCATTCCAATCTGACCCAATTCACTTGACACTATCTAAACTGCAGGTGGCTAGTTAGTTGTGTAATTACAGTTCCACAGTGTCAGTTTAATACTTTGGACTCAATTTAGTTGTACAAAGAGAATGCAAGATCACCACAGAGATTAGTTCTTTAAAGACTTTTGATCCTTTTGTATTTTAATAAATTTTCCAAATGCCATTATTGCTTCTCTTAAAGACTTGATTCCTGAAAGCGTTTGCTCTTTACAAGCTTAATATCTGCTGAAGAAAGCTGCAGAAAAATGTTCAATAATGGAAATTCTAAGCTTTCATTCTCATAATCAACATGAGCTTTGAATCTTTATCAAACCTTTATCAACTGTTCATTACATTCTATCCTTTAAGCTCATGCTGACTTCACTATTGAACTCTTCATTTTAAAGTTTCTATTTCCTTGTTTCTCTTTGGCAAACAGTTTTTACGTGTGTTTTGACTTTTGGAAGGACTACTATTTTGTATTTTTATATTTTATATGGATTTTGTCAGTGTGCAATATTAACAGTAGTTTTCTACTGAACAACATCCACATCTAACTAGCAAAGTTTATCACATAGGAGGAAGTTCACAATTTATATTCCAGTTAAGTGACAATTTGCCTATAGTTAAATATATCTCAAAAATAATTTAGTAGGAATTGTTTTGCAGATGACTTTTAAGCATTTATCCTTAATAATCTGCACCTTCATTTATATAAACAAACATCATCATTTGTAACATATTAGTTTTTATACTTCAAAAGCTAAGTTATTGGTAGCAAAGATGGTAAAGTTCTTTGATTCAAAATGCCTTTGTATGTATATATTTATTCATCTCTTTAATTGTTCAACAATGATTAATTTGGGGTCTACTCTGCACTAGAAACAATTGTGTACAATGCACAAGATGAATATAACTAAGGGGCTCCTGGTTGGCTCAGGCAGTTAAGCATCCAACTTTGACTCAGGTCACAATCTCCCAGTTCGTGAGTTTGAGCCCTGCCTCAGGCTCTGTGCTGACAGCTTAGAGCCTGGAGCCTGCTTCAGATTCTGTGTTGTACTCTGTCTCTCTCTCTCTCTGAAAATTAGCATTAAAAAATGTTTAAAAAGAAGAAGAAGAAGAAGATAACTAAGATATACCTCCTGCCTTTAGAAGACCCATGGTCTAGTGAGTAATATATAAAGATTAGTGCTTTAAGGAATTTGACATAAGAAGTGACCAGTATATGACCTTCTCTGCCTTAGAGATTAGAGAGAGATTTCATAGGAGTGATACTTGAGCTGACTTATGAAGACTGCACAAGACAAACATAAAAAATGTTTAAAAATATAAATAATAAAATAAATACTAGGTGGAAAGGTTATTATAAGAAAGAATATGTTGTTACCCCTTGAATATTACTGGCCCTGGTCTTTCCCTAGGATAAATGAGTTAGAGCTTTTCTCCCTATTTTGCTGTGTAACTCATTGGAAAGCGTATGTGTAGATCTAGTGTCTCTTGGGAGCTTGTGCCCAGGGCAAAATCCAGCCCTGGCTTATATTCAGACTGTTCCAGATTCAGAGATGCATAGCTTGAAAGATTATTTAAGCTGCTTAAGGTAATTGAGAAATTCAGAGAATAAGAATGATCATTGATATTTTTTAAATGTAAAGTATATTTACTTTTTTAGGGTTCTTTTATAGATTCACCCTATATGCTTTTCCAGTTAATTTGCTTTTTTATTTTGTTGTGCTATAGAATTTTTTAATGTTTTTATTTATTTTTGAGAGATAGAGAGAGAGAGAGAGAGAGAGAGCAGGGGAGGTTCAGGGAGAGAGGAAGATAGAATCTGAAGACAGGCTCCAGGCTCTGAGCTAGCTGTCAGCACAGAGCCTGAGGTGGGGCTGGAACCAAGGAACCCTGAGATCATGACCTGAGCCGAAGTCGGACGCTTAACCGACTGAGCCACCCAGGCGCCCCTTAAAGAGCACTGTTATATACTATTCTTCTATTCTTTTTTGTGTGTTTGTGGGGAAGCAAAATTCAATTTAGTGAATCGAACTAAATGACGGACTGCTATTTCCTAATATTTAATATGTGTAGGAATTACAGAGTGATATGGACTGGATGTTTGCATCCACCCAAATTCATATGTTGAAGTCTTAACCCTCAATATGATGTTGTCAGGAGGTAAGGCCTTTGGCAAGTAATGAGATTTAGATGAGGTCATGGGGGTGAGCTCCTCATGTTAGTATTAGTGTGCTTGGAAGAAGAAACCAGAGAGCTTGTTCTCTTTCCATAATGCGAAGATACAGCAAGCAGCCAGCCGTTTGCGGGACAGAAGAGAGTTCTTACCAGAAACCAAATCAGCAGACATCTTGGTCTTGGACTTCCCAGCCTCCAGAACTGTGAGAAGTGTCTGTTGTTTAGTACACCCGGTCATTGATATTTTCTTATAGTAGCCTGAGCAGACTGAGATTCCAAGTTTTAAGGTTGAATTTCCAGATATGCAAAACCTACTTTGAGGCAAGCTTGTAAGTATTAAAATATTAAGAGTCTACTTTGAACTAGAAAAACTTGCCACAGGTTTTTACCAGTCACTGCTCTCTATCTTGAACTCTAGCTTCAGGGCTTTTTACCTAGAGATTCCCCTTTTCCATTCGAGCTTCACTTCCAGTTTTTCAAAAGTGTCAGGAAATCTTTTCTGAGTAAATAAAATGAAATTTTAATGAAGTTGCATGTTGGTCATGAGTTATGTCTTAGTTTTTCCATGCCTGTGCCAATAATAAGGAGATTTCCCCCTTTGAACTCTGTCCTTGTGTGGCTGAGTGTGACCACTACTTAGTGATACCTGTCAGGGTTGTATTTTAGAGATACTCTGGCTACTAACCTGAGCACACCCTGTCAGGACATGCCAGGTCCCCAAGGACACATGCCTTAAACACGTGTGCACAAGGCATGTGGTGCTTGTTTGTACATTCTGTACATCTGTACATTAGATCAAGATCAAACCATTTTTTCTCTCTGACTTCTCTATCTTTTTATGTATTCTTTTGAAGAGTAGGACTGAAAATAGATTAATGATATATAAAATTGCACAAGATTGTTTTCCTGAAGCAGATTGTTTCCCTCCTTTTAACAAAATCAGCACCTGAACATAAGTTGAAATCAGTGTCCTTTATCTTCCCCCCTCAAAAAAAAAAATGGCCTAACTAGTGGTTTTTAGACATTTTCTATTAAAGGGAGTTTCTATAATTTGAAATTATAGCTTCTTTTGGAATATGTCCTAATATGCAACAGCCCATACTTGGAGACTCTTCAGAAAATGATGAGAGGAGCAAGACGCTGACCTCTTCTCTTTTTCTCGACCTTCTGCTTCCCACTATGGGATTTTCTAAAATAAACGCTCCTTAATGTGACTACAGAGCTTCAAAATTAATACATAAATTATATCTTAAGAAGACAACTCTCATTTATTGTTTCCCTCCTCTGGGGTAGACACTTCCATGGTGTTATTCTAATACCAGAACCCTGTAATTAAGTCTTACTGCCTCTTTTATGTTTGTGGAAGATCCGGGGCTACGTCAGGTTCAACTTGCCCATGGCCTCACTATGGCAGAGCAAGGACTCCCACAGTATGCGCTGTCTCCAAAAATCACAACGTTCTCAACTGGGAAGTCAAGTACCTAGACTATTATAATAGATTACAAAAGGATTTTGTGTTAAAAATCAATGAGGACCCTGTATAGTGAAGAATGTCAGACCAAAACAACCAAACAAATAGAAAAAGACTAGACAAAGAAAAAATTCAGTAAAACTTCTTATTCAGGGATATTTTTCCACTGCATTATAATATATTTTTCTGATGTCAAAATTCTTAGAGAAGCAGGACAGTTATTTCAATATAACCATAATTTAATGAGTACTGACAATGTGCTTCTAACATTGTGATAGATAAGACTCACTGAATGGAAAGTGAAACTATGTAAGCCATGGAGGACTTTCCTCAAGATCCAAGGTCCTGGAAAGAGGAAATAGCACCTCAGGTGTGTGGAGCTGAAAAACAAAGTCACAGGCACCCTTGAATTCTATTAATAAGGTCCATGATACTGTTGCTTTTCTGGGATTTTCCTTTAAAACATCCACAGACATTATCCTTGTATTCATAACTATAACAAGGGCTATTCAGTTATGATTCTCCTCATCAAAACTTCTTAACCTTTAGTGCTATTTGCTGAAGAGATAAATGTACAGGATCACATAGTTTTATTAATAAATTAGCATTGCCAGTAATTTTCCTAAATCTTCCTTCTTGACAAAAGATATAAATTATTTGATGTGACTGCCCCTTCCAACGTACATAGTCTGTATCCCATATTTTCAAAACCATTCTCTTTGCCACCCAGACTAGTGTATGTTTTCATTCACTTATTCCTCAACATATGAGGGCTGAAAAAGTAAATTTTAGACCTTGAAATTGTCTTTGACTCCTTTGCCTCACACTTGACATCCAAATGATCAGAAGTTATTTTGATACCACTTGCAAAATCTACATAGAAACTAATCACTATCTCCCTAACCCACCCTGGTGTAAGTCATCATGGTATCTTGCCTGAAAATGTTCCAATAACTTTCTAATCAACTTCTTCATCTTTCTTACAGTCTCTTCTCAACAAAATTGATTGCCAGCAATCCTCAGACCATGTCTGATTTACTTTCCTTGATGTCTTGTTTGACCTAGAGTCAAATTCAAATTCTTTTCTATGGCCTACAAGCTATATATTATTCTGATATTTTATCCTGCTATCTTTGCTGACGGCATTGCATCTTCCAGCACTCTTTTACTCTCTGACTTTGTTCCAGCCACTGTAACCTCTTTACTGTTTCTCTAACACAAGTACCATATCCACACTTCAAAAAATCTGTACACTTGCCCTTTCCTCTACTAGGAGTCTCTGCTCTCAAGTATTCAGATGGCTCATTACACCAATTTATTTATATGTGTGTTCACAAGCAAGTCACCTTATCTGAGAGCCCTCCCTGACTGTCGTATATAAAAAGGTACCTTTTATCCTCCCTTTAATTCCCTCATATCGCTTTATTTTTTTCTTCATAATGCTTAACACCACCTGGACATAATTATCATTTATTTATTGTCTATCTTCTCTCATTATAATAGAAGCTTATTTAGGATAGATACATCTATTTTGTTTACTGCTTTCTGTAAAACACTAATGGCACCTAGAATAGTGAATGATATATATTAATGGTATATTGAGCACTAAATGAAGGTCAAAAGAGGCAGTGTATAGTTTTTCCAAATATAATTTTTTTTTACTTTAAATGAGACGTTTTATCTAAAAGTGCCGCAGCTTTCCTTATAAAGCACTGTTTCAGAATGAAAGTCCAAAGTTGGATGCATAAATTGTCTTTCAAGTTAAAAGGTTTCTCTGAAATGGGCTCTTGATCACACCACAACACAATTGTACTCTCCTTCTCAACCTAGACAAATCTAAAGTATTTGGGAAATGCTGTTTGTTCACTGGAAAGTATTAGGTATTATAGGTGTGATCGATCCAAATCATAATAGTTTATTTAAAATAATTACCCAAATGAATTTTCTTCATAAAGTATCTATTTAGCAACTTTTAAAAGAGGACATCGTGTCCATGTTTTTTTGTTAGCTTCTGTAGAGCCGTTTTTATAGATGTTTACTTGACCATCTCATGTGGATAAATATTAACATATAAATTAAAAGGAACTTTACCCATGAGTTAGTATGTCCAGGTTATTATTCTCCTAATTTACTATTGACAAAATCTAAATTTGAGTTAATTTTTTAAGAAACTCTCTAGAAGTTTAGAAACAAGTAGAATGTAACCTTCTCTCATTTCTCAAATATTAATGAAAACATTCTGTTGCCCATAAAGCTAAAGGTGTGTTTCCAACTGATTTTATATCAATCTTTTATTTTGAATGCTCATAGCTTTGACTTTGGCACAGGCTACAAGAAATACACTTTATAAGTCTCTTGCTCCCAAGCCTCTAAATTGCACATTCTGAAAAACTGGCTATTTCTGCGCAGAACATAGAGATTGAATGCAAGGCTATAATTCACTTTCAGGTTTTCTGCTGATGACATAAACCACCAGAGCTTGTTGGTTTATGAACAGCAACAGGATACAAAGATTAAATTATGGCATGTGTCAGTGATGAGAGATAAAGAATTGGTGCCCACAACCCAAAGATAATAGTTTCATTCTATTTAAATGTGAGACTTGGAAAAATATTTTTAAACATTTAAGAACTGGTTCATCTCTATAAAAGTTTATATTTTATAAAAGATAACTACCAAGGAGTAATTTAAGCAATTTAAGAAAATATCAAATCTATGCTCAATAGAACATAAAATATAGAGATGATGTAAGAACGTCCATAGACTGACCTGACGTTTTATAAACTGAGATGTTTCTGAATTTGCTCGGAAAATTACTGTTTCTCCCTTCTGGAAGTAGCACCTTACAAAAGCATTATATTAGCTTATTCATGGCCTTACCTTGTGAAAGCGCTATACTTATTAACAGTGTGGGAAGAGATTTCCTTTTTACTTCATGGTATCTTTTGAGAGGAAGAGCAGGAGAGAAGTATGGGCAGAATAAGAAAAAGCCACAATATAGTATTTTATTAGGGTAGCCATTAAAGTACATTCTGACAGCATTCTTTATTTTTCAAGTTCCCACAGAGGGTCAGGTGCCATGTTTAAAATAGTCAGCTGAGGTATTAATCTATATAGAAGTAGTCAAAAATAAAAAGAATGTCTTGGTTTGGCTCTCCTAGAGTCAATGCCTAAGGTAAGTTTCTAGAACAAGTATTTTACTTGGGAAAAGCTGAGGACATGAATAGACAAAACAACAACGTTACAGGGAAACAAAAAGCAGCTACTAACAGGTGCTAAACCAGCTATCTCAGTGGATACTGGATCTTTGTCCCAAAGGGGAAACTCTGGGCAACATATAAAATCATGCCTTCGCATTATCCTGTGGGAGGGGTGATGGACATGGGTTAGTTACACTTTACAGTCATTGGTTCAATGCCCAGGGTGGAGGAAGGCTATATTAGTTCATAGAAAGTCCATGGTCCTAGTAGAAGATATATTTGCAGAAGTCAAAGTCAGAGGGTTGCTGATCAGACGCTTCCACTGTCTGCCATAGAGGGAATGCTTGGGGACACTGCCACCAAGACAGGTCCAACATGGCTTAATTTTTATGCTCAGCTCCTTCATTCATCAGAAATGCAATTGTGAACAAGTCCCAATTTCCCTGCAAAAAAAAACAAAAATGGTTAAAGCATATAATTTTTAAGGACTCACCCTTTCCAATATTTTACAAAATAGGAATTTCCCATGGTATTAGATTATTACATTCTTTAGGACCAAGACCATTTCTTGAAGCCCAAAGCCTGGCTTGACATCTACTACCTGATACTCTCCCCACACCTCACATGCTGTCCTCACACCCCACTTCCTATGGACAAGTGGCACCAATATCCACCCATCTTTATAAGGTTCTGATTTCTTCTCAGCTCCATATTAAAAGTCACCTTGATTCCACCACCAAAAATACATATCAAATCAGACCATTCTGAACATCTTCACTGTTACCAACTAAACCCAAGCCACCATGCCCCTTGCGTGGCCCAAAGAAGAACCTTCCATTATTTGCCCTTATGATTCTTTCTTCACCAAGCAGCCAGTGTGCCATTTTCAAACATAAATCTGCTTTGATGCGTCAGGCAATTTCTACTGAAATGAGTTTAAAATCCATATTCTTTGCCATGATTTAGAAAGCAGACCTTCCATGATCTTTCTCCCCTGCTTCACTCATCAATATTGTCTCTCACTACTCTTCCTCTTATTCCTCCTACTTCACGCATTCCAGCCATCTTGCTGCCTCTATTACTAAACATTCTAGCCCCCTTCTCACTGTCCCTCTTGGCTGAATGCTTTTCTTCTTTCTTGGCAGTTTATATCCTTTCAAGTTTCACCTTAAATTCTCTCTCTTCAAGGAGTGTGCTAACTGAGCCTTCCAGCTATCACTGTCTAGCCCATTACTTTGTTTTCTTTGGAACACATACTACTATCATACATTATCTCTTTTACTTATTTCTCTATCTATTCATTTACTATGTTCTCTAAATGGAATTTAAGTTCTGTGAAAGCTGAAGTATATGTTGATGAATTAACTTCTATTTCTCCAACATTGAAAACGATGCAAGAAACTTGATCATGATTAGACACTTGACAAATATTTGTCTCATGGATGAATGGTTGCTCTTCAATAAATGATTGCTGATTTGAAATGAACAGAACTCTTCATTTTCAGATGTATTGATAACTTAAGCTATCAGGAAATGAGATACTAAATCAATGGGGCAAATTCACTATGTGGAAGATAGTAAGGGGGCACTCTATAAAATTAACTTCAAGGGGTGCTTTGGTAAGTAGAATAATGGTCCCACAAAATGTCCATACCTCCATCCTGTGCATACATTAGATTATGTGGCAAAGAGGAATGGTTATAAATGGATTTAATGTTGCAAATCAACCAGCCTTAAATAGAGAAAGTATCTTAAATAATCTGGGCAGGCCCAATGTAATCACAAGGGTCTTCAACTGTGGAGAAAAGGGATATATGAGAGTCAGAAGAAGATCTGACTATGAAAGAAAAGTCAAAATATACAATGTTGCTGGTTTAAAGATGGACTAAGGAATGGCTGGTCTTGAAACACTAGAAAAGACCCATCCCTCTCCAAAAAAAAAAAAAAAAAAAAAAGAACACAAAAACATAGTTTTAGCCCAATGAAATCCATTGTGGACTCCCAACTTCCAGAACCATACAGGAATAGATTTATGTTGATTAAGCTGCTAAAATTTGTGATGATTTGTTATAGTAGTTCTGGTAATCTGACAGGTAAGTTGGACATTGACATTGGCAAGTAATGCAAAGAAATAAGGAATGTTATTTCAGTTTCAAATATAAATATTTGCTTTAGGCAGTTCTAATCTGTGATAGTTCTGTATAATTATTTCATATTTAAATCTATTTTTGCCAATGAATAGATCATCATAATGGCCCCATGAATTTTCAATATATCCATTTTAGAAATGAAGGAACTAAGGTAGTAAGAAGTCTAAGTGCTTTGTCAGAAACTGCACAACAAATAAGCAGGAGATTCAACACAGGAAACTCTAGGTGTATATAGGAATGACAATGTTGGCAAGGGTATGGAGAAAGGGGAACACTTTTTCACTGTTGGTGGAAATGCAAACTGGTGCAGCCACTCTGGAAAACAGTATGGAGATTCCTCAAAAATTAAAAATAGAACTACCCTGTGACTCAGCAATTACACTACTAAGAATTTATCCAAAGGACACAAAAGTGCTCATTTGAAGGGGCATATGTACAATGGCATACTACTCAATGATGAAAAAGAATGAAATCTCGCCATTTGCACAACATGGATGGAACTAGAGTGTATTATGCTAAGTGAACTAAGTCAGTAAGAGAAAGACAGATAACATATGATTTCATTCTTATGTGGAGTCTGAGAAACTTAACAGATGAACATAGGGGAACGAAAGTAAAAATCAGATAAAAACAGAGAAAGAGGCAAACCACAAGAGATTCTTACATATAGAGAACAAACTGAGGGTTGTTGGAGGGGAGGTGGGTGGGGGAATGGGTTAAATGGTTGATGGGCATTAAGGAGAGTACTTTTCAGGATGAGCACTGGGTGTCATATGTAAAAGATGAATCACTGGGTTCTACTCCTGAAGCCAAAACTACACTGTATGTTAACTAATTTGAATTTAAATAAATTTTTTAAAAAGACTACAGAAATTATAAAACAGAATCATCATGAAACTTAGAGTCAATAAATCAATGAAATATATAGAAAGTCAACATAAAAAGAAAGAATGGCTTTCGGTCTTATCCATTTATAGGTATAATCAATAGATCCAGAGGTGATTTAATGTATTTATGTCTTAAAGGAAATGTTTAGTTTTTATCCGAAGAGATTTTGGCAAGCAACAGAAGCACAGAAAAGAGTAGTTAAAAGAAGGCAAACATTGGTAAGGCATTTTCAAGTATCCAATATATAAGAAGGAACTCTAACTCAGAAACAGGAATGGTCTGTATATCAAGCAAATATGATCTTTTATTTGGGATACAATTACCACTTTTAGCAAAATGAGATTATCCAATTCTTGGCCCTAAGGGTCTATGTTCACCAATCACACTTCTCAATTACTTCTAAATTATGGTTATTGTTTCTTTAACATTAATACATAGTCCTCATAGCTCTGCCATCAGGCTGGTATTTATTATACCCATTTTGCAGATTCGAAACAGATGCTCAGTTTTTCTTACTTCGTCACATTCCTTTAATCCCTATGCATTTTACTAGAGAAGATGGGCCTCCGAGTGAGATTGAAGAGCCAGGTACTTCTTAATAAAAATTAATAAATGTTCATTTTAGTTTTAGAACTTAGTTTTTTTGTTTTGGTTTGGTTTGGTTTTTGGTGTTTTGTGAACAGTTGCCCAGACACTAGAGTCAAGACCTGGGCTTGCACAGATTGGAGAGTAAGACCTAGGATGCCATAATGACATCAGTTACAGTCAGCAACAGCCCATCACTGAATGACATCCCTTCCAATCTGCGTATCTTTTCCAATTGTAACAGAATCAGGCCTTCCAATGACAGGTTTTCCCAGAA
Source organism: Cryptoprocta ferox (assembly GCA_028646485.1). Lineage (NCBI taxonomy): Eukaryota > Metazoa > Chordata > Mammalia > Carnivora > Eupleridae > Cryptoprocta > Cryptoprocta ferox. The sequence goes on from CM053570.1 coordinate 38,165,456, forward strand.
TGGAAATAAGGTATCCTTAGAAAAGAGAAGGTGAAGTTAGGATCATACAAGGCACTAGGGTTAAAGTAACTTTTGTGGGAAAGAGAATTTCTGGGTTATGTGTTAAACAGCAAAGCAGGGAGACAAAAAAGAGCAGGAATAGAACAGTTGCCAGACAAAATACAGGACATCCAGTTACATTTTAGCATCAGGTAAACAATGAATATTTTTTAGTATAGATAAGCCCCAAATATCACATGGTAACTACCGTGAGAATGTCCACTATTACCATTTTGTAAGGGCCATACTTAATGCGTACAAAGTATTCATTGTTTATTTGCAATCAAAGTTTAACTTCGCATCTTGCCTTTTGTTTGTTAAACAAACCTGGGGTGGATGATGGGCCAAAAGCACATTTGTATGGAAATGTGTGGGTAAACAGTTCAGTTGTTGGATGTGAATCTCAGATTCTGGTGGAAATCCAAGAATCACTGTAATTTGAATTTGCAAGGCTGCGTGAAGGTGGCACTGCATAGTGCGGTATTTCTGAACATCTTCGGGCCTTGGTGTCAGACAGGCCTGGATTTGAGTCCTGGCAGCTCCAACCTACATCTTACCTGTGTGATCTTGGGCGAGTTACTTCTCTGAGCTTCAGTCTTTTCCTATCTAAAAATGGAGATGGAGGTAATAATCTCTTGGTGTTCTTATCAGGCTTACATGAAATAACACACACAAAACAAAGTTTAAAATACCATTGGGTAAGACGTCTGCAGGAATCCCCTTACACTGTTACTCAAAGTTTCCTTTTTTTTTTTTTTAACGCACATTTGAGAATAAATATCAAACACATGCCAGTAAAGCACGTTGTTGAAATTGCAGGTGGAGCCCCACGTCCGGCTCCGTACTGACAGAAAGGGGCCTGCTTGGGATTCTCTCTTTCCCTCTCTCTCTGCTTCTCCCCCATTTGTGCACACATTCTCTCTCTCTCAAAAATAAATACACGTTAAAAAAAAAAAAGAAAGAAAATTGCAGGTAGAATACACACTGAACCTCAAATCCTTGATCTAGTTAAAACAGAAACTGCCTAAAAGACTGAGAGTTGACAGGTGGTGACTTTTATCTGTCATTTTATACCTTACTACCATGGTATAGTGGGAAGATTTTTGTTTCGTTTTTCTCTTTTACTCTGCTATGGATTGTTTATTGAAAATGTTGAACAAGAAAACATCTTGTGGTCTCTGTTGAACTCCAATGCCAGGCTTTCTTATATTCAGTGCTGAGATCAGTTTTACGTTAGAGACCTCTGAGGGGTAGAACAGAGCAAGTGAGAGCTTCAGGAGCAAGCACAGGTTGCAACTTCTCAGACACTTCAGTGCCTGAAATAGAAACAGGGAAGCCAGAAAAGCTATAAGTTGAGCTGTCTGTCCCATCACTATAGTTGTCACAAGGGAGTCAGTAAAATTTTGGTGACTCCTTCCTAAGAGTACTGCCCCCTCCATGGTGACATATCAGCACCCCAGCGTTTTATTAGCAGTAAAATATCCAGAGTTCATCATATAACTTTTATTCCCAAAGAAGAATCATTCAATGTTATTGACAGCATCAGCAGGTTAATTAAGAATACTGCACATAGTGATGTTAAGAAAACTAACATATTTTTAATATCAACCGTCATTACTCAAGCCAAAAGCATAACAGATGTTTATTCACTAATACTAGATGTGTTGTGGGTTGATGCAAGACAATTAATACCTACTATAAACGTAAAGTCTAATATTGGAAAATATGCTTTCTAGACCACTGTTACTGTTCTTAGACACAATTGTATTTCTCAGGTGAAAAAAAAATGTAAGTTATTTACAAATAGATGTTGCATTGAATCATGCAGAACAACACTTAACACTTGATTGTAGTTTAAAAAGCAATGAGAAATATAAAATGCAGTCTATGGAGTATCTGAGTGGCTCAGTCAGTTAAGCATCCAATTCTTGATTTCAGCTCAGGTCATGATCTCACTGTTGGTGACATGGAGTCCCACGTAGGGCTCTGCATTAACAGTGTGGAACCTGCTTGGGATTCTTTTTCTCCCTCTCTCTCTTCCCCTCCCTCGCATATGCACTCTCGTTCAAAATAAATAAATAAAGATTAAAAAAATGCAGTGTGTACACAATCGTGGAAGGCACTTAATATTGAAATGTTGAAGACTCAGCTTCAAGTCCAGATTCTACCACTGGTAACATTATGATATTAAAATATCGGAACTTCAGTTTTGGGGGTATCTAGGAAATCTGGTTTCAGTGTTTGGGGCTAGTGAACATATTTTGAAGGTAATTAGAAATTATCCCAATTCTTGACTATGGTAACTACCTTGGACTCTTATTTTCTTTGCTCTATTGGGTAGTGGTGGTCATAAAAGCATGTACTTGAGTGAGTTTTTCTGAGAACTGCAGGAAAAGCATTGTTCATGGTGGGTAGCACAGAGTAAGAGCTTGAGAAGAAAGGTTCTAATTCTTCTCTACCTTCTTATTATTCTTTCCCACAGCTTCTTTGACCAAAGTTTGTGATTTTTCATTCTCACACAGGGTAATTACTTTGTTTAGATTTAATAATGTAAAGGCATTCATATACTTTCATATCCCTATACAATTTATTCTTTATTATGAAACAGCAACTGAGTACTTAAAAGAAAAGTAAGAGTTTATTATAAGAAAATATAAGTTACATTCAATACAATAAGGAACCTAGATAAAATAGAAAACTTAAGAATGGTTTACTGAAATTATAGTATGAGTTAGAAACAATCACTTGCCCACTTAGTGGAGTTAAGTGAAAAGAGAGATATTTCTGCCTGGGTAGTTCAGAACTAACATTTTGATTTTGGCATGTGAAAGTTGGAACTTGTGTAGATTTCAGAGATGGTAGAAAGAGCATTGTACACAGAAAAAAAAAAAGCATAGCAGAGACACTGAGTTTGAAAGAAGCTAGGAATGCACAGGGATATGCAAATACTCAGTTTTGGCTGTAGCATACAGTACAAGCAAAGGAAGAGTGGGAGGTAAGCCTGGGAAAACAGCTTGGCAAGAGCTTTTGGAGAGCCTTCAATGGATTAAAAGAGTTGGAAATGTTTTCAGTTAGGGCTGGGGAATCATCGAAGGTTTTTCAGCTGAGGGTAAGAAAGTACATGATCAGAATTTCACTGTAGGATTGTTAGCTGGTGGTATCCAATTATATAGATTAGAACAGGAAGAGGCTAGAGGCTGGGAAAGATTTTAAAAGGGCATTTGGGAGTTAGGGTACACAGTAATGAGTTCATATACTTGAGCCATGGAATGAACAATGAAGAGGTGGATAAAAGAACTATCAGATATTTGTTACAATTCTCAACTGCTTTAATTATCCCCAAAATCATGTTCTTTCATATCTTCAGAGTTTTTTTTATTTTCTATTTCCTCTTCCTCGAATGTCTTTTTTTCATTTCCTCTTCTGATGAAATCCTACATTCTCTTAGAAACAGCTCGCATGTTTCTCTTTTAGAAGCCTTCTTTGACTCTGTATAGTCAAAGAAGGAAACAAAACAAAATAGAACAAACCATAACTAGAGACAATGGAAAAGGTGGACAGGAGAGGAGCATATCCTGGACAAAGGCCTGGAGAGGGACTATTCTGGGTGTGTTTGAAGGAAAAGGATCTAATTACTTTAATGAGTGAAGGTGTAGAGTTTTGGTACAAGATCAGAGAAGTGGGCTGGCTCTTGTAAGACCTCATAGGCTTTGGCAGAAAGTTTGGGTTGTTTTCGTAAGTGTAAATGAAAGTCATTGTGAGGCTTAAGTAACCAAGTGATATGATTATTTTCTTAAATGATTGGCCTGGATGCTGGATGGAGGACTAACTTTAGAGGGAAAAAGTACCAACATGGAGATTATTTAGAAGGCAATCGCAGTGGTCCAAGCAAGACATGATCATATGACGTGGGCTTGGGTAGAATAGTGGGGATAGAGAGAAGTGGAAAATTTGGGGAAACACTTCTGAGGTTGACTTTGAAGATTACGGAGAGGGGAGAATCAAGGATTTTGCTTAAACAGACTGGGTGGATAATGGTTACCAAGAAGGGAGAGACTGATGATGGGACAGACTTGAGGAATACTGGGAATTATTCTGGGGCTTCCATAATTTTGAGACTTACCTCAGAAATCTAAAACAGTGATATCAAGTTAGCAGTGAGAGATATAAGGCTGGGGCTCCAGGGAGCAATTGGAACTAGAGAGATGTAAGTTTGATAGATATCAGTTTACTTTTTTAAGTTTGTTTGTTTATTTTGAGAGAGACAGAGAGAGTGTGAGCTGGGGGGAGTGGCGGAGAGAGAAAGTGAGAGAGAGAATCCCAAATGGGCTCCACACTGTCAGTGCAGGGCCAGACTCTGAGCTTGATCTCACGAACCGTGAAATCATGACCTGAGCTAAATTCAAGAGTCAGACACTTTACCGATTGAGTCACCCAGGCGCCCCCATCCCTTTTTTGTAAGTTTATGTTTTTATTTGATAGATATTAGTTTATAAATAAATTCATAGCCAGGGGACTAGCTAAGACTGGCAATGTCAATACAACAGATAGAGATGAGAAGGTGCTCTGTGACCAAAACCTTGAAGAAAAACAAATACTTAAAGGTATTCTCAAGGAGGAAAATAAGATAGAGGGAGATATAGGAGAAAACTGAGTAAGTTTGGCAACCAATAACGTGACCTTGGTTGACCTTGACAACAATTGCTTCAGTGGAGTTGTGGGGGCAAAAAGACTATTTAGCTTGAGTTGAATATTTGAATTTGAGATGAGAGAAAGTATGAGAGAGGAGCAAAACCCATTATGCACTGTGATGGCCTTCGTGAGGAACCCATACGTACTCCTCCTAATGGCACTTGACTATGTTATAACGATGTTATTTTTGGTAAAACACATACACACACACACACACACCAACTATATATAATCTTACTAAAAAGTGAGTGATGTGGAACAGGAGGTAGTAAATGAATATAAAGTAGTTTTTGAAAGAAATTTGATGTAAAAAGGGGGACTGGATATTCTAGTCTGAGAGACAAAGAATAAAGAAAAGATACTAATAAGATTGTAAAAAATTCAGCACACTGGTGTGTAAAATTACAGAAACTCTGATAGCCCTCATTGTCAGACATAATCACTTCTTGCCTGACCAGCTATAAAACCTTCTTGACTAGTCACCCTGAATCCATTCTTGCTACTTCCCAATCAATCGTCTAAAGTGCAGCTATAATCATCTTTAAAGTGTTCAAATGTGGTAAGGCCATTAATCTGATCAACCTTATATAACAATTAAGTCCAAGGACATTAACATGGCTGATGGGACCTTTCTAATCTTTTATAGTCTTTAGATCTTAGTATCTCCATCTTCTCCTTGATAGTAGTAATTTTTCTGACTCATGAACTAAGTTATGACTTTCACCTTTATGTGCCTCAAAATGCTGTATATTTCTCTTAAATGATCTCTACCTTCCCCCCTGCCTCTTAATTGCCCATTCTCACTAACAGTTAGAAAGTTCTATCAGGGAAGGGACCATGTCTGCCTTATACAGACCGCTAACACAAAACCAGGTACCTAGGTACCTCAATAAATATTTGTTGGATGAATGAATAAATAAATGAATGAACTAAATCCCATGAATAATGATGGTTTTATTATGTAAGAAGGAGGGGTATAAAAGTCCAGGCAGAGTTGAGATGATGTAAGATCCCAATCACAAGGTAATAAAGTGGGCAAAGATGAGTAAATATGAGGTTCAGGGCACAGAAACACAATTATTTTATCTACAGGGTAATTCTTCCCCATTCCAACCATATGGAGAACCCCCATTTATCCTTTAAAACCCAAGCTGAGAAGCTTTTCACAATCCCTCACTCCTTATCTCCACCCAGATATAAGTAATCACGGTACCTCTATATCTTTAAATAGTTTAAAGAATGTATTGATGAACTCACTGAATTATCTTATACATTATCCATAAATTACTTATGAACACCTCATGGTAAAGACCATTATTCATTTCTTATTCATTTCTGTAGCTCCAGTATCTCACTCAGACCTCCCCTATAGTAAAAATTCAATTACACATGAATTGAATAGCCTGTTGAGTATTATTATTAAGAAGAAAAAAAATCAAAATGTGATTATGTGTCAGCAATGGAAGGGCAGGGCAAAAGTGGAGTGCTTGAAGAGAATAAAAGCAGTTTATAACCATTGTTCTTTGAAGTATGCTCAGTACTCAACTGGAGATTAATAAGAGAATTGATGAACAATATCAAATGAAGTTGGGGTTCATGTAACTGTGCAGGAGAATAAATTGGTTTAGTTTTATTCACTAATACTTTGTTGAATGCATATAATTCATGCCATCATTTTAGGTACCAAAGCTGAAAAGATGAATAATACAGTCTCCAATGTTTAGAAATCATGATGTCCACAAGCAGAAGAGATAAAAGAAAAACAGTAGTTAGCAGGATTTTACAAATATACATCATATGAAGGTTCATAAGAATTGCTTAGGATGGGGAAGCCTCTGCTGCTAAGGAAGCATAAGTGGGAAGGCCAGCCATGGAGTTTGGGCATGAAAAGAAGACACAGGTAGTGAGACAGAAAGCTATAAACCAGATGAGTCGAGACAGAGGAGCAAGATCAATAAGAGTAAGATAATGACGTGGGAGATTATGGCTCAAGAGGAAATTAAAAAAAAAAATTAATGTTTATTTATTTTTGAGAGAGAGAGAGAGGCAGAGCATGAGCAGGGGAGGGGCAGAAAGAGGGAGACACAGAATCTGAAGCAGGCTCCAGGCTCTAAGCGGTCAGCACAGAGCCCAATGCAGGGCTCAAACTCGTGAACCAGGAGATCATGACCTCAGCCAAAGCCAGATGCTCAACCAACTGAGCCACCCAGGCGCCCCTCAAGAGGAAATGTTTAAACAGACTTTTAAACTCTTAGGCTTCATGTTTAAATCTAGTTTAAAAAAAACGTTATAAACACTGCAGGGTCTCCAATATGGTATCTTATTAAGCAAAATCAGGGATAGTCCAAAAAAATGGCTTTGAGGAAAGCTTTTGGGCAATCATTATGTGTGACAATAATGGAAACAAAATAGAATATATTCACAGATTTCTGCTTTGATGTGAAATGACAAGAGCATATGGACACAAAAATAGTTGCTCTGCAGCTTTGAATCTAAACTTACTGTTCGGTTGTTTTGAAAGTGTTCCGATCAAGTATACCATTTTCAAAAATCTACAGAGCAGTGGCAGGGATATATTATAGAGCCAGAAAATGGTTTCAGAAACAATCAAGGTATTATTACTAGAGTCAAAGATTTTTGGAGATGTTTGTGGAAAAGTAAGCTTTCATTATGTTTCCTATCTGAAGTATATATACCATTTTGGTTAAATGGGTGAAGAAAATACGTGAGCAATTCATGCTACAAACTTTCACTGAAAGTGAGTTAAAAAGAGGCAAATAAGTGAGTACAATTTAGCTTGTGGACATGTAGAGTGTTTTCCACTAAAGTATCTAATTATAAGGTAATAAATCCGAAAATTCATGTATCAGAAGAGCAGACTGTTGTCCTCACTTCTTCCGTGCTTCGCTTTTCTCTGCAACTTTCAGGAGTCTGCATGCTGGAATTGAAAACATTTTGACCATGAATGCAATGTTGTAAACAGTGATTTAGTGGTCGCTTGGAGTTTTAAAAATCTTACTATTGGAAAAAAATAAAGAAGAAAGGAAGGATTCAACCATGTTTGTCAGACATAGTCAAGATAACACCACACTTAAGTCATGCTGAGTGTTCTGAACAAAGAGGCAGGAAGATGGGGCATGATTTTAGCCCAGGAGCTCAAATCTCTATTTTCAATAAGGTATAGAAAAATTGATTTCAACATTGATATTCACGAAGTGCAATTTTAGGGGGCTGGAATGTCAGGCATGGAATGATAGTAAATCTACCAGATTTTAGCTCAGACAGACTTCCATAGGTCCAGACCTCAGATGAATTTGGTGTCATGGGATCTAGGGGTAGAATCTGGCCTCTGGTGACAGGATAGGCAGGAACTAAGCAGCAATGTAAGGGTAAACTTCTAGGAAAACAGAAGGAGGAATGAGGGAAATCAGTCATTTAATCCACCTAAACACACAGAGTGGACACTAGATAGAAAGTTTACAGGATGATGTTTACATAGATATTCCGTGAGCTATACTCAATGAAAGGCACACAAAACATTGATAGTAAAGGAAACATATGATTTTATATTCTAAATAGTTTTAGAAGCAGGGTAGGTAAGAATGGGATTTGCATGTATTCGAAATCAGGCATCGACCAGGTTACAATCATTGTGGTAGGATCCCACTTCATATTATTTTTTGTAATACCCATTAACTCTGGAAGAAAGAAAACCATAATTCTCATTTTTCAAAGGAGACATGTGAGGTGCAGACAAGTTATTTTGGCAGAAGTCATAAAACTGATGTAAAGAGAACTCTAGTTTGAATCTATATCTATTGACTCTAGATCCACTGATGTTCCACACTAGGAAAGTTTTCTGCCATATTTGTCCACCAAGTCCAGCTTTTCTTCACTTAGATAATTGGTAGATTAGAGCCTAAAAACTGTACGTCCTAAAGTTCACGCAGGGCCAAAGATATCAGCTTTAACACAAGGACAGTTTAATACAATAGCAATTCAAGCCACCACTTACTATTTCCCCCGAATCCCTGTGAAATAGGGTAATACAGGAGCTATTTCATTGACTAGTGTCTTAAAATGATTACATTTATAGAAGATATTGGCAGTTATTCAATGACTTTAGTTAATAAACACCTGAGCGTGTCAAGATGTGACTTCCCACATCATCTCAACATGTACTAATATTTTAAAATACAGGTAGATCAATTTTTTTTCAGCTTAGAGCATAAACAAACAGCTAGTCATGAATTCAGAATGAAGAACCCGATGTTAGAGAAAGGGCTAAAGTCTGAAAAGGGAAAATTGAGCATGATGTGGGTTTGAACTGTGAGGGCCTACTTACAGTGGGATTCTTTTATAGTACAATACTGTAAATGTATTTCCTCTTCCTTATGATTTTCTGAATAACATTTCCTTTTCTCTAGCTTACTTTATTATAAGAATATGGTATATAACACCTATATAAAGTATGTATTAATCAACTATGTTACCAGTAAGGCTTCCACTCAAGAGAAAGTTATTAGCAGTTAAGTCTTTGAGTAGTTAAAAGGTATATGCAGAGTTTTTACTTCATGAAGATATTGTTCAGGGGTCAACAGTATTACAATAGTTCTCAGCCAGAGGTGATTTTGTCCCCCAGGAAATATTCGGTTATATCTAGAGACAGATTTGGTTGTCACACTTGGGGCACGCTGGAGACACACTTCGGTGGTCATACTGTAACCTAGTTGGCAGAAGCCCGATGTTGCCACACATGCATAATTTGTGCCCCCCACAACAGGTATCTGGTTCAAAATAGCCATGGTGCTGAGATTAAAAAGCCTTGGTTTATTACATTACTCTAATTTAAAAGTCCAAAATGACTACCTGATTCTTCTTTGACAATAATAGTAAAAGGGACTAACATCACTCTCACATGGATTTAGAGTTTATTAGGAGGAAAATGAGGTAGCATATTTAGCATATAATATAAAAATATTATATCTCTCTCTACATACACACCCATATTTATCAGCAGAACTTGTAGGAGGAACATATTTCATAGCAAAGGGTATACCTTTTGTTAAAATGATTACCCAGTATTTATGTTCAATTAAGATGTTCCAAGGGCAGAGTTAAGAATTCTGAGATGTCAGTGGAAAGTTAGAACTTTGCAAATTGTGTAGACTTTGGCCTGTGTGAACTGCTGTAGAAAGGCATTTTTTGTTAAGATACAGTTGTCTTTTAAATTGCTAAAAAATCGTCGAAGAGATAACTACAAATCTGCTCTTCCATCAAGTGCCAGTTGCAGAACCTTTTTTTAGACATAAACACGGATAACATAAAGAATAATAATATATCTCAAGGGATATTATAAGTCTATAATTCCTTTGAGGGTGCATGTAATGTCATAAATTGTAGGAGCAAACTCGAGCAGTTTAGTCATAGGAACCTTGAGATGAAATTACAGCTTTTATAATCCCCTGAGAGGATATTCTTTCGGTATAATGGAAATTGTAGTCGTTTAGAAATACTCTGCACCCTTAGCCCCAGAAAAGTACAATGGTCATTCGAAGATTGAAAAACACTAAGCAGGTGTTTGAAAAGTAAGTTGAACTCATCATAAGAATAATAGAAAAATTATATTGAAGTCATTATGGTATCTACTAAGTATAGTATGGCACGTTTTCTAAAATGAGACTTGCAAGACACGTGCATAATTACAGCTATAAGAAGAGATTTTCCAGGTGTGACATAAAGATACTAAAACACACATTGCTAAAGCCTTAGCCAGCTTTGCATTAAATATATAAAAGACTTTTATAGCCACATGAGAGGACATATTCTTTATATTAAATGTCAGTAGCTAAATAAGCAAATGTACCAGGTTAAAAAGAATAAAATTAAATATCATGGAGTGTTGAAACTGCATAAAGTTCGCAAAATATCATAATTGTAGATATACTTAAGTTTTGAGTTATAAGAACCCCCAGGCATATTGTTCCATTTCAAAACCCTTGTATTGACATGAATTGCATAAGGCATCTGTTAATAGAACCAAGTTTCCCTTCAATGAGACTAACCCAATAGGAAGTTAAGTTTGGTAAATATTTCAAGTGTATAATGAGTGAATATAAGAAGATAAGTGAATTGTTTTAAGCAGATAAGTATTACCTGTGATGTGTAATATTGTCATAATTATCAATTAAAGTACTCATGAATCCCGAGGATTTAAAAGAGCTGTATCATATATTCACAGAACCTATGCCAGTGTTTTGGACTTTTATGGTTCTCATACTAAAATAAAGGGGAAAATAAGATGCTGTTAGAAGACCCTGTCTAGAGGAGGTCAAAATCTCAAGATTCTGAATTTATTTTAGTCAGTTTCCTCATTTTTCTTAGGATGAAATCTAAACACAAATTCCATTAAAAGATACATTGTCTAGGTTGATCAGTGCACAGGCTTGTTTAACATCATGTTGTTTTAAATTTGCAACTATGAGTGTTTCTTCAAAATCCAAAATTATATAATAAATGAGGTTAAAGAAATTTGACCATGAAAATTAGTTTCTTAACTTGTATTTTTATAATATATACTTGCTTCCATTAGCAAATAAAATAAATATATAGGAAAATATTTAATGGCCAGTAAAGGGTAAAGAAAAAAGATCCCAGAATATTATGTTCATCAATAGGGAATAAAACTCACTACTATTTGGTTCAAATTTTCTCAGAGCTTATACTTTTACATTGGCAACTTAACTGGCTCCAAAAGCAAATTGAACTTCTTTGACTGATGACACTTGAAGTCCTGTTTTGTTTTTTTTTTTTTGGTCATTGTCACTCGATTTGTTTTATTTACTATTACATTCGAAATTGCCACTACTTAATAAGCCATTGACCTGTAATTCACAATATGACTTTTAAACATAATCAATATCATCAAAATCAATAATAATAAAAGGTCAGGCATTTAGGTCTTGCATAAAATAAAATAAATTATTTTTTCTGCATTATTGGAGAGATCATGTTAATAGCAAAGATATGCAAAAGTGCATAAACATAAAGCCATTTTGTCAAATGATTTTGAGTTTTCTTTTTAGAATATCAATGAATTCAATTGTATGTTCCAAATTTCTCTTTGCTCTTACAAAATTGACAAATGAGAGTAACCTAAATTAGTTTTCTCTAGACCATTTCATTTTAACAAAATATAAAAATATAACTTTTCAGAATTTCATTGGTTTGACAACTTTATAGTTTTTAAATAAACATAAAGAAAAACCCAATACCTATTATTTAAAATTATTTTATAAAATTGGGGCACCTGAGTAGCTCAGTTGGTTAAGCGAGGGATTCTTGATTTCTGCTCAGGACATGATCTCATGATTCGCGAGTTCAAGCCCCATGTTCTGCTCTGTGCTGACAGTGCAGAGCTTGCTTGGGATTCTCTGTCTTCCACTCTCTCTCTGCTCCTTGCCTCTTACTCTCTCTCTCTCTCTCTCTCTCTCTCAAAAATAAATAAATAAATAAACATTTAAAAAACTATTCTATAAAATAAAAAAGATATTTTAACTTCTAATATGTAAGAAGAATAAAGATAATATAATCCTATAGTAGAGACTGAGCCTTTGAATTGAATACATAGAGTTTTAAGAGAAACTCATTGCTGAATGAGTGATTATTAGATCTGGCTACATTGTTCACTCTGACACACACATGCACACAGTCCTAGTTTAACCTGATGGGAATACATTTTTGGTGGGATAAAAAATGTCTGGAGGTAGGTAGTCCAGGTTTGGTGCAGAAAACCTATAGTCATCACTTACCCAGATTTCTCTTACATTACTGTTCTCTCATTCCCTCATTAGAGCATCTTGAGACCACTATTTGAATATCAAACATCACATTTGTATTTTTTTAGACTATAGAAAGATTGAGAAAAGAGTGCAGCCTCTCTCATCAAAGGAGATTGTTTGGATATCTCAAGAAATATTTTCATTATCCCATCATTATCTAGAATTTAGTCACATGGTCACATCCAGCTGCAAAGATTAAGAAATGTAAAGTTTTGGGGTACCTGGGTTGCTCAGTTGGTTAAGCATCTGACTCTTGATTTTGGCTCAGGTCATGATCTCACGGTTCATGAGATTGAGCCCTGCATGGGGCTCTGTGCTGACAGTGCAGCTTGGGATTCTCTCTCTCTCTCTCTCTCTCTCTCTCTCTCTCTCTCTCTCCCTCTCTCACTCTGCACCCCCCCTCTGTCTTTTACAAATAAATAAATACACATTAAAAAAATGTAATCTTCTTGATGGAAGTAATACACCCAAGTAAAATCTAGGATTCTGTTACTAAGGAATAGAGACCGATATTAGGAGTCGCTTTTTTATTTTTTTTCCATTTTGGAACTGATGAAACTTACCATTCCACAATACTGTACCAATGGGTTTTGGAAACTCTGACCTAAAGGCTGTCCAATGAGTCTAATCTATTCCCAAGAAATATTGTATAGTGGCAGGAAAGCTGGGGTACAAGTAAGGAGACCCAAGGGACTTTGAACATTTTAGATAAAATTTTCTAGATCTCAGATTCCTTACCTATGACATATGATCAATATTCTATTCAACAGGGGCACGTGCGTGGTTCAGTGAGTTAAGTGTCTGACTTCGGCTCAGGTCATGATCTCGCAGCCCGTGAGTTCAAGCTCCACATCGGGCTCTGTGCTGACAGCTCAGAGTCTGGATCCTGCTTAGGATTCTATCTCCCTCTCTCTCTTCCCCTACCCCAATTGACTCTGACTTTCTCTCTCAAAAATAAATACTAAATTTTTTTTAAATATTCCATACAATAATGTGCTCATTCAACAAGTTGTGCATGCGATAAATACTTATTGAATATTTAGCGTATACTATCTGCCTCCTACTAATTCTATATTGCAGGAATCTGTGTTTGTGTCCCCAAAGCAGAGATTAAATATTGTAGGAGAGAGAAAGAACTCGTAGGTCAATACTCATTTTTCCATTGGTCAGAAATTAAACAAAACATTCAGTTTAATTCAGCTTCAGAAGAGTGATGGAGGTCATCAAGAGCTCTTAGATTCTTATAATGGAGAACATGGGACATCCCTTAAAAAGGCACAAACCCTCCCATTTAACTGTTATGTAAGTATACGAGGAGCTCACAATTGCTTGGCTGACTTCAAACCTGAGTTGGGCTCATTTTGAGAAGGACTCGGGTTCACTTTATTTTTATTTTAATCCATAGTGTTTTGTGCTTCTCAGCACAAGTGTCGTTACCTCTGCAGTGTTTCTATGTTGAATGGCCAGCACAAGATGTATAAAGGTCCCCCAAGGAGGTTCACTTTTAAAAAGGAACGTTGGACGCCTTTTGGTTTAAGAATAAAAACTGAAGAGAAAATGCGAGGCTCAGTATTAACATAAACCTTTTGATCATAAGAAACGTTGGTCATTTAAAATAAAATCAATAGAGCATAACATTTCCCAGTGTTGTTTTCCCTTGACTATAATGATATTGTTTTAAATAATGTCATTTTGTAAAATAACACTGTGGTACTTTCAGATTTTAATTTCATGTATGTACTTAACAATCATCTAGCCTAATGCACTGAATTACTATTAATTCTCTGATTATTAATATCATCTTAAGTTGTTCCATATTTAGGGAAGCAATAAAATAATTGCTCTGTGCTAGATGTTATTTTAACTCTTAAAATAGTGCATAGCACTATGGGTTTTTCATAATTATTTAATATTTATTTATCCAGATTCTTCAAACATGTAAAATGATTCAAAGCATTAAGTTTTGGAAACACTATATAGTGGTATTGAATAAATGACTACTTTATAATATTTTAAGTAATTCCATAGTAGTATATTTTGTTCACAGTGTAATATACGAACCAGAATACGTGGGATTCATTCCATATATTCCTTTTTTATTGTGTATTATATTGCTTAAGTATTTTATGGTTGTTTGAAAAAAAAACAAGAATTAAAAGACTTTAATCTATGGATGTGTAGCTAAGTTTTTTTATCCCAAACATATGTGAGATATAGTTTTATGAAGGGTATAGCACAACTTCAATAATGCATTCTAAAATAAATGAGGTTTTGTTACTGTTGTTTGTTTGTTCTTCTCTAAGTCCTTGCACTTGCAATGCTGCAGTAAAAACCCTAATATCCAATCCTAGGTATGGTTCTAACTATAAGAGTTTGGACGACTGATATCACCTCTATGACCCCAAATTGTTGTATGTTTACAAGGAAATGAGGAATTTCTGAGGTCAGGGTATGATCACATGTGAGATTCTGTACACATACCGTGTTATGGCCTTAGGGCTGCTGTTGCAAAGGACCACAAACAGGGTGCTTAAAACAACAAAAATGTATTCCCTCACTTGGAGATTCAAAGTCTGAAATCAAGGTGTTTGGGCCATGCTGCCTCCAAAGTCTCTAGGAAAGGATTCTTTTCCTCTTCTAGCTTCAGGTAGCCGCAGGCATTCTGTGCTGGAGCCACAGAACTCCAATCTCTGCTTCCATTCTTACCTGGCCATCTTCCCTCTGTGTCTTGTCATTCTCCTCTTTTTGTCTAAATGCCCCCCTCTTATAAGGACACTAGTTCTATTGGATTAACAGCGCACTCTAATGACCTCATTTTAACTTGATTTTGTCTTCAAACACCTTATTTTCAAATGAGGTCATATTTACAGTTGCTGGGATTAGAACTTCAATATATATTTGTGGGGCAGGAGACACAATTCAACCCATTATATATTTTAAACCATAAAGTACATTTTATTTTCAAAGACAATACTGATACTATCTATATTCCATGAATTGCACTTTCAGAAGTGCTGGACTAGTTAGATCAGTGTTTCTCAAAATCTGGTCCACAGACAGGTGCCTGTTTTTGAAGTGTTTTAGCGATCCACATTAAGATAATTTCAGAAGTTGAGAGCATATATTTTGCAAACTTTTATAAGAACATTAAAGTAATTTAATTTAACTCTCACTATTAGTACATAATTATCCAAGGCAGTCTTATCATGTTAGGTTAAGAAAAGATGATATCCCTTTAGTTAAATAGTGGCCAGCTAGCAGCTTACAACAAAAAGCACTGAGCAAATTTCACACACACGTGCAAACATTATGTACACAAAAGGTTTTCGATTGGGAACTTTGCCTATAAAGACTGCTTTGCAGGACTCATTTCTGGGTTCTCTCCCCTGCTAGAGAAAGAAAATATGACCGACAAAACTCCTGTTTTGCATAATAAGAGAAAGGGCCTGTGGAGTTGGACTTGTGGTATTCTAGATCCAGAGAAGGCTTTGAAAATCCTGATACTTAATATCATTAAGTCAGAGTACAATAGCAGCAGCAGCAGTAGTAGCAGTAGTACTAGTAGTTGTAGTAAATAACAATTATCAGTGTGTGTGATCACGTAACACGTAATCCTGAGAGGTGTGAGGCAGTTCTATTCTGACATCTGCAATGGAGCGGCTTTCAAAAAAGACAGTCTATAGTGAGTGACAGAAAATGAAGACTGCTTGACAGAGAGAAAAATAGAAAACCTTTTCTGATAGCTTTCTATTTTTGTGGTTTCAGTTTCTTCTCAAGGCTTGTCTGAATTCCTGCTCTTGAGGTCCGTGAGACATTCCTTTATAATGAAACTTTTTTGCTTAAGGTGGTTTTGTTACGGGCAATCAAGGAACCTTGACTAAAATAATACTTTCCATATGCCAGCTCGTTCTTCAAACCTCCAAAAAGTGACCATTGCTTACAGCAGGGTTGCTCAACCTCAGCACTATTGACACTTTGGACTGGATGATTGCTGTGGGAGCTGCTCCGCGCATTGTGGGTTGTTTAGCGACCTCTATCTTCCAGGTGCTAGAAGTAGCCTGAGTTGTGACAACGAAAAAAAGTCTTCAGATATTGTCAGCCTCCCTACACCTAGACTGGGCAGGTTGGGGGGTGGGGTGCAGCAAAATTGTCCCTGTTTGAGGCTAGCACCAACTAACAGTAACTATAGAAGATTCCATCTGGATCTCCTTCTGGCAACTTTGCCACAGAGTTGAAGTTCCCTCCCATACTTAGTTCATTCAAAATCTTAGAAGTCAACAATACTGCCAGTCGCAGGTCATGTATCCACCTCGTTGTGCTGGTGACTTTCTCTCTAGATGGGTTTGCAGGCCCTTCAAAACAAAGAGTCCTGAGATCCTTCATTGAGTCTCATTATACATGGATTCCCTACCTTTTTTTCTCAGCTTTATATACTCCTCTGCTTTTGATTTTCCATCTTGTGCATAAGGGGCTGGGAGAACTTCCATTTTTTTTTTACATTTTTTTAATGTTTATTTATTTTTGAGAGAGAGAGAGAGAGAGAGAGAGAGAGCATGAGTGGGGTGGGGGGCAGAGAGAGAAGGAGACAGAGAATCTGAAGACTCCAGGCTCCACGCTGTCAGCACAGAGTCTGAGGCAGGGCTCAAACTCACTAAACACAAGATCATGACCTGATCCAAAGTCGGACGTTTAACCAACTGAGCCACCCATGCACCCCATGGGAGAACTTCCATTTAATCTTCACTTCCATGGAGACCCATAGGCATGTGGGAAAATAGTTGCCTCCAAAGCTATTGCTAAAGTCTCTAGGTCTCTGACAGGTACAGTTTTATAATTTTGTGAAAGATCATTTGCATATTGCCTGACCTTTGGCTCTGTCAGGATGACTGAAAAGATCTTATATTACTCTCTTTGGGTAGAACATTTTCTCTAATTCTCTGGGTAGGTGATGGGATATATCCAAAAGTTGAGATCTCTGGTAACTATAGGTTGTAAGTAGAGCCATTTAGATGGCATAGTCATCCTTCCTGACTCAGTAGGCTTTACAATGAAAAGATGCCAAGACTACCCCAGAGAGTGGCTTTGGGTGACCCACTACCTTATTTATCCAATAAGTATTTATTGGTCATCTGCTATGCAATAGATAACATTCTAGGAATTGGGAATCCAGAACTGAAAAAAAAAGAAAAAGAAAAAAAAGTTTCTGAATGAACTTTTATCCTTTAAAAGGAGTCATACATAAGGCTTGCCAGCATATAAACAAGATAAACCAGTGAAAAGCCACTAACGGAGGTCAGAGAGTAGAGTGGTTGTTTTATATAGCATGACCTTACCGGGAGTTTTTGAAAAGAAGTCAAAGAATTGAAACTTAGTGCCAAAACTTCATCTTAATGAAGATTTGGAGAAAGGACATTCCAGGAAGACAAAACTACGAGAACAAAGTCTCTGATTTGTCCTCAGTGTGGCTGGAGACTGGTAAATGAGGGACTGAATGATAAGAAGTGAGCATGAAGTGGCAAGAAAAGTAGAGATCATCTGAGAAATTCAAGATTTATTCTAATTACAAAGAGAAGGTATTGAACAATTTACAATATATAATTAGTAGGGTTGGAATTGGAAGAGCCAATTTGCTTTCCCAGAGATAGAATCAGAGAGAGCAAGACTGCATTTCTCTGTGTGCTTTCTTGGCACAATGATCCCCAATGAAATAGTTGAGGCAGCTGGTGTCCTCCAGAACTCTCCTAGGTCTCTCAGCATCAGGAGTTCATACTTACTTTGACTTTTCTGGATAAAACACGAGTAATGCTTTATTTGGAATCTCATACGTATCTGAATTTGCAGGAAAAATATGAGAAATTGGTTAGCTTTCCTACCACAAAATTTGAGGAGAAATAGATAGGAACAATAAATAGGACAACTGATCCTCAGCTGGTAAGGTTTTGCAGTCTACTACTAGCAGTTTTGCCATTCTCTTCTGTCAGTAAAATAGTATTGACACTCTATCAGTATAAATTAGACTTTCCTTCCATAGCACTGGATTTTATAGGTAAGGGGAATGGGACTAGCTACATACTCTTTATGTCTATTTTTGAAAATTTGTAATATATGGAAAGTACCCAACATTTCAATCCTGAAAAGTATTGTCAGACTCGATATCCCAAAAAACCTCCTGATACAAAATACGTAGAAATGCCAGATAGAATATGATATTCTCTTGAGTCTACAAAGTTTCAAAACCAACCAATGGTTATCAGTGATGCTACAAGTAGGCTAATCTTAACAATCAAGAAGCTAAGACTATATTAGGCATGAAGAAAAGAGAGAAGTTTTGGACAACTTCAATTTGGTGAGACTCCAGCATGAATTTCAGATACAACTCCACCATCAGTGTTCAGAAAAATTAAGCATCCCAGCAAAAGGAGAAAATGGAACTCATCTGTTTCAACTTTTGCTCTGATTAAGTAATAAAAGTTTTCTTTGGAAATCCATATTAAGCCTGACTTCCCATGGGGTTGAGATTCATATTTTCCAGAAAACACACTTATAAAGATACAAACATGAATCCATGCTAAAAATAACCACACAGCAGTTGCTGGTAGGTAGTTCTCAGGGACTTTTGATAGGACCAAAACCTATTTCTTGTCAGGCTTCACTGGATGCCCACAGCAAAAGCCTGATGAACATGGATTTGCAATCCATATCCATATCTTGTATATGTCTTTGATTTTTCAGAAGAAAATAAAACTTACAATGAAAAAGAGGGACTATTATGGGAAAGGAAGGATGGATAGATATATGGATGAATGGGAGGAAGGAAGGAAGGAAGGAAGCAAGGAAGGAAGGAAGCAAGGAAGGGAGGAAGGAATTTACATTGAGACACCTCATAGTAATATTGACTAAAGATTAATAAGGCATTCAAGTAGAGTCTTATTAAAAAATTTAATAGCATGTATCAAATTTTAATTGCATGTAGCCTTAAATGTGACCATTTTATAAACAGCACCCCCTTCAATTTTCCCTTTCTGTTTCCGCACTTTTTTTCTCTTTATAGTACTTAATCACCACCAGGCATAATATTTAAACATAAATTCACTGATTGATTTTTGAGACCACTAAAATATCAACTACATGTGTGTTAGTTTATCAATTCACTCTTATTTCTAAAACACATAATATGCTCTCAATAAACATCTGTTGGAGATATATCTATCTATATCTATATATATGTATATATATGTGTATATATATGTATATCTACATATATGCACATGTATTTGCATACATGCATATACAATGTATAATCATCTAATATGTATTAACGAATACAGTTTATATAATGATATCTAGCATAATATCTATAATCTATGTATAGTATATTTTGAGTACCATAAGTAATATAAATATATTTTATCCAGCATTTTATGCTACAGTGAAATTTAGAAATAACATTTTTGCCTGGAGATAAGAATTAAAGCACTGTGGCCATACTATTCTACTGCATACCATGCATTCACATGTGCTGGCTTGTAGAGACATAGAGGGCATATTAAGTGAAAACCAGTCATAGAGAAACATAACGGTGGTAGGTGATGTCATTGATGTAAGATATTATCCCACTCAAAAAATTTTTTCCAGAAAAAAAAACTACAGGTTTGTAAACATAGAGGAAAAGTTTTCAAAGGATCAAACAAAAATGCTAGGGTAAAAACTTCTGGGGAAGGTAGTAAAAAGGAAGAGAAGCTATGTGTGGTGCAAGGGAGAAGGGTGGAGTCTCACTTATATTCTATGTGCTTCTGGATTCTTTTGCATTAAAATAAAGATACAGGGATTATAACTGTAGAAAAGATTATTTCTAAAAATGTTTATAGAGTTTTTTAAAATAATTTTAATACCTCTGATATTTTAGCCTATATACAGTAAAACATTTTGGTTCATTTAACTCCAATCCAAATTAACTGCCACCGAATGGCTTAGCTATGAAAACAATTTTCCTCCTAAGAAAGTAGTTGCTGTTCATTTCAATGATAGTTATGCCACATGTAACTTTGTTTCTTGTCAGAGCAAAATAGATCATTAAAAATTCAGTATTATCTATCTACGTATCTAGGTGTCTGTGTGTTTATTTATTGACAAATTGATAAATCTATCATCTGTCTATGAAAACATCTACCCAACAAACTCTATTTGTTTGTGGTACTTTTCAAATCATGGAACCACCTGCTTTCAATTCCCTTAGAGTTCTTTTAAAAATTGATTGAGAGACTATGACACCAACAACACAAGCAACAAAATAAAAAATAAACAAGTGGGACTACATCAAACTAAAAAGTTTCCACACAGCAAAAGAAACCTTCAACAAAATGAAAATACAACCTATGGAATGAGAAAAAATATTAGCAGACCATGTATCTACTAAGAAGTTAATACTCCAAATATATAAAAAAAACTTGTACAATTCAATAGCAAAAAGAGAAATAATACAATTTAAAATAGGCAAAGGACCCGAATAAACATTTTTCCAAAGAAGATATTGTAATGGATAACAGGTACATCAAAGGTGTTCAAGGTCAGTAATCATTAGGAAAATGCAAATCAAAACCACAATGAGATGTCACATCATATCTGTTAGAATGGCCATCATCAAAAAAGCAAGAGATAGCAAAAGCTGTGGAGAAAAGGAAACCTTTGTGCACCATTGGTGGGATTGTAAATCAGTGAGGCCACTATGGAAAACAGCATGGAGTTTCTCCCAAACAAAAAAAAAGAATTACCATATGATCCAGCAATCCCATTTTGGAATATATCTGAGGGAAAAGAAAATACTATGTCAAAGATATATTGGGACCCCCACATTACCTAGTAGTATTATTTACAATAGCCAAGAAATGGAAAACATTTATTCCATATAGTCAATATTATTCAGCCATAAGAAAGAAGGAAACCCTATCACTTGTGACAACATGGAAAGAACTTGAAGACATTATACTAAGTGGAAATAAGTCCAACAGAGAAAGACAAATACTATATGATCTCGCTTATACCCACACATAATCTTAAATACTAGAAAAAATATTTTTATTTTTATTTTTTTAATGTTTATTTATTTTTGAGAGAGAGAGAGAAAGAGTGTGTGAGTAGAAGAAGGGCAGAGAGAGACAGAGACACAGAATCTGCAGCAGGCTCCAGGCTCTAAGCTGTCAGCACAGAGCCCTACACGGGGCTCGAACTCATGAACCGTGAGATCATGACCTAAGCTGAAGTCAGCCGCTCAACTGACTGAGCCACCCTGGTGACCCTAGAAAAAAATATATCTTAAGAAAAAGAAATTCATAGAAAAAGAGATCAGATTTGTGGTTACCAGAAATGAGGGATGGAGAAAGTAGGAAATGGAGGAAGGTGGCCAAATGGTACAAACTTCCAGTTATAAGATAAGTAGGAGAGATATAACATACAATGTGATTACAATAGTTAACACTGATGTATAGTATAGTGGAAAGTTGTTAAGAGAGTAAATCCTAAGAGTTCCCATTATAAAGAAAAACTCTTTTATTTTTTATTTTTCTTGGCATATATAATATGATGGATGTTAAATAAACTTATTGTGGTAATCATTTCATAATACGTGTAAGGCAAACCATTATGCTGTACACCTTAAACTTCAACAGTGTTGTGTGCCAACTATATCACCATAAAACTGAAAAAAATTAAAAAAAATTAGATTTAAAAACAGTAATAAAAAAGTAAGCCTAATGGACTACAAACTGAGCAAAAAAAAAAAAAAAAAAAAGATTCAGGTTAAGACCGTGTGAGGAAGGGACATGAGATCTGCATTTTGTACATGTTTCCTAGATGTCTCTCTTCCCAATACAATCCCTGTATCTTTATTTGACATTTTATTGACAAAACATAAAAACTTGAATCAAGATTAGAGAAATGTGAAATGTGTACACAAAATGGACCCTTTCTTTTTGTATTTCAACGAATCAGGTATCTATCACTAGATAACTGCTACTACCAGAATTTTCCAATTTTCAAAAAATTCTCGAGCTTAACACCCTGCTATTCTCTTACCACACCCCTCTTCACATGGGTGCTGAGACTCCAGACTTCCAACCCTAAAGCCCTCCCTTCTAGCTCTGACAGTGGTGCATGGGCTCAACTCTGAGCTCTTGGGTAGGAAGTCCTCCTCTTCAAGTCTGAAGCCCACCTGAAAAGTACCAAAATTACTCTTCATTTCTTTCCTCCAGACATCATCTTCACTTATGTGATTAGCACTTTTGCTTGTTACTTTTTTGAAAAACGTCGACACATTGATCTAACTTTTAATATCTTCCATCCAACCCTCAAATAATCACTTTTCTTCCCTCCATGTAGAAAGATAAGATTAAAAAATCAAAGAAAAAAGAAGTCTTCATCCTTTCGGTCCATATGTATTTTGTATACAACCTGTGCTATATTGCTCACAATGGAAAGAAAATTAATGAGTGACTTATTATTTTAGTCTACCCTAATACTTTCTCTTCCTTAACAGAGGTATTAAGTAAACAAATATGTATTGAAGTCTATGATACGCTAGGCTCTGTGCTAGATGCTGAGGTTAAAACAGTGAATCAAACAGACCAAGGCTCTGCTCTCCAGGAGCTGACATTCTTGGAAAAGAGAAATGACACATGGACTCTGAAGACCGCCTCTCTCTCCATCTCACCATGAGGTAGTTTCCCAGGAATGTCTACCTTTCCTCTGCTTGTGATGCCTGTGGTAGCTGCTGTCTCTGAATTAAAAACAGACAAAAAATATTAAATATATGGTCCGCTGTTAAAAATAGGTATTAATTTTTTCTCTTATACATCATTTTTATTTCTGAGGTAAAATACACATAAAGTTTACTGTTTAACCACTTTTAAGTGTACAGTTCAATAGTGTTAATTACATTCATAGTTTTGAGTGACCCATCTCCAGAAATCTTTTCACCTTTCAAAACTGAAGGACCATGTGCTTTGAACAACTCATTTTCCCCTTCTTTCAGCCCCTGCCCAACTACTTTCCATCTCTGTAAATTTTACTACTCCAGGTGGCTCATATGAGTGGACTCACTATCTTTCTGTGACTGGCTTTTTTCACTTGGCATAATTTCCACTAGGTTCATGATTGTTGTAGCATCCATTAGAATAACATTATATTACATGTATACAACACATTTTGTTTACTCACTAATCTGTATGTGAACATTTGAGTTGTTTTTACCTTTTAGCTATTCTACCTTTTAGCTATTACGTAAATATGAGTGTTCAAATATCTCTTTGAGATCCTTAGTTCAATTTCTTGGGAGTATGCCCAGAAATGGAATTGCTAGATCATAGGGTAATGTGATTCCAATATCTTTACAGGATTGTATTCTTTTGCCATTTCCATCAACAGCTTAAATGAAAAACCTTCCTAAGAAAGGCCTTTCCCCCTTGGTTTAATAGAGGATAGTGACCCATTCATTCTTTTTTTTTTTTTTAAACTTTATAGTTTATTGTCAGGTTGGTTTCCATATAACACCCAGTGCTCTTCCCCACAAGTGACCTCCACCAAGACGATCACCCCCCATTACCTTTCCCCCTTCCCCTTCCCCCCTCAGTTTGTTTTCAGTATTCAAGAGTCTCTCGTGTTTTGACTTGGTTTAATTAACTACATAATACTGACCACTGTCAGATTTTTATTTGTGTGTGTGTATGTGTGTATGTATGTATGTATATGTAAGAAGAATTTTGTTCATTTATATTAAATTTATTTCTAATTCATAAATTGGATTTTAATTTTCAGTTCAAATTTAAGATCCATGCTCTTTTTTATTTGCTGCTATGTACTGAGTGCAAGGGGAAATATATCCTTTAATACTTATTGAATTTGATCAATTACAGAGCAAGAAGGAGTGAATAAAGGGGTAAAAAGAAAATAGATAATTGTATCAACTCTTATCTCTTTGTTTATGTAGACATAGCTTTAGTTTTTCTGATTTTATAAGTGTAATGACAAAAATGCGAATTTACAGTTCTCATAAAATTAATCCATAGATGAAGAAAAATAAAGGCTATGGTCAAAGTAATGGGTCATGTCCAGCTTTAGCAGAAATGATTGAATGTGTCCATTCTGTGATGATTTTTTATCTCTCTTTATAGTTAGAAAATACATGGGGTATTAAAATGGAGTAGGGAATAGTTTCAATTGTTGAGCTAAAAGCTAGTTTTTTACTCTGTGATTCCTCATTTCATCACAATGACACAACATAAAGTTCAGAGCATATAATGGGGTGAGAAGAAGAAAGTCTTCCAAATAACCTGGCAGGCATATCTTTCAATTTAATTCACCTGTCAGCCCAGCAGTGGTGACTGAACCCATTACTAGCAGTCATGTACCATAGCTTCTTTCAGACTCTTCCTTCCTTCCTGTCTGCATAGAACAGGTCACCGAATCATTCCGCTGTCTCTGGGCATTCTTTTTGAGATTTTTAGAGTAAAAATCTCGATCAGAACAAAGTGGTGTGTCACATTTCTCCCCTTTTGATAAGGAGAGGTATTTAATCTTTGTAGCATTGAAAAATAATCTTTTTAATTCAAATACTTTATCAATGCTATTATAAATGAGAGGCAATCTACCTATGCTTGTATCATTCATCATGATGAAAAAATCATCTCATTTATTTTACTTCACAAGGCAGAAAGAAATAAAGCAAAGAAGAGAGAAAAAGAAGGGGATGGAAAGGTTACAGGGAAAGGGAATAATATTTCCAAATCAGCCAGTCTCTTTTCTTTAGGTCAAACATTGGGTTTACTGTTTCTGGTTGGCTACTGTGGCTCTTGCCATGGCGCTCCATGTAGATGCTCTGGTTATTAGCATGTGTGCAATAAACATGCCCAAGGATAGAAGAAAGCCAAAGCTCTGGCTTGAATGTTAAAAGATGATTTCTTTAAAGGGAGTAAAGTCACAACTCTCATACAGTTATAAAAATGATCACATATTAAAGATTTTAAAGCACTCATTAATGAAGAAACTGATGAGGTGGTACCACCAATTCAAAGGGGAATCCAAGTACAGATACCTTTATAGATAGAAATATGGAAATGAGGGTAGGAATGGAGACAAAAATGTTATTTCCTGGGAAGAAGGGCCCTTCCTCCACAGGTGAGATTGATTTGCAGGTTTTTAGACAAGAATTATTTTGCAGGGCTACCAGTTATCTATAACTTTCAGAGCTGTGAAAGAGCTGCCGTGTCATTAGTGTCCGATAATCCAGAGGTGTGCTGCAGACAATGCACACATTTTTCCCTTCATGGAGAAAATGGATACATAGCTTCTCCACTACTTGCACCTTTCTTGGTTCTTCTAATGCCTCACTAATACAGTCACCACCACTAATACAGGAAACTGTTCATGGACAACTATTAAGCAATGTCTCAAGATTACTTGGGGCCGAACCAGCATAGGAATATGCATTTTAATATAACATTTTAGACATAAAATATTTATAAAAAAATAACATACATTTATTATGGTCTCATTTTAGGCAATAGAAGAGACATTTGGGACCGATGGCCCTATCCTGCATTGTTTAATTCCTAACACATTAAACTTCAGGTGTATGGGATTTGGAGAGTATCTCCTTTTAGAGGTGAGAAAACAGGAGCTTGGAAAGATTATAAGGAAGAGGCCTAAGTCACAGGTTATTTGGTAGAAAACCCAGTTCTCTTGACTCCAAAAATTACTTTTCCATTTCTCTGAATGAAAGGCATGCCTGAGCACTGTTTGACATTCCACACGAGAGCTCAGCCGTGGCAGTTATCACCATGAACGTGATCCAGGAGTGAAAAAATATTCATCTTGTGCCTCCCTTTGCCTGTAAGTTTTCCTCAAGGAGGATGAAGTCAGGCACAGACCAGGGGAGAGAAATGATTACTTCAGTTTTCATGAAATGCTGATTCAGGACTCTTGCCAGGATTACTTAAAATATGGCATGCAAAGTGCTTCATACAGTGCTTGGCACCTAGTGAACACAATGTTAGTGTAGTGAAAACAATAAGTATTACTAGCACTAAAAAATATAATAGGAAAGAAACTGATGTTGAAATTTTTTTCTCAATGCTCCCAATTTTTGTGACTTCTGTGTGCCACCTTCAGGACAAAAGGCGGGCTTTATGCTACCCAACTTCTTAGCTTTTTTCTAATTCAGTAGTGTTTATATCTTTTACTTTAGGGTTACTTACATATTTCTTACAGATGGAAGTTTGTAGGTTGGCCGGTTGCATGCAAAGAAGGCCTGTGGATATACCTGGAAACATGTCACTGTTCCACAGAGAGGTTATGAAAGTCAGCCAGAAGTCAGATGTTCCCAATGACATCCTGCTCTCCTACCTGGTGGATAGGCTCTTCTTCTTTCAGTCACCTTATCAGGACATGGAACAAGAACAATTAACTGGGATGCACACGCTGCAGTGGCCTTTGTCTGATTCAAACATAAATTCAGATCATCCATTCTGCCAAAGAATGTCTATTCCGATTGCTATAAATGAAATTGAACATCACTTTCTTAAAAGAGAACTATGAGCTGCCAGAGGCACAATCCATCTGCAGCATCCAGCAGGAAAAAAAAGTAAAATATATATGCCTATTTTTAACTTGTTATAATTAGTGCCCCAATGACCACAGCTATTGAAGTCACTTGGTCCAGATTTTTCTACGGAGCATACAAAATGGGCTTTTATCCAAAAAGGAGACTTCCATATTACTATGAAAATGAAGGGGAAGAAAATAAAAGTAACCTTTCAAATATAGGATTTGTTGTTCAAATACAAAAGAGTAAAGTGACCTGTTTTGTTATTAGGTTCTCCCATTTCCTTTTTTCTTTCTTCTTCTTCTTAATGAAATGCTTCCAGGTTTTGCAGTCATGCTGAAATCAAGTCCACTGAAACCATTTCAGCTCTGTAGTAAATAGCAGGTAATTTTACTAGTTCTTCAGACTGAGAGTACCATTTCTTTCAGAACTCCCTATCCCATAAATTGAAATTCATATCACTCAGATAGAACAATTGTTTTCTAATTGAAAAAATTCCTGACATTCATTTTTCTTAATTTCTTTAATATCTGCCCCACGATGACAATGTATTAGACACAATACAATATGCAGAATATATCCTTATTAATCCTAAGAGATTTACAACTTAAAAGTAAAAATATAAATAACTCTCTTCTTATTTGACATTTTTTCCCCAAGATTCTAAGGAAATACTTTGCAGGGTGAGCTACATTTAGAGATTAAAGGAAATGGTTTGAAAGGAGAGAACAACAAATGCTCCAGGCAGGCAGGACTTTTCCCAACATAGATGTGATCTCATTCATTTAAGAACAGATTAGCCTCAGCAAGTAAGATGAAGAAAACAGTTTGTGAGATACAAGCAAAAAAAAAAAAAAAAAAAAAAAGCAAACAAACAAAAAAAAAAAACAAAACACCATGGCTTCTTACTACCAACTAGATCCAGAAGACCATGCAATCTCATTCCAGTACCACACCCATCACCTCTGTGGGACTGGTTGATGATAAGAAGAGAGAGAAGACTATAAAAGGAAGACAATCTTGTGCAACCAACAGAAAATTTAAACAGGGGCACCTGGTGGCTCAGTCAATTAAGGTTAAGCACCTGACTCTTGATTTCTGCTCAGGTCATGATCTCACAGTTCTTGAGATGGAGCCCTTCATCGGGCTCTGCGCTGACAGTGGGAGCCTGCTTGGGAATCTGTCTCCCCCTCTTTCTCTGCCCCCCCCACTCTCTCAAAATTAATAAATAAAAAAATTGAAATCAAAAGCAAGCTATTGGAGTAGCAATAATTCTTGAATAATAAAGATGATTTGGACAGAAAAATAATTATTCAGGGTTACACTTTGTCATTGGGCCAAGAACATTAAAGGCTCTTTAACATAATTGAAATATACCGTCTACCAAGACATGTACACAGAACACAATGCTTTGTTCAATTATCATATTTGCCTCTATTCCCTACTTCTTGAAACAGAAACCAATTTTACTTTTCACTTAAGGTAGAAAGGGGGGCCAGGAGATGAAGAACAGAGGAGTATACATTTTTGTCATTATGACAAACTTTGTAATTAAACATAATTAAGGCTCATTAGCCACCAAGGGAGAACAAGGGAAAAAAATCCAGACCTACAAAATTTCCTTTAGACATATCTTAGAACCAAAGGACATATTTTCATTAAAAACTAATCTGCTTTATCAAGTTATTATAAATGTTCTTAATAATTATGTTTCATCAGTTGTGAAAATGCCATAAGACATTAAACAAAGCTAGCCATCATCTCAAATTACCCAAACACAAGAATTATAAAAGGCACAAGACAAAAAATGATGCTTTAGTTTTCTTAAAATAAAAATATCAATCTTTTGCCGATTCCTTGATCTACAACAACATTACAGATATTAAGCAATTCATTTTTTAACTTTATTGAAGTATAAGTGGTATAAATGATTGATGAGTTATACACCTACATCTACTGTGTAACCACTGTCCTAATCAATATAGGAATGTCTGCCATACCAAAAAGTTCCCTTACCCCTTTCAATCCAAAGGATTCCTATTTCTCTCTCCATACAATCACTGATCTTATTTCATTTATTATAAATTAGTTCTGTGTCTTTTCTAATTCCTACAAGGCGATTTACAGCAGGTAGCCTTACGTGTCTGGTTACTTTCAGTCAGAATGGTTTTGTGAGTCTCCCATATTGTCGATACATTAGTGATGGATATCTTTTCATAGCTAGGTAACATTACATAGTATGAGTTTATTGTAGCTTATTTATCCATTCATTAGACACGTGCTTTTTTTAAATATGTCTGTGAAAATTCGTACAAGCCTTTTGTGGATATATGTTTCTATTTCTCTAAGGCTAATAACTAGAAATGTAATTTCTTGGTCATATGGTAAATGTAGGTTTAACTTTATAAGGTACGAACAGCTCTCCAAAGTGTAAAATTTTACACTCTCTTCAACAATGTCCGAGTTCCTGTAATTTCTCAGCATTACCCAAACTTGATACTGTTTATATATTTTTTAATTAGTCATTTTGGTGGGTGTGTAGGTAGTTTTGCATTGAGGTTTTAATTTACTAAAAGTGTTGAGGATAATTTATGTGCTTACTGATTATCCATATAGCTTCTTTCATAAAATATATTCTTAACCTTTGACTCATTGCTTATTGTATAGTTTTGTCTTCTTGTTTTTGAATTTTCAGTTCTTTATACATCTGGATTAAAAATTACAAAAAGATATATGTACAGGAAAAAAAATCTAAGCAATTTTCTATAAGTTTCTTCAGATTTTTGTTGAGGAAACAAAATATTTAACTTTGACGAAGGCCACTTTATTTGTATTTTCTGTTTCCTTTTCATTACTTTTTTTTCTTGCTTATCTATTTTTTCATTGATTTCTGACTGTTATTAATATCTACTTTCTACTTATCTTGATTTAATTTACTTTTCTTTCCCTAGCTTCCCAAATTGGAAACTTAGATCGTTGATAAGCAAATCTTTTTTTAAAATGTTTATTTATTTTTGAGAGAGGGAGAGAGCACAAGCAGGGGAGGGGCAGAGAGAGAGGGACACAGAGGACCCAAAGCGGGCTCAGCGTTGACAGCAGAGAGCCCGAATGTAGTACTCCAATGCAAATCATGAGATCATGACCTGAGCCTAAGTCAGATGTTTAATAGACTGAGCCACCCAGGTGCCCCCTTCCTTTATTTTAATATAAGCATTTAAGGTTACAAATATCCTTCTGACCTTTACTTATCTTTATCACACAAATCTCAATAGTATATGTTTCTATTTTATTTGGGTAAAAATGTTGTCTAATTTCCCTTGTAATTATTTATAAATGTATTGTTTCATTTCTAATTA
The DNA here is from genome assembly GCA_028646485.1 of Cryptoprocta ferox. NCBI lineage: Eukaryota > Metazoa > Chordata > Mammalia > Carnivora > Eupleridae > Cryptoprocta > Cryptoprocta ferox. The sequence goes on from CM053570.1 coordinate 38,195,977, forward strand.
TTTAGAGATTTTCCATATATCTTTTGGTAATTGATTCCAAATTTAAGTTTTAATTCCTTTGTGGTTGGGGAATAAATATATTGTGTATGATTTCAATCTTTTTAAATGTATTGAAGCTTACCCCACTTCATTGAAAGGGTACTTTAAAGAGCTCTGTCATCACCAAAATCATCATTAATCTCAGTCTTTTCTGTGAATAGTCTTTTCACCTTCTTTCTCTAACTGAAATCGTATTCTGTAATGATACCTCTCTCTTAGAATCTCTCTGAAATCTTTCTCCATCAGAACACAATTTCTGGAGATTTTTTTTCCCTCACTTAAAAAAAATTTCTCAGCTCTGAATCTCATTCCAGACCAAAATACCCACTGCCCTTCGCATTGCAGCTACCTGCTGATCCTCCATGTACTAATGACACTCCCGAAATGTATTAGTGCCTGGCTCATTGGTAACTCCAACACTCTTCTTGGTGGTCATTACTGGTGATCACAATATTCACACAGATTAGCTTCCCAATGCCCCAGCCTCTTGGGTCTTTGACCTCTCTCCTCCTGCAATGAACTGGGTCTCTACCCAAGTGTCTGGCCTCACACTCCCACAGTCATCATTATTGTCATTATTATTATTATTGTCATTAACTTTATTGTCATTATTGTCATTAGCTTTAAACTTCACAACTTCAGTTTCAAATATTCCACCTTGTGCAACCACCTTGTCTCTTTTATTTGCCGTTGTCTCTATTATCTCAAATCCAATAATCCTTCACTTCCATTTTCCCCTGGAATTCATGAATCCTACCATTTTCACTGTTCCTCATCCTCTTCATGTCCTCATTACTTCTCATGTAAATCATATCCCATGATACATCATTATTACTGTGCATTGCTTTTATTCCCCACCCCACCTCCTTGCTTATCTCTATTGGTTTAACACACTCCATGGCAAAAAAACAAACCTTGTTAGTTCTGACTCTATTCTGGTGCCTGTACTGGTGCAGCCAGCCAAAACTGGGAGGGGAAAACACACACCATGTAGACAAAATTTTAAATAATTTTGATCACTTAAGATACATAGGTCCTTAATATTGACCTAATAATCACACTATTTTTCTCTTGCTCCTTCTCTCTACTATTCCCCCAAACAATTATTTTATACTATTCTCTTTCCTCTTGAATCTCTAACATCTCTTCCCCCTCAGATAACTATTTCCCTTCCTGTATCACCAAAATAATTGAAACCACCGTAAGGGTTTACTGTCTCCTCTACATGTGTCCTCTTATCTGCATCAGGACCCACACAGCTATAGCTTCCTGATTGTTAGAATGGATGGTCTCTCTCTCTCTCTTTCTAGTTAAGGTAAGCACTTCTACTGTATATCAGCTCTGAGACACTCTTCCCTACTCAAAAAGGGTATAAAGTATACCACATCATTATTCCTATCTAAGCTATGATAATTTCTCACCTAGACTATTACAATAACGTTCTGATGAGTCTCCTGTTTTTTCTATTGACTTCTTTCAGACTTTTCAATCCTGCTTTGAGAGGGATCCTGTGAAACAGAATAGAGATTGTGTTATTCTTTCCTCAAAACCATCAATGGGTCCTTATGTCATTCAACAAGAAAGGCAAAATTCTTATGTGACTTAAAGTCATATTTTAGTTGTTTTATGTTCCTCCTTATAACATTTCACCTTTCTGACCTACTACTCTGACCCATGGCTTTCTTCTCTGATATGCCCACCCAAATATTACCTTCTCTGGTAAGTTGACTAATGATCCCCTCCAAACTACCAATTTATCAATGCCCTAATCCCTAGAATTTGTGAATATTTTTCCTTACTTGAGAAAAGCAACTTTGCAAATATAATTAAGAATCTTGAGACAAGGAGATTACCCTGGGTTATCCAGGGAGATCCAATCTAATCACAAGGGTCCTTAGAAGAGTAAGTATTGGGATATAAGACAATGGAAGCAAGAGTGGGGAGTGATATGAGGAAGGAGTTACAAGCCAAGGAATTAAGGCAGTTTCTAGAAGCTGACAAGATAAACCAATTCTTCCATGAAGGCAAAGAGGGAATACAATCCTGCCAACAATTCAATTTTAGACTATGGATCTCTAGATCTGTAACAATAAATGTGTATCGTTTTATGCCACTCAGTTCGCACTCATCTGATACAGCAACAATAGGAAACAAATATAACTTCTCACTAAAGTCTTCCGTGATCATCATCTAAAGTTGTAATGGCTACTCGTTCTGCTTATCTGTTTTCTTAGCCTTATAATATATGCCTCATGCTATACAACACAGTGTTGATTTTATTTATTTATGTGGTATATTGCCAGTTTCTCCTCCCCCCTATATAAGTTCCATAAAAGCAGAGATTGGGGTCTGCATTTTAGTCACTGCTTTTACTGTAATACCTACAACACACCAAACACATATTAGGTGCTCAATGAAGATTTGCTGAAAACAATAAATATAAAATGAGTTCAGACTTTTTGTTTCAGTCTAATCAGTGATTTATATTCTTTCAGTTATTGTATGCATCAGTCTTCAGTGCTAACACAGTGTATTCTAATGGTAAATGCGTCTGTCTGTGTGTGCGTGCATCTACACTATAGTAGCATATTTATATTTAACTGATAATGGCATGATAAATGGGTAGGGCCATATGGTGATCTTAAGGCATAGTCAGTAGGATTCACATGACCAGATTAAACATTTTATATTTCATATCTGCTTGTTTCTGCAATGAAAATGATGAGTAAAATTAGCTGTGATGTTTAATTAAAAACAATTTAAACATTAGAAAATACAATGACAACAATCAAGGACAAATGGCATTGTTTTTCATTTTATTTCAATATGTTACTTCTTAAACATGGTAGACAACACAGTAAAGACATCTCAATGCCTTCTTCACGTTCTCTATATACTCCCTGCTCTTAGCACATAACTTTAGGTCTTTCCTACTAGCTTATAGCGACAAATATGCCATAGCTTTTACAAAAGAATGTATCACCTGTTAAGGATCATAGTAGAATGCCAATGTCTTAGATTTTGACCTTAAGTAAACACAAAACTGCATTCTCTATTTTTACTTTTATCTGTAGAACACCAGGTTAGAGGAGAAAAAAAAAAAGTTCTTGAAAATAAAGCAGACACTGTATGGAAAAACAGACTGCACATTAAGTTTTATCTTTCACAAAGAAAACACGAAGTAACTTGTGCAACTGTGCATTATTTTGGTGTAAGAAACTTAAAAAATCCCTGCTTCCATGCTTTATAAAGCTGAATTCTCAATCAGCTTGTTAGTTATTCAGTGTGTGTAGCACATTCATGCTCATTATACCATACCACAGGGAGTACATCATTCTGAGGAAGACATGTCCTTAGTGATATTTTTATTTACAACCTATGATGTAGGAGTTGATTGAGGAAAATGTTCCTTTTTATTACAGAATTAGAAACTTGAGCAATCCTTTTCCATTTCTGCCTCCAGTGTACATTTATATTTAAAATATATTGGTAATTCTCAGGAAGGGGGTTTCATCATCTTAATCCTATTAATTGGCATCTCCAAGAGGACTCAGTGGGGTTAAACCAAAAGCTATTTTGAGTCCTTTCTTTTTGGCATACATGAGATAAACACTGTTCTCTTGTCACTGTAATTTTACTGAGCAGGTGTGGTTTCGGGTCACAGAGTGGGAAAAAATAGGCCATTGCCATAATTCACCGTTAAGGTGTTTATATCACATCAGTGGCCAAATAAAACTCCTCTGCTGATAGAAAATTAGTGTCACTGGAAGAATCATGTTCAGGGAAGGAAAAAAGAAGATTATGTATTTCTCAAGCACTTTATGAAAAAAAGTACCTATTTGCTCACTGAAAGAGGCTTATGTGTATGTCCCATAGGACGTGTGGAACCAAACACTTCTGCATACTCCCTTATCATACAGCTACTTCTCCTGACAAGCTACTCTACCTGAAAAGTGAAAAGTGGTGTCACAGCCAGCCTATATATAACTGTCTTATAAGTATTAATAATAATATTACATAATTAAAGGTCAACTTTGATCAAGTAACTCAAATCATGTTACAGAGTATGCTTCTTTAAAGTAATTAGCTTCACTATAGAGGTAAGGAAACTGAGAAATAAAGTAAATTAATTACTCATCCGAGGTCAGTCTCACAGGTCAGGAACAGAGCCAGAACTAGACCCTATCCTTTAGAACAGATCTCTCACTTGAACCTGGCATATTACACTGAAGGTAACATCATACGAGGATCTAATAAAGACTTTAAGCTATTATAGTAGAGTGGCTTCAGACAAAATTCGAATTGATTGAAAGTTTCCTCTGAAACTTGAATCAAAGCAAACTCCATCTTTTTTTCTGTGCCTCTTCTCTTGTAGTGAAGGATCCAAAGATAGCACACAAATGGATGTTTCTCTGATACCTGTGGCTTATCAGTAAGAATAGAAGTAATGGAAATCTCATGAGAAAGCCTGCTCTTAAAAGATTTCCAATCCAATTTTTGAACTCAAAGGCTTGAATTAGTATCAGATTAACATCCAAGTCTTTCAAAGTACATCTTCTAGGATTCAGTTATCAAGAGGACATCAGACACTGGAATTTAGGTTCAATTTTTTTGTGGCAAGAGGAGAGAAATAGGCAAATAAGTAGGCTTTCTTTGCTTTCTTTTTCTTTCTTTCTTTCTTTCTTTCTTTCTTTCTTTCTTTTTGCTGATACCCCTTTTTATATCTTTATATCACTTTTCCACATGTAATTTATTTTCTCATTTATACTTTCATTATCTTCTTTTAATATAATTCCACATGTGCATGTATATATGTATGCATGCACAACATACATACACAATGCAATTCTTCTTAATATCCTGCTAAAGCAATGTAACTCAACAAGTTGTTTTACCCTCCGTTTTATAGGATACTCTATAGTTGCCAATCCTATGAGGATTAGAGTCCAGAGCTGTTCAATTTCAGTATCCTTCAAATGCATTTCAGTGGAGGGAATCTCATTCCATAATGCCCATGAGACAGTACGTCTACCATCCTTTCCCTGTCTCTGGACCTTAGATTCTCCCCATTATAAAGATGGTTGGGCCAGCTGCCAAGTTCTTTCTCAAATTTCTTCTCCCAACTGTAGGTCAGCTACTATTGGTGTAAACATCTATGAGACGAGCAAGCGGCAAGGCTGTTACAGAGATGTATCTACCTCAATTTACTGTGAAGAATTTGAAGCCAGAAAAAGAAATATGATTTATAATTCAGAGGGGAAGCCTTTTGGGAATTCACACATCACAGATGCAACTAAACATAGTGGGTTTTAATCAGAGAAAGAGAATCCAGTCTTTTTTTCTTTTTTTTTAAGAGGCCACAGAAGCATTCCATCAAGAAGGATTTCTCCCCAACCTTCTTTCAACGATGCATTCATCTGTGTCCTTTTAAAACCTTCCTTTTGAGGCTAGTTCTTCTGTTGCAGTCTAGTGCCTGTAGAGGGTTAGCACTACCTTGAAGTTTCACACTGTAGCCCTGGGTGCTCTGTCAAGTTCTAAAGAAGAAAGTGTTTCACATCTCACTGTACAAATTGAGGCAAATGCTAATATGATATTGTGTTCACATGTTTATTTTCATGAAGCTAATATTTAATCTGTTTCAATTAAAATTAACCACGTGCGATTTGACTGCAGATTACACATATTTGAAAGCTGATGGCCATTATATGGAAAAACATTTGAAAACACATGGGTTTCATAGAGTGCTGAGTCAAGTGTAATATAAACTGAGGATGGTCCCTGCTGTGTAGTTGCAAATGCTTCTGCTTTGGATAAGGCTGCTAATGCCAATGTAAGAGGGAAAAAAAGGACACGGAGTGAAGATATGCATTTCTTCAGCTCATGTTTCCCCCCCACCCCAAGGGAACTTTACCATAATATGCCTCCAAAGTCTGATACAGATTCCAAGTTTCCTTGTAACATAAAGTCTCTCCACAAAAAAGTAGTCACTTGCCCTGAGAAAATCTGGTTCTTTCAATTGAGAAATGCCATTTAGCTGTCTTTGTTCAAAATACTTGATTTAGTTAGTGCTTCCACATATAAAACTACCTGGCACTTGCTTACTGCTATGATATGCAAGACTTAGAAATTTCAAATGCTGCTGCCAAAATGCAGCTATATTTTTATTTACTCCCAGGAAAGAAGCAGAGCTAACACCTTTCAAAGGACACTTTGTTGACATGTTATATTTCTCTGATTCTCTTGACCGTATATCTTTGAAATCAACTGATTCAATATAGTTTGGGGGGATACCTAAGGATTCTAATTTTTAAGCTTCCTAGATGATTCTGATTGATAATCAGATAATTTGAAAAACCTTTGTTTTACTTCAAAGATACTCCATGATGAGAAAACCCCTCATATTTAAATATATACTTTAGTATAGAGGAAAAACTGACTAGACACATTTATAATCTTTATATTCATCCCCAAAACACTATGCATCCTTTAAAACCTCATTTTCGATCCTGTGAAATTCAATCAGTGTTCTTGTCCAAATGTAACACTAAACAAAAACTACAGATAAAAGTCTGCCTCTTCCTTCTCTCCTAGTCCCTTTATTTTCCAAGAGGCCTTTCATTGTTTTGTTTTTTTTCTCTTGGTGTTTTTCTTTCCTAAACTTAGTGTATCCCTCCTCTACAATCGGTGTCCTCATAAACAAAGGACTCCTGTTTTAACTCCTCTAGTAAGTTAAATAGTGGCCTCTCTAAAAAGATATGCCTATAACCTAACCACCAAAACCTGTAAACATCACCTTCGTTGGAAAAGGGTCTTAAAAGATGCAATTAAGTTAAGGATCTTGAGATGAAGTCCTCCTGGATTACAGGAGTCAGCCCTAAATCCAAAGACAGGTGTCCTTATAAGAGACAGAGACAAAGCCATGCAAAGGCAATGACAGAGTTTGGAATCGTGATTTCAGGAGCCAAGGAATACCTCGAGACACCAGAAGCTGGAAGAGGAAAGAAAGAAATTTCCCCTAGGTCTTTTCAAAGGAGTGTGACCCCACTGACACATTCATTTTAGACTTGTGGTTTCCATAAATACGAGAAAATAAGTTTCTGTTGTTTTAAGCCACCAGGACTGGTAATTTGCTGTGGCAGCCCTAGAAAACTGATACAGTCCCTTTCCTTCTTTCCTTGTCTAGCCCAACACTCACCCACGTAACACACACACACACACACACACACACAAATGAAACTTTGTCTGCCTCTTCCTTCTGTCTTCTTTGTCTTTTCTTCTGACAGTTACATGCCATGAAACAGCCTAAGTCATAAGCCAAAGGAGTAGAATTCACAATACATCTCTATGGAGAAAACAGAAATTATAAGTAGATTTGCGTTCTTTGAGGGCAGGGACCAAGAATTCTTAACCTGGGATTGCTCACACCTAGGATAAATGTGGGCACATGGCTGTTGCTTAATAAATAGTTTTTATCAAAACTTACAAAGTTAGATAAAATTAAACTGCAGTGTTTCCAACCTCTAATGCATCTTAAAATCCTTCAAACTCAAATTCCATTTAGGTTAATCAAGATGTGTTCACCTACTTCCTTACCCTGTTCAGATTTAACCTTGTGTCCTCAAACATAACTATTCAGATGAGTAAATAATAATATAATAACAATGATAATAAATAATGATAACAGAGTCTAATGGTGGCATGTCAAAACCAATATTTTACTTCCATTTAGGAGAAATATACTAGGAGAGTTTCATCTGGGAAGTTAACTACTATTTAATATATATTATTTGCACTAAAAATATGTTCTTTATTCCAAGAAATGTTTCACAAAGTAATTCTTGTAACATAATAGATCTATGAGTTAGAGGCTATTCTATTTTATTTTTGGTAACCCCAGGCCTGTGTATGCAAGTTGGATATATTCATCTCTTACTATCTCTATATAATAATGTAATGTAGGAGCGCCTGGGTGGCTTAGTTGGTTGGGTGTCCAATTTCAGCTCAGGTCATGATCTCGTGATTCATAAGTCTAGGCCCAACACTGGACTCTGTGCTGACAGCTCTGAGCCTGGAGCCTGCTTCAGATTCTGTGTCTCCCTCTCTCTCTGCTCTTCCCCCGTTTATGCTCTGTTTCTCTTTCTGTTTCAAAAATAAATAAACATTAAAAAAATAATATACTGTGATAAGTAAGGCAGATTTTATTCCTGAGCTGTGATGATAGGTGTGCAGCAGGGCTGGTACAGTGTGAGGGCTTTTGTAAGTAGAGAAGAGAGACTGGGCTCAACTCTGAATACAACAAGGAAAATGGGAATTCATAACCAAGTAGCAGGTCCAGGATGGATGAAAAATTACTAAAAGGAAACATCAGGGAAGGGAGATTTGGACTCAACTGACTTAACACATTCTTGCCAAAGGCAGGCTGGGGTGGCCAGATATCACTGGGGAATGCTGGAGTGTAAGAGACCTTATGATCGTATCTCCAGGTTAATCAGAAATAAAGGATGAGGGATTCTGCTTAAACTGACTTAGTAGGATTCTTGCTAACATTTAACAATGTAGAGATGAATATGGGAGACCAAAAATCAAGGTCTTGTTGAAAGGGGAGGTCAGAGGAGTCAGAGTAGAGGTTGGGCAAGGAGAAGAGTCTTAATCAGAACTTGTAACATTAAAAGAGATCTTCTAATAATAGCATCATTACTGGCAGCTTCTTCTTCCTGACATATATTCCCTTCTCATTGGTAATTTTATACCGAAAAAGCTTAATCCTTATCTTCCTTCTAATGCAAAATAGTTATACTGCTTGCCTTTATGAAAGGTATCAATACTTATTTCTCATTTCCTCTTCTTTAGCTTTTACTTTATGATCACCTCATTTTCTCCCATGACTCCTTGTGTTTTCTGTCACAAGGCAACAGTACTTAACTTTTCCTTGTTAGCCTTCTTTAATATTCTTTGCTTTTCCTTATCTTTACAATCTAGATTATCCTCTTTACTATGGCTTTTGTTTCCTTATGGTATTTCGATTTCTAGACCACAGCATTTGCCTTTTGTCTTTAAAGCCTCACACTGTGTAACTTCCTCTTCATGTTGTTTCTTTGGCTCAAATTCTAGAATTCAATGTTAAAGTTTCCTCCCGCTCAGATCCCTTTAGTTTTAATGTCTACAGATGAGTTTTCTTTCTTGCATTACCAAGAAAGTTTCTTACTAGGATTCTCTAGCCTGTGGCTTTATGTACTCTCTGAATACTCAGTATGCTGTAAGCATTAAAACCCCATTTGTTGGCAATCTCCAGATAAGACGGGAGAGCTGGGATGTTGGGAAAACTTGGGTGACAGTAATTTCCCAGGTTTGGATAGGGCTGGGTTCCTGATCAAGTTATGTGTACTGGACTAAACTGATTTTTTGTAGCTCGAAAATTGTTGATAATAACACTCTGACAGAGGTCATGGGTAGGTATATATTTAAAAAAAAAAAAGTGAGTATGAAAAATATCCAGGGGAAAAAATTCAGGATATTTGCTATCTTGAGAGTTGATACCAAAGAGAATTTAAAGAAGAATTTAGATAATAATCATAGTACAACATGCTATATGTTCTTAAGACTACTCTTTAGTTGTCACGTAGTTTTCATGGTGTGTGTCCTTTCTTGTGGCTATCACATTGAAATTCACTAAAGAAATGCACTTGAGCATTTGGTCATTCTTCAGATTCTCATCCATTCATTCAACAATATTTATTACTTTTGATATGCTTTGTGCTTGAAATACTGTGATGAGCAAAATAAGGATGGAAACAAAAATAGATACTGGTTCTGCTCTCACAGAGCTTAAAAGAGAACATCAAATCACTACCAAAATAAAATAAATTTTCAAGTGTGGTCAGTTGTTCCACATGAAATGTAAATAGTGACACATAGACTGGGGAGATTTGACATATTCGGGCAGATCAGAGAAGGTTCAGTGGATATGTCATTAGAGGCAGAGTGGTGCTGTCTGATGAAGCTGAAGTAAGCAGCTGCCAGGCCAATAGAAACCCCACGAAGGGTGATATGACTGAATTTCTGATACAAAAGTATAACTCTGACTGTAATGTTGTGATGGTTAATTTGTATGTCAACTTAGTTAGGCCACAGTGCCTAGATATGTGGTCAAACACTATTCTGGATGCTTCTGTGAAGGTGGATGAGATTAACATTTGGATGAGGTTAACATTTAAATCAGTGCACTTTGGGTTAAGCAGATTGTCCTCCATAAGGTGAGAGGTCCTCATCCAATCAGTTGAAAGCCTGAATAGAACAAAAAACTTGCCTCCCCCACACAGGAATTAATTCTGACAGCAAACAATCTTCAGACTTGAACTGTAGCTTCAGTTCCTCTTTGGGTCTGCAGCAAACCAGGCAGATTTAGGACTTGGCAGCCTCTGTAATCTCATCAATCCATTCCTTCCTCCCACCCTCCCTCCTGCCCTCCTTCCCTCCCTCCTTCCCTCCTTCTTTCCTTCCTTCCTTCCTTCCTTCCTTCCTTCCTTCCTTCCTTATTTCCTTCATTCTTTCCCTCCCATCTCTATCTCTATCTCTACCTACATTTATATCTATATCTATATATATGTGCATATATACACATATCCATCCTAGTGTTTCTATCTATCTGGAGAAGCCTAATGCAGGTGTAGACATTTGTTGGTGGGACAAAAGTGATGTTGGCTTTTATAGGATTCCAGAAGTGAGTTCATAGTATCTTGATTTAGGGTAGTGTGTTGAAAGTTGAGAGAGGTGGATTGAAAGTCCAATTAAGAAGCCATTGGAGACATGAAAAGGGACAAAATAGGCTCTTAGACCATATTGCATGTCTAAATGCATGGTGGTGCTGTGCACTGAGTGGTGCCACCCAGAAGACCAATTTGAAAAGAAAAATATGATTGTAGGTTTAGAAATATTGAGTTTGAGATGCTTTTGATAAATCCACAAAGGCTTCATTAGTAGTTGAATATGAAGGCCTAGGTAGTAGATGAGAGATAGAGATAAATATAAATTGGAAAATCCTTTTATATTTATTGAATATAAATTGAAGAAGTGAGCATGGGTAAAAACACATGGTAACCGAGAAAAGAGGAAAGCTAGAACTAAGTCTTAGAAAACTGCAACATTTAATGATAAGATTTGAGACTTCAAATATATTAGAATTTTAAATAAATCTCAAGTTTTCAAACCTTTAAATTGTCATACAGGATGTAGGACTGAGGTGTATGGACATCTTTGCAAAGTGCCATTGCTACAGAAAGGATTGATATAACTTCTGGTTTGGATATCCTTGCTTCATTCTTCAAGGGAGAAATTCATTGTTGCATTATTATGATGATGATTTTTACTTTCTTATGAATCAGGAAATCAGGACAAAGTGTTGTATAATTATCATAATAGTACCTGTTTCAAGTCCTTATTTCTCATTGAAAAAATCATCTTGAGTAGTGTTTCCTTGGCATAATGTATAAGCAACTTAGAGACTTCTTTAAGTTTATCAAGAAGCCAGCTCTGCTAATCTTACAGAATGTTTTAGAAGTTATTCCTATGGTTTCTATCAGTTCTGCAGGAACAAAACCATAAGCATTCAACATCCTGTTGAAAACATTAATTTCTAAAGTTTATAAAGTTCTCCAGATGTATGAAATCTATGAGCAGGTAGGTGTCTTCAATATTATCAGCTGTATTAAATATTATTGGACCTGACTATTATTGGACTTCCTATAATTTTGTGTTGTATAAATTATACACATATGATGTTATTTTCTCTAATAGCGATACTGATTCATTTACTTATTTTTTCAACAATTACTAGTAAACTGAAATGTTCCAAGTACTCTATGAGAAAATGGCATGCAATTATAATTAAGATACAGTTTTGGTGCCATAAGTGGGCTCACAGTCTGGTATATATATACATACACACACATACACACACACACACACACACACACACACACACACACACACACACACACATATATATATATATATATATACAGTGCCTGGTATATATATACATACACACACACACACACACACACACACTGTATATATATATACAGTGCCTAGATATGTGGTCAAACAATATTCTGGATGCTTCTGTGAGGGTGTTTTTGGATGAGATTAACATTTAAATCAGTGGACATATATATTGGTGTGTTTAATACAATGTGTTACAATCTATGATAAAGAGGGTTTATTATGAGAACAAAGAAGAGGATTTAAACAATTCCACTTGAAATGGGACAGGGGTAGGAGTCAGGGAAGTTTTAACCAGGCCACAAGGGAATTCTAGCAAATGCATCCCAGGAAGAAGAAACAGCACTATGGCAAGCCTTTGTTTTCTTTTTTTTGTTTGTTTGTTTTTAATGTTTATTTATTTTTGAGAGACAGAGGGAGACAAAGCATGAGGGGGAGAGGCAGAGAGAGAGAGACACAGAATCTGAAGCAGGGTCCAGGCTCCGAGCTGTCAGCACAGAGCCCGATGCGTGGCTAGAACTCATGGACTACAAGATCATGACCTAAGCCAAAGTCGGACGCTTAACTGACTGAGCCACTCAGGAGCCCCAGGCAAGCCTTTGATCACAACATTTCCTCAACCAAAACACTATTTGTGTTATATGGGTCATTTGCCAAATTCCTTGTAAAACAAGCCAGTCTCATCAGCACTAAAAACCTGCTCTTCTACATAATCCTTTTTTCGGTATAACACATATAGTAGGGATCTTCCACAGTCTTGTGATCAGCAGAACCTCGCTCATCTATAAGTTTAACATTTTTCATGCCATATTACCTTTTGAAACTTGGAGCCAGGAGACACAATTAGAGAAGGGTTTACCATTCTCCTGATCCTGGTTAACAGGACCATAAATTCCTTTGGCTTTCAGCCTAATGACAATGTCATGTGCTCAGCTCTTTGCATCAATTGAAACCACAAATTTAGCCATTTTTCATCTTTTCCATAACTTCATCACACATTGTAGATGTTACTTTACCACTTTCTGGAATGGTCTCATACAAGTTGCCGAATTTTCTCTTCCTTTTCCTAGATGGGCCATATTGTTAATTCATTAACATTGAGCTCACTTTAAGAACTCACTTTAAGTCATGCCTGAATAAAGCTTATCCAACACATATATTTCCCCCCACAAGGCACATCATAGCCTTTTTGTATTTGGGAACACTAGACAGCATTTCGGCACTATGTTTAGGAACCATTTTAAACAGAAAATTAATAATAATAATAATAATAATATGGCACTAAATACACTACAATATAAAAACTTATGGTATAAAATCTGAAACAAGAAAGCAGAGCTTTGCTTGTTCAACCTCATTTGGGAACATGCATGTTCAAATAACTCAAATTTTGGCCACTGTCCACATATATGCAAATTATCTGAAAGCCATCAAGTATCAATTTTGGGGTAACAAATAAAATTTCATCGGTAGGCATATTCATGGTAAATGATGGGGATTACCTGTATTTGTTTCTTTATGAAATAAAAAGCATGCATTTATTGAACCAAGACTAGACTGATACTATAAGAAGTGCTGTTGAAAACAGGCACAAGACCTAATAAAGATCTGTTCACCAAATTCTAGAGTTCATGCTTAACAAAGAGAGAAAGAAATATGATACCAAATTATATTTATTCAATTAAGCTAAAATTTATTAGTTACGAGGCAATTTAAAATAACTACATATTTTTTGTTGTTTAATAAAATGAATGCATTAACTGTAGTATACTTTCCTAGTAGAAACATTGTTGCAAATTTACTAAATGCAGAAAATGCATTCAATCTCCTAACAAGTATTCACTGACATTTGACCACAAGAAAAAATATGTAAAGTAAGCTATTATAATAAACACATTACATGTGTAGTGCGAGAAACTGAATTTGTGGCTTTGCATATGATCTCAACATCTGACTGAGAAATGCAGAAGATTTACCAAAGAAGTTTGTTTTTAAATATTGCTTACAAAGTAAGATTGAGGAAAAGTAGTTCTGGTCCAAAAGAAGAATATAAAATGAAAACAAACATATAGGACTGCAATGAAATTAAGTTGAAGGCCTAAAACCAAACAGGTATTTACTTGTTAGTCGATTATAAACATGTAACATTGGACAATAAAATTGTGGCTCTGACCTATGTTAAGTCTGTGTATATTTTTGTCAAATTTGGGGTGCCCAGGTGGCTCAGGCAGTTAAGCATACAACTTTTGATTTCAGCTCAGGTCATGATCTCATGGTTCCTGAGAACAACCCCCCCCGACCCCCACCCCAGCAGGCTCTGTGCTGACAGCATGGAGCCTGCTAGGGATTCTCTCTCTGCCTCTCTCCCCACTCATGTGTGCACACTCTCTCTCCCTCAATAAATAAATAAACTTAAAAAAAGGTTTAATTTAAAAAATGTCAAATTTTTGGAGAAACTAAGGAGAGATTAGTGCTGTTCAATCTGAAAAAGAGCACCACTGACTTCTGAGGCTTTGAGAAACATATATAACTTACTTTAACAGAATATGATATCTAACTTGTATCACATATCAGATGAGTCATTCATTTTGCCTTCTAAAACATACAAAGATAAAAGTTAATTAAGTATTTTTTCTGCACAACTATAAGAAACACTGGCATCATTCAGATGACACTGATTGTGAAATAAAGACTTTTTCCCACCTTCTAGTGGTAGCAGGACTGAACCTACATTTTCCAAGATAAACTCTTCAGCATCATGAGTTTTGACAGCTCTGGAGGGAAAGAAAAAAGCATTTTTATTCTCTATAGAATGTACAACCACCAGTATTGATGCAGTTACCGATTGAAAGCATATTCTTAAGCATCGAAAATGACTCAGTAGGGAAATGGTGTGGGTTTAAGTTTTGATAATGCCACAGTAAAGAATGGAACAAGAAACTTAAATTATATGCACTTCAGTAAAGTAACAATGTACATTTACTTTGCAGCTCTTGACAGGTAAAGCCATATATGACCCTCAGTTGACATGTACAACTCCCACAACATTGGCTAGATTATAGTTTACCTGTTGGAATTTGTGCTGCTAGCCACGGTTAGCAACATCCAAGAACCATGTGAGATATTATATAGCACACAGATAAGATATCCTCCTCTAAGTCATTTTTCAAGAAATTATCACTTTTATTCCCTTTGCCACTCCACTCTCCTTTACTGTAAGATCTATGTTCAGTTCTTTGCCTTCTATAATTTTCACTCCATACTTGTCAAAGCTAAAGACTCAAAGATGGAAGAAAACAACGCAAAGTAGTGCCTTCTCACAAAGTTTTTACAGTTGACAGAGAGAAGAGTGTGAAACAGTATTTTTGTCCAAGAGTCTTGGGAAATGGGACTTAGCCTCTCACACTTAATGTCATAAATGGGACCTGCATGGTGCAGAGTGGTCACTACTGGTTGTTCACATGAAAACTTCTGTGAATTGTTAACATGTGATTCAAATCTGATGATGTCAGAGAGTTTGAACACCTGAAAATGTAATAAGTTAAGATGTTGGTCTCCAAACTTCTTGTTTCCATCTCCCTTTCTAGAGTCATATGAGCCCAGGAAGGCTTTGAGACCACCGTAGCCACCGTGTCTAGGATCTCCCTGGAGTGAGTCAACAAAAAGGAGCTGGAAACAGAACGTGCCCTTCTCCACCAAGATCAAGCATGGCATTCACAGATCTCTGGGAAAATCCAAACATCTAAGAAAATGAAATCTCCGTAGAAAGGGTTGCTTGTGATTTTGGAAGGACCGACCCTGACCTTTACAACAGTTTCAGGGTAGGCTACATTAATATCAGTCTCAGTGCCACTGGTTGGGAAAATGCTATGATTTACACAAAAGAAATCAGGCACTATCAGCTTCTGCCCTTTCCTCCACAGAAAGTAATACTCACCAGTTTGTTGTCAACTGAGCCACAAGGACAGAAATTCTGATGACTTCCTTCCAAAATTCAGCTGTTACTTTGTAGACTCTTATGAATGCTGATGGAATACATAAAGGAGAAAACAAAGTAATGTATCACTTAGGAAGACTAACAGAAGATCAAGTGTTAATTTGTAATAGTTGGCAGGAGCTGAAATGGAATTAATGAGAGGTCAGAAAAAAAAATTAAAAAAATGTTACTCCACGTGGGCAAGCAATTAGAGCATAGAATGATTTCTGGAACATATATTGTATGATTTTTAAATGTAAAATGTCAATAGAGAAACTGGAAGTGAGAAGGATCACTGCCAAGGACAGATCTATTGATCCTGAAGATCAAATAGAAAATGAAACTTCACAACACAGGGCAAGAATAAAAAGGATGGAATCTTCAGGGAAAAGCTAAAAGATAAGAAAGACAGATGTCTGGAGATCTAAAAATATTGAAAATAAGAATGCCATATAAATTTCAAAAAAGGAATAGAATAATTAGACAATAATGGAAGAAAAATTTTCTGAGCTGAAGGGTTTGATTCTGCATATGGAAGAGGTTCACAAACTTATAGGAAGGTTAATAAAAAGTTATAAAATCTACTTTAAAAAAACAAACCTAACCAGGTTGAAAACAAGGAAGA
The DNA here is from genome assembly GCA_028646485.1 of Cryptoprocta ferox. Taxonomy (NCBI): domain Eukaryota; kingdom Metazoa; phylum Chordata; class Mammalia; order Carnivora; family Eupleridae; genus Cryptoprocta; species Cryptoprocta ferox. The sequence continues at coordinate 38,212,617 of CM053570.1, forward strand.
ATGGGGCTATATGCATTATATGAATCAGATTAGGACTAGACTTGTCATCTAAAACACTGGGAGGCCATAAATGATAGCTAAAGACTCCTGAGTAAAACGCTATAATTCCATAATCTTGTATATGGTCAGGTCACAAACTAGTAGAATTAATAAAATAATTTGGTATAATGGCTAGAGACAAGATCAATATAATATATTAATAGTTTTTTAGAATAGCTATAAATAGTTAAAGTGGATAATCCATTTATAATTATGATTAAACTTAAATGAGATTAAACTATTTGAGAGGTTTGGGCTCATTTAAAAGGAACTATAAAATGCACTGAAGAGCATGAAATAGACCTCTAACAAATTAAAAAAAAAATACTGTGTTCCTGCCGAGTAAGATCTACCTAATATCTCGAAAAATGTCAATTCTAGCATATATTTTTATCATTCATGTTTTTCAAGAAATACTAATTGTCCCTATTCTGTTTTATTGAGAATGCAGTGGTGATAGAGACGGATATAGAAAATAAATAAAATAAATGAACAAAAGATATTGTATGTTAAACAGTGGCAGAATGCCCTGGGGAAAAATAAAGCTGGAGGAACAAATAGAAACTATTAGAGAGAGAGCGGTTTCTCACAAAATGGTCGAAAGAGGCTTCCATGAGAAGGTGACATTTGAATGCAGTCCTAAAAGCACTGAAGAGAGCAAGCTCTCTGAGTAAAGAATATTCCAGGGAGAGGGAGAAGTACTGTCTGTGTATTGATGGTTGAGTAAGAAGGCTATCATCACTATGGAGTGAACAAAGGGTAGAGTACTAGGTAAGTTCCGTGAGGAAGGGACCAGATCCTATCCTTGTATTTTGGCTTTTACTCAGAATAAAACAGGAAGTCACTGGAGGGCTGTTGGCAGAGGAGTGACACGATCTGACTAAGCTTTAAAAGGATCATTCTCTTTGCTCAATCGCACATACTAAAGGGTGAAAGGGCAAAATCAGGAAGAACAGCCATCAGGCTATTACACCTGTCCAGATAAAAAAATAGAAGTGGCATGGGTCAGATTGTAGCCACAGAATTTGTGAGAAGGGATACTATCCCAGACATGTTTGAAAGCTAAAACACCAACACTGGGATCCTTGGTGTAAGGGAAAGAGTAAACTTGTGGATGGCATTCAAAGATTTTTGGCTTGAGTTCACAAAGGATGTTACCATTGACTGAGAATGGAGAGACTGTGTGGAAGAGGCCTATTCTCTTCCAAGTGGAAATATAGGTAGTAATATGTGAGTCTGGGGTTTAGGGGAAAATGTCAATCATATTAACATATATTCCAGTTATGATTAATTTAATACATTGATTTTGATTAATTTTAAAGTTGGTTTGAATGAAAAAATATGGGGAAAATACTAGAATATTATAATAATAAAGAAATAATAGATATATTTGCCTTACCAAATAGTAAAACTTTCTATAAACTCACTATAATAAAAAGATTATGGTATTGTCAAAGGAATAAAATTATGTCTATATAAAGAACATCCAGAAATAAAATCTGTGTATATAAGGAAACAAGATATTACACAATAACATTGTCTTTTTATAAAAATATTCATTGTTTAGTTAAAGTTGGCATGTCAGAGAAGACCATTTTTCATATCAAATACAAAATATAATTATAATTATATTCAATATATACATGTAAACATTACAACAATCATCATACAAACTTCAAGTTTAGTGATGTTTCCCATTCCAAATGTGATACAAATTGATTACCAACCAGAAGCAGGTTTAGAAAAATCAAGCAATTTGCCCAAATTAACATAGCTATTAAGTGGTGAACTAGGATTTGAAATCTGCCATGTTCCAAAGTGAATCCTTTTACCCCTTTGCTAAAGAGTGTGTCTGGTCTTTCTTGAAACAGCTGTATATATAAAGTACTATTGATGATTTTACAAAACAAAATGATTCAAAGTCGATAAATAAGCAGACTGCAACTGGGAAGACACAAGACAAGGCCCTACTCAAATTTTTGACTCCAAATCTTTGAATTAAACCCTAAGTTCTGTGGAGCATAAAGGAGGGAGTGGCAAAATCTCCTGGAGGGACCTGGTAAATTGTAAGGGAAGACTTCAAAAAAGTGCCGCTGGTGTTGGGTCTAAATCCGAGATCTCAGCAGGCAAGGAGGGAGAGTCCTAGTTCCTAGATCCAACTCAAGTTTCTGTGATTTTCACAACTGACCTCTCCTAAGTCCTGAGATTTCCTGAAGTGTTTGACTCACCAATTGGTCCACATCTTTTCACATCAACCCTTATGTTGTCCACTCCATAGACTACTATTTACCCCACATTAAGCCCATGTACTTCAGGTTGGTTTGCAAAAGGAATTAGGTCTCTGCTTTAGTGTCTAACAGCTCTCTCACCACACTCTGAGAATAGTGCTGGGAAAGCTATAAAGCAGTGCGAAGAATCTGAACCTGTGTGATAATGGGAGATCACTGCCCTTAAGGATTTCATTTATGGGGCACCTGGGTGGCTCTGTTGGTTGTGTCCAACTTCGGCTCAGGTCATGATCTCACAGTCTGTGGGTTCGAGCCCTGCATCAGGCTCTGTGCTGACAGCTCAGAGCCTGGAGCCTGCTTCGGATTCTGTATCTCCCTCTCTCTCTGACTATCCCCCACTCATGCTGGTTTCTCTCTGTGCCAATAATAAATAAATATTTTTAAAAAATTGCATTTATGACCATCATAGCAAAGGTTCCTCTATGTAAAAGCTTAATCTCTGTCTGTAAAGATTGATATCCCGATTTCAGGCAAAAATGTCTAAGGCTATTCCCCAAATAACATTCCAAACATTTCATAGCCTCTGTTTGAAAAAAAAAATTCTTCCTAATACAGATAAGATAGTCAACACAATAAACTGTTCTGGGAACAGTCCATAGTTAGGTATCATTTAATAAATTGCCAAATAGGTGGGGATTAACTTTCTCCTAAGAATATTAGAAATACAGATTTTTCCTGATTACTTTTTATTTTTTTTCCTTTTGAAGGGATTCCCCCCACTGGGTTAATTAACACATCCATGGTCTCACACATTTACCCAATTTTTTTTTTCTTGTGAGAACGTTTAAGTACTCCTCTCTTAGCAAATTTCAATTATATAATACAGTGTTATCAACTATATTCACCATGTTATACATTAGATTTTCATTTTGTACTTTTTAATCTATGCTATGAGAATGAATATGGACATTCAAGAAGACTGAATTTAATGCAAGCATAGAAATGTAAGATTGAAGGTAAAATTGTATTATGTTCAGAAATAGTCATACTCTGTAATCAAGCAGACTATGAACTCTTTACAGACTATGGTTGATTCAACTTCCACATCTACTTTAGTCCCTGAGTATGATTCTTAGGTGGATTGTGACTCCCCCAACGCCCACATACCTAATTCTCTTAACCATATGAATTTTACAAACTCCAGTACAATATAGCTCTCTCTATTGTCATTAAATCACAAGACCACAATGTAAATAGAAGGGGAAAAAAAGGCTTAACTAAATAAGATCTTTAAAACACTAGCTCCAGAAATACAAAATAGAAAACTACATCCCTCACGACAACAAACCACACATAAACTCAAAGCTGCAAAAAAGTACAGTAGTAAAAAACGACAGAAACTGTAAAGGTTTAAACCATAAATATCCTTGTTTCATATTTCATATTTCTTCTAGATAACCTACAACCTTCACTAGTAATATGCCTATAAAAACCGGAAGTGAATTATTTGAATTTATTTTACTGGATACAGCTTCAAAATCACTGCCAAAGGAAGTCTGGTATCTCCCACAAGTAATTCTGCAGAGTAACAGAAATGTGTGAACCTCAATTACAGATTCTGGTTTTGTAGGGAAACCAGGCTACATCTTCTAAAATCTGACAAATCTCCCAGCTGAAATTAGACTCTTCTACCCATGTTATTTGGGACTTTATTTTGCATAATGGAGTAGGTTCTGTGTGTGTTCCACCCAAGTCCCCTTTACCAGCTGGTACTCTTAACTCCTGTTAAATGCTGGGGGAAAAAGTGCTTATCCACACAACCTGCCCTGAAGCTTTCCCTTGGCTGACACAGCCAACTCCTCCACTCCAACTTTTCCTCCTAGGAGGCTCTCTCCCTACTCCCAGGAGGGCTGATGACACCTAGCTGCATGGGGGTACAAAGCCACTTCCCCTAACTGCAAGTGGAATACCTCTACAATGCAATTTGTACTCCAAAATACCCTTTGGATCTGGCCAGCAAAAGCATTTAACAGAGACCACATTTTTGTCAGTTTTTTCTTCTTTGTCATTGTTTTTCCTTCATTCCCCTACACATTTTTCTTAAAGATCACTACTTCAATAAATCCAGAAATCTAAAATACCTGTTTTAGGCAGGCTCAGTTTCTAGAAAATCCAACGTAAGATACAAAATATTTTCTTTCTCACATTTAAGATATTACTGGGTGCCTGGGTGGCTCAGTCGATTGAGCATCCAACTTCGGCTCAGATCATGGTCTCACTGCTCGTGAGCTCAAGCCCCACATCAGACTCTGCTCACAGCTCAAAGCCTGGAGCCTGCTTCAGATTCTGTGTCTCCTCCTCTCTCTGCCCCTCCCCTGCTCATATTTTCTCTCCTTCAAAAATAAATAATAAACATTAAAAAAATTAAAAATAAACATTACTATACATGTTTATCTTGTTCTGGTTTGAAACTTTCTGAAGAAAGAAATCGTTTCTGATTCATTTTGTGAAAATAATTTTGTTTTACTCGTTCTTCTAATACCCACTTCTCAACTATGATAACATTCCTCTTTCCTTTACTACTTAGTTTTATTTTTTTAATTTTTTAATGCTTTATTTATTTTTTAGAGAGAAAGACAAAGTACTAGCAAGGGAGGCGCAAAGAGAGAGGGAGACACAGAATCCCAAGGAGGCTCCAGGCTCTGAACTGTAAGCACAGAGCCCAATGCTGAGCTCAAACTCGTGAACTATGAGATCATGAACTTAGCCAAAGTTCGACACTTAACCGACTGAGCCACCCAGGCAGCCCTCCTATTTAGTTTTAAATCCAGGGGTGGCCAGGGCAAGAGTTTCCATTTGTGTCACACCTATATATCTAACAATGAGCATGCTTATACTTCACTACGTATATCAACCCTTTATCTCTCTTTGTTTTTCTCCCTGGTCATTTCCATTTCCACTAATCAGCCTTCTACATTAAAAATGAGTAAAATAAGTGTATATCAATCTGGACAACATTCACTATTTTATATTAAAAAAGAAAAAGGGAGTTATATTTATCATTTTTATCTAAATTTTTGTACCATCTATAGAAAGTATGTATATGGACTTAGTCATAAACTCCAATATTCTAGAGGTTTTTCACAAAAGAGTAATATTTTACAAGCATAGAAGAAGAAAGGCCATGGTAACACTGTTTATTATGGTGCTCCAATAATATTGCTTTTCCAAATCAAATGATTTCACTGGTTATTTTAGTAATTTTAATTAGTCATCCCATGTTTCAAGTTGCATTATGATCAACCTGAAAGTAGTAGTTTGTATTGATCACACCTCTTAGTATAGTATTTTTACTTCTGGTACATAGGCAAATTATTGACATATCATGCACTATGCATTTTGGCATTTTGTGTAAATTCATTACATGATAACTAAGTTTGTCTAATGTAAACCAGCAGTCAGTGATTGTGTAGACAAAGAAAATTTGCTCCATCAAACTAAAAGAAAGAAAGAAAGAAAGAAAGAAAGAAAGAAAGAAAAAGAAAAAGGAAAATATAAGAGAAAATTTTATTTCCAACAAATCTATGATAAAATGGTTCCATATTTCCCATTTATAAATAAAGAAATACAAAAAGGAAGAGTAAAAGAAAACAAAAATACTTTTAACAACAATAACATATTAGTTTAATCATTTTCAAAGTTTTAAGAAATATACTTTGTGATTGAAGCTAGATATTTTGAAATTATGTGACTGCCATGGAGTATAAAAGTATAGTGAGTTAAACCAGTTAATAACTGCAACTGTATGAATGAATCCTCTTCTGCTATTAAAACATTTTCTTTAATCTTATTTTTTAAAATTTTTAACCCAACTTTTCATAAGTTTGCTAAACTTTATATTGAACCAAGACTATGCACCTTTTGGGGTTTTCTTTCTTTCTTTCTTTCTTTTTCTTTCTTTCTTTCTTTCTTTCTTTCTTTCTTTCTTTCTTTCTTTCTTTCTTTTTCTTTCTTTCTTTCTCTCTTTCTTTCTCTCTCTCTTTCTTTCTTTCTTTCTTTTCTCTTTTCAACTACAATTATAGACATATTATCAGACAGGAGAACAACCAAACAGCAGCCTCACTGCTCAAGGCCTCTCCTCCTTCTACTGAACAGCCATGTAAGGAACATATCAGTATAAATTCAAAGCCCCAATATAATTTCCCCAATGGATAAAATTGCCTCAAGAATCCGTATTTTCCATAATGGAAAAAAAATCTACAAATCTGTTTTGTCCCATTTTTACCACTATTTAAAATTATTTATCTGTTATTATTCTCAAGTGCATGTTACACATCTATTTAGAATGCAAACCACTGATTTCATTGATTATATAGACGTATACTCTGGTGAATAAATGAGTAAATAAAAAATGCATTAACAAATAAAAATAGCACTTCTAATGAAATTAATATTTTAATTTACCTTTACAAACACTACCAAACTAGCTTATAGTCATAGAGGATTGCATCATTGTTGCAAGGAAATGTTTTGAGTTTTAGACATTTACCATCTTTTAAAAATATAACTTTTAAAATCCAATTTCCTGGAGCGCCTGGGTGGCTCAGTTGGTTAAACATCTGACTTCGTCTCAGGTCTTGATCTCGCAGTTCCTTGAGTTCAACCCCTACTTCAGGCTCTGAGCTGGTGGTGTGGAGCCTGCTTGGGATTCTCTCTATCTCTCTCTCTCTTTTCCAAAAACAAATAAAATAAGATAAGATAAAATAAAATAAAATAAAATAAAATAATAAAATCCAATTTCCAGTTCCACATGTAAGGATCTCAGAAATCACCACAATGTCTTAACAACAAGAAAAAGCTGAAAAAACAACTGTTTTTGAATTCATAAGAGAGTGGAGGACCCAGACTGAACTGCTGCTCCCGAGACTGAAGAAACAGATGAATACCTGTGCGTGGAGTCACAGCGTACCTGAGCAGAGAATGGGAAAGCCAGCCCCGGGGTAGTAAAATCTGAACTGTCATTGATACATTGCTGAAGGCCCAGTGCAAGCAACTGTGAGAGTTAGAAACTTCAGAAAGACCCAGCCACAGAAGACCCTCCTATCATGAGATTTATCTCCAGCAGCTTAACCATGTTCCCATAGTCAAATATCAGAGAAAAGTTCCTGAAGCTTCTGGCAGGGAGAAGGTAAAGAAACATTTTGAAATATACCAGAGCTCTGTGTTATTTTTAACAAGGCCTGCCCTCAAGGGAAACTAGTTAACCAGAACCAAACCCACTGGGTATCAGCAGAGCCTAACTGACCCGGGGAAGTAAAACATCTGATTGCAAGTGGCTCCAGCAACGCTTGCCTATCTGAGAGGAGAGAAAAAAACGAAACACACTTGTGAAGGTCACAGTCCAGAAGCACAGACTCACGAAAATGCAGATCTAATCATAGGACTATAGAACTCTTCCCCTCCCTCAACACCTTATCGCCAGTGTACTAAAGGCCTATATACAGCCGTTCCTTTTACCCCGCACATCATATTCAGCTGTCAGGAAAAAAAAATTACAAGGCATACCAAAAGGCAAAATAACACAATCTGAATAGACAGACCAAGTATTAGAACCAGACATGGCAAGGATATTGGAATTAACAGACTGAGAATTTAAAGCAACCATGTCTAATATGCTAAGGGCACTAATGGATAAAGTAGACAGCATGAAAGAACAGATGGGCAATGAAGCAGAAAGATGGAAATCCCAAGAAAGAAACAAAAAGAAAAGATTCTAGAAATTAAAAAAACACCAAAATAAAGAAGGCCTTTGATGGGGTTATGAGTAGACTGGACACAACTGAGAAAAAAGTGTGCGAGTTTCAGGATATAACAAAAGAATTCTCAAAAGCCAAAAACAAAGAGAACAAAAACTGAGGAAAAAAAAAAGGAACAGGGGTGCTCAGTCGGTTGAGTGTCCGACTTCAGCTTACAGTTTGTGAGTTCGAGCCCCGTGTCAGGCTCTGTGCTGAAAGCTTGGAACCTGGACCCTGCTTTGGATTTGGTGTCTCCTTCTCTCTGGCCCTCCCCCACTTGTGCTCTCTCTCTCTCTCTCTCTCTGTCTCTCAAAAATAAATAAATGTAAAAAAAAATTTAAAAAAAAAGAACAGAATATCCAAGGACTCTGGACAACTACAAAAGGTATAATTGGAATACCAGAAGGAAAGAAAGAAACAAAGCAACAGTAAAAATATTTGAAATGGTAATGATTGATAATTACCACAAATTAATATCAGAAACCAAACCACAGACCCAGAAAGCTCAGAGAACACCAAGCAGGATGAATTGCGGTGGCGGGGGGAGCGGATGGCCTATAATTTCAAATTATAGAAAATCAATGATAAAGAGAAAAGCTGAACAGAGCCAGAGGGGCGCATGGGGAGAAACACTTCACCAATAGAGGAATGAAGATGAGAATTATATCAGACGTCTCAGAAAACCATGCAAGCAAGAAAACAGTAGAATGGGATATTTAAAATGTTAAGAATGAGAGAGAGAGAGAGAGAGAAACTAGAATTCTACACTCTGAAACATTATTATGCAAGCTGAAGGAGAAATTAAAACTTTCTCAGACAAAAATTAAGGAAATTTGTTGCCAATAGACTGGCCTTACAAATAATGCTAACAGAAGTTTTTATAGAGAAGGAAAATAATATAGGTGAGAGAGCTTCGGGTCTACATAAATAAATGAAGAGCAATGAAGATTGAATTAGTATAGGTAAAATAAAACATTTATTTTTTATTCTTAATTGACCTAATTGATAACTGTTCAAAATAATAACAGAAATGTATTTCCTGATAGGTGTTTATATATGTTATATATATATATATATATACACGCGCTCAAACACAAGTGATATATAAAAGGTAGTCTTAAAAACTCAACAATAAGAAAACAAACAATCCAGTTTAAAAAATGGTCCAAAGACATCAACAGGCACCTCACCAAAGAAAATATACAGATGTCTACCAGGCATGTGAAAAGATGCTCCACATCATATGTTGACCGGAAACTAATAATTAAAACAATGAGACACTCCTACATTTTGGTTAGAAAAGCCAAAATCCAGAACACTGACAATACGAAATGCTGAAGAGGATGTGGAAGAATAGGAATTCTCATATATTGCTGGTATGTCTACACAAAAACCTGCATGTGAATGTTTATAGCAGATTTGTTCATGATCGTCAAAGTTTGGAAGCAACATCAAGATACCATTCATTAGGTGAACGTACAAATAAACTGTGGTGGAAACAGACAATGGCATATTACTCAGTGCTGAAAAGAAATGAGCAATCAAACCATGAAAGACATGGAGGAACTCTAAATGCTATTTATGAAAGAAGCCAATCTGAAAAGAGTGTGATTCTAATTATATGACATTCTGGAGAAAGCAAAACTATAGAGACAATAAATAGATCAGTGGTGGGTGTGGGGAGTGGAATGGAGAGGGGTTAAATGATTAGGCAGAATAAAGGGGGTTTTTAGTACAGGGAAAATATTCTGTATATTATAATGAGAGATATATGTTATTATACATGTGTCCATATCCATAAATGTGTAACAATAAGAGTGAAACCTAAGTTAAACTATGGATGCTAGGTTATTACAATGTGACAATATAGGTTCATCCTTGGTAATAAAGTATCATTTTAGTGTCTGATGTTGATAATAGGGAGACTATGTATGTATGTGGGCTAACGATATACCGGAACTCTTTGAAACTTCCTCTCAATTTTGTTGGAAAACTAAAACTGCCCTAAAAATATTAAGCCATTAGAAACAAACTTAATCAGCCTATTTCCCTCTCCCTTGGCTTATTTGCATTTTATCTACTCTAGCCGTAGGCCATTACATAAATGCTGACTCTGTGAATCAGATGGCATTTTGATATTTTATAATAGTTACTGAAATATTTATTTATTATGCTTATCTTCAAAAATGTTTATGCTACCTTATCCTATTTATGGAAATATTTTCTTTAAAAGTTAAATTCAAAATTCTTAATATGATATCTCAAAACGCAGTACTTGTCAAGGTGATTATACTCAATTTTTTTCATTTTTTAAAAGATTGTTTTAACCTTATTTGAAATAAAATTTAGAATATAACATATTTATATGAAATTATGTACTTTATATTTTTAATAACTGATATATTATTTTATATTAAGTTTACATATATATGATATACATCATATATGTTAGATGTTACCTTAACATTTTAATATAAAGTTTATATATTTGAATTAGCTAACATTCTGAAATAGTTCAGAGTTTGGGACATTAACAAAATTATTGATTAGTGGGTTATTTTTCACAGTGATATCTATATGCTGAACCACACCCACTAATTAAAAAATTTGCTCAGGGACACCTGGGTGGCTCAATCAGTTGAACGTCCGACTGTGGCTCAGGTCATGATCTCACAATCTGTGAGTATGAGCCCTGCACTGAGCTCTGTGCTGACGGCTTGGAACCTGGAGCGTGATTTGGATTCTGTGTCTCCCTCCCTCTCTGTTCCTCTCCTGCTCACACTCTGTCTCTCTCTCTCTCTCTCAAAATAAATAAATAAATAAGATTAAAGAAAAATTAAAATAAATTAAAATAAATAAAAAATTACTCAAAAATACTTTATTAATGAATATCTAGATGGTGACATGGCATTAGTGTAAATGGTGTCATGTACACATTGATTATCATATAACCATTAGCTTTTACAAATTCATTAGAGCTATAACAGTTTATGTTATAGAATTTAGTCCCAAACTATTGTTTTTTTTTATTTTTTTATGTTTATTTATTATTGAGACAGAGAGGAACAGAGCATGAGTGGGGAAAGGGCAGAGAGAGAGGGAGACACAGAATCAGAAGCAGGCTCCAGGCTCTGAGCTGTCAGCACAGAGCCTGACGCAGGGCTCAAATCCATTAACGGTGAGATCATGACCCGAGCCGATGTCGGATGCCCAACCTACTGAGCCACCCAGGCGCCCCAAGTCCCAAACTATTTGCTACAGCTATTTGAAAACATAAAACTAGATCAAGGTCCTCAAAAATGAGTTTGCATATACCACTAAGAAAATAATTAATAAAATAAACTAATATCTTCCTTAAAATATAGAATGAAATATTTGTTTTAAAGTTTATTTATTTTGAAATAGAGAGTGAGAAAGAGAGAGAGACCCAGTGGGGATGCGCCAAGAGAGAAGGGGACAGAGGATCCAAAGCAGGCTCTGTGCTGAAAGCAGAGAGCTTGACCTGGGGCTCAAACTCACAAACCGTGAAATCATAACCTGAGCCGAAGTGGGATGCTTCACCGACTGAGCCACCCAGGCACCTCTAGAATGAAATGTTCTTAAAGCTTGAGTTAGACTTTTTTAATGCAATTCAATTGGCTAGAGATAATGATCTGGTATTTTTATTTTCATCAAAATTGAACAAATTACAAATTGACCAAGGATTCATACTCTCTCATTAAGACTGCCTTAAAACTTAAAACAGGGAGCTAGATTCTTACTTTTGAGGTAAAGTTCACAGAACACTTGCTTTTTATTCAAAATATTTTGAACTACTTATTTTTAAGCCTTATGTATGAATTAGTTTGAAAAATAATTTTTGAAAACTCTGCAGCTCACTTCAAACTCAGAATTCATTATGTCTGTATTTGGCATGCATCCAAATATATATGTTCATATGTGCATATCATGTTGTTTAGAGATTCAATGACCGCTGATTTTCAGATAGGCCTTTAAGAACTATTATCATATAAAACAGCAGGAGTTCTGGGATCTGACAGAAACTTGAATACTTGGTGTACTGTGCTTTACAATGTGATTGTTTTTTTCCCTTCCAGAGATTTTAATTAAATTCAAGTTAGTTAACATATAGTGTGCAATTGGTTTCAGGAGTAGGATTTAGTGATTTATCGCTTACATATAACACCCAGTGCTCATCCCAACAGGTGCCCTCCTTAAAGCCCATCATCCATTTAACTTATTCCCCCACCCACATCCCTTCATGAACTCTGCTTGTTTTCTATAGTTAGGAGTCTCTTATGGTTTGCCTCCCTCCCTGTTTTTATCTTATTTTCTTTTTCCTTCTCTTCTTCCATGTTCATCTGTTTTGTTTCTTAAATTCCACATATGACTGAAATCATATAGTATTTGTCTTTACCTGACTGACTTATTTCACTTAGCATAATACACTCTAGTTCTATCCACATCGCTGCAAATGGCAATATTTCATTCTTTTTGATAGCTGAATAATATTCCATTGTGCGTGCATATATATATATATATATATATATATATATATATACACATACAATATCTTCTTTATCAGTAGATGGACATTTGGGCTCTTCCCATAATTTGGCTGTTGTTGGTAGCGCTACTATAAACACTGGGGTGCATGTGCCCTTTCGAATCAGTGTTTTTGTATCCTTTGGATAAATACCTGGTAGTGTAATTGCTGGATCATAGGTTTTTCTATATTTAACTTTCTGAGAAACCCCCACACTGATTTCGCACCATCAATGTAAGAAGTTTCCCCTTTCTCCACATCCTTCCCAACATCTTTTGTTTCCTAAGTTGTTAATTTTAGTCATTCTGACAGGTGTGAGGTGGTATCTCATTGTGGTTTTGATTTGTATTTCCCTGGTGATGAGTAATGTTGAGCATTTTTTCATGTGTCTGTTAGCCATTTGTATGTCTTCTTTGGAGAAGTGTCTCTTCATGTCTTCTGCCTATTTCTTAACTGGATTATTTATTTTTGGGGTGTTGAGTTTGATAAATTCTTTAAAGATTTTGGATACTACCCGTTTCTGTATTGATATGTCATTTGGAAAGTCTTCTCCCATTATGTAGGTTGCCTTTCAGATTTGTTGATTGATTCCTTCACTGTGAAGAAACTTTTTATCTTGATGAATTCCCAATAGTTCAGTTTTGCTTTTGTTTCCCTTGCCTCCAGAGATGTGTCTGATAAGAAGTTGCTACAACTGAAGTCAATGGGATTTGACTGATTTAAGAAAGCATATCTAAATCTAAGTTCAAGGACATGAGACTAATCATTTGTAATTAACACTTAAATGCACCTAAATGAGACAACTAGCTGTAAATCATATGTTTAAGGAATGTAGTTGGTATCACATAAAAAATCATGGGAAAAAATACCAACTATAACACACATGTCCCACTTGGTAATGACAGGTTGACATGGCAATTACTTCCTGACAATTCATTTGTTTTAAATCATTAACAGTTTTAATCCATATTATGAAGGTCTTACAAGACTAAAATTCAGCAGGATACATGAGAAAACAGGAACTGATACAAGCTTTGGAAAATCCAAGAGGTCTAAGAAACTACAGAAGAAGATCTCAAAAAGAGTCTAAATATTTGAAGTTTTGTTATTTTGCCTATTTGTTGTTCTTTTGTTTGTTTCAAGTTTTTTATTTAAATTCTAGTTAGTTACTAAACAGTGTTGTTCTTTTTTAATTGAAGTATAGTTGTCACATTAGTTTCAGGCGTATAACATAGTGATTCGGTAACTCTGTATGTTATGCTACGATCACCACCAAGTGTAGTTACCCTCTGTCACCATAAAGCCCTATTCCAATACCATTGAACTGTTTCCTATGCTGTAACTTTCATCTCTGTGACTTATTTATTCCATAACTAGAAGCCTGTATCTCCCACTCCGTCCATTCACTTTGCTCATCCTCCCACTCTCCTCCCATGGTAACCACCAGTTAGTTCCCTAAGATAGTTCATTTTTGATGGTAAGGGTTAGTTATTTTCTATTAAAACTAGATCTCAGGGGCGCCTAGGTAGTTTAGTCATTTAAGCCACTGACTTTTGATTTAGGCTTAGGTCATGATCTCATGGTCACGAGTTTGAGCCCTGCTTAGGGCTCTATGCTCACAGCAGAGTCTGTTTCAGATCCTCTGTCTCCCTCTCTCTGCCTTAGTCTCTCTTTCTCTCTCAAATAAATAAGCATTAAAAAATAAATAAAATTAGATCTCAATAAGTAAATAATGGAAAAAGACATTGGTGCAGATAATCCAAAATATTGAAGTTTTCAAACCTAGTTTATCCATGACTTTGAAATAGCCTGATTTGTTTTTAAGACTTTTCTTTCAATTTTGCTTGTTTGAAGATGTATATCCAAATTATCTTACATTCCCTATAGTCACTGACAAGGAATTTGAGTATACGTTGTTAGATCTGTCTCACTTGACTAAATAGAAGACTTCACTTAAATGATCTACATAGGGACAAGACTATATTTTTCACTGATATTTTCTTCAGAACACTTAATATTATATAGATATCACAAAATATGAGCTATTACTGGTTTTGTAGCACTTTCTTCCAAGGAAGTCAATGCTGACAATACCTATCACAGGAATAATAGGCTTGCAGTTAATCTCTGTCACTCCTGGGATATGAACTGGGGACACAAAATGAATGAAGTGATTTTTAATTTTTATTACAGTAACTCATGAGTGAGATCCTGGTAAAGAAAAAGTATAAGCAGATGATAAAACAGTATGAACCCAAGTGGAATAATTGCTAAGGTCATGAACTTTGGACAGTGCTGTTCACAAGTTTCAGCTTAAATAAGTTTCTCATCTCTCTATACCTCAGTTTCCACACCTGGAGAAAAATGATTATGATAGTACTTACGCTACAGGATTATTTTGTGGATAAAAGGAAATGAGCCTATGAAGCATTCAGCATTGTACCTGTCCCATATTGAATGTTCAGTAATTATATGTTATTCTTAGTGGTTGTATAAGTGCTCTGAAAGTGTAATGGAGTGATTTATGTTTCCCAAGAAAATTGTGGAAAATATAAAATGTGAATTAAGTTTTGAATGATAAATAGGGTATTTGCAAATGAGAGGGAGAGCATTTAAATGTAAAGACTGTATAAAATGTGTGATAGAACTTTATGTTGAGAAAAGTAAGTAGTCTGCTGTGGTTACAATATATTTATAGATAAAGTGATAATAGGAAACAAATATATATATGTATATATGCATAGTTTATAAAGTATGCATGCTAAATAATATTTATATGTGCTTGTGTATTCCTGAATGTATACTATGATAGAAAAAATGTTATGTATTTATGATACCAAGTTTATTATCTACAGGATGACTATATCTTCCAGCCTCTCTTTAAGTAGATTAAGACCATGTGACTGAGTTTTGTAGGTGAAAATATTGAAACATCATCCAGTCTTAGCCTGTAAAAATATCTCTCATAATTCTTCAGTTCTTTTCTCCTGCCACTATGATCTTGGAGGGCAACTACGAAACTATGACAGAGCTTTACCTCTCTAGCTTATAACATTATAAACTGAAACAAAGGCAATAATAAAATATAAACTTTGACATTTGTTGACAACTAGCTAACACACACACACACACACATACACACTATTAGTGAAAAAATATTTTGAGGTTAATATGTTCTAAGAAATTACAAATCTTTGCAAGACAAGGGTGCTCACTTTTACCACTTCTGTTCAACATTGTACTAGAAGTTCTAGTCAGAGCAATTATAAAAGAAAAAGAAATAAAATTTATCTGAACTAGAAAAGAAAAATTAAAACTAATTCTATGCAAAGATGACGTGATCATATATAGGTCCTATGTAGAAAAAATTTTAAAGAATTCACAAGAAAGCTACTAGAGCTAATAATTTTAGAAACATTGTTGGGTACATGATGATAAACACACAAAAATTAGTTGTGTTTCTATATACCAGCAATGAACAATCCAAAGGAAGTTAAGAAAGCAACTCCATTTACAATAGTACCTAAAGGAATAAAATGTCTACAAATAAATTGACCAAGTAGGTGAAAGACTTATACACTGAAAACTACATGATAATCCTGAAATAAGTTAAAATAAGCCTAAATAAATAAAATGACATCTTATGCTCATAAATGTAACTTAATATTGTTAGATTGTCAATAACATCCAATGCTAGCCATAAATTCAAGACAATCTCAATCAAAATTCCAACAGCCTCTGTTGCAGAAATGGAAAAGCTGATGTATTTCATAGGCTCTGAATAGACAAAACAATCATGAAAAAGCAAAATAAAGTTGGAGGACTTACACTTCCTGATTTCAAACTTCATGGCAAAAAGCTACAGTGATCAAAATATGGTGGTACTAGCGTAGGAATAGACATATAAACCAAGGACAGAGAATTAAAACTCCAGAAAACAAAAACAAAACCAGAAACAAAAACATATATATGGTCAATGGATTTTTGACAAGGGGCCAAGTCCACTTAATGCGGAAATAATAGTCTCTTCAACAGATGGTTCTGCAACAACTGGATTTTCACATGCAGAAGAATGAAGCTGGATCCCTACCTCACACCATATACAAAAACTAATGCAAAATGAGTCAACAATCTAACTATAAAAGCTGAAACTATAAAGCTCTTAGAAGAAAATATAGGAAACATAGAGGATTACAAATCAAAACCACATGAGATATTACTTCCTCCTACCTACTAGGAAGGCTATGATAAAAATAAATTAGAATAGAAGTGTTGGTAAAGATGTGGAGAAATCAGAACTCTTATACAATGCTTATGGGAATATAAAATAGCCACTGTGGAAAAAGTTTAGTGATTCCTCAAAGTCTAAATATAAACTCACCATATGACCCAACCATTCCAATCCTATTTATACACCCAGAAGAACAGAAAACATAGACTCAAACAGATACATGTATGCAAATGTTCATCACAGCAATATTCACAATAGCCAAAACATAGAAAAAACCCAAATAGTCAAATGTAGATGAACTAACAAACTAAAGACAATATATACACTCAAATGGAAAATTAACCAGTCCTAAAAAGAAATGTTTTGATATATGCTACAATATAGGTGAAACTTGAAAACATTAAATTCAATAACTAAGCCATAAAAGGACAAATATTTTAGAGTCAATTTTAATGAAATATTTAGAATAAACAAATTCATAGAAACATATAATAGATTGAAAGTTACCAGGCCTGGGAAGAAAGAAGGAATAGGATTATTGCTTAATTGTTACATATATACTTGGGGTTATAAAAAGGTTTTGGAAATAGTGCTGATGATTGTGTAACATTGTGCATTTAATTAACGCCACTTAACTGTACACTTAAAATTGTTAAAATGGCAAATTTTATGTTATATAAATTTTACCACAACATATAAATAAAAGATAAAAGACAAAGAAACATAAAGAATACATAAGTCTTACAACTCCATTTACTGACAGTAAAGATAATATATTTTCAATACAAAAATTTGACTTCTATATTACTTTGTCCAATAAATGAGTTTAAGTGAATTCTAGTCAATCTGCTTGTTTTGAGTTATTAAATAGTGAATATGTGACTTAAATATGTTTTGAAATTGTAAAAGATAGAGTTTTGTCCATTTCCACTAAGTTAGCTCACTATTATAAAATAATCATTCTAAAAATAACAATGCCTTTTAAAAATGTAACTCTAAAATTATCTTTATTAGCAAATATATGGCTACCTGAGAGAGGGAAAGATTTGTCTCAATAAAAATAACTCATTCAATAAAGTTATGGAGACAAAATAGAACAAAATATGTCAATAGTAATCAATTAGAAAACATTAAAAGAAACTATTACATTCAAATGAGCAATGATATAGCTTTGAGATTAGAACTCTGGCCCCTCTGCAATAGCTTCTCTTACAAGCCCATTATCAATCTCAACTTTCACTAATTTTTGACTGGAAGATTCTTCCTTGTAGCCAACCCACTACCTTCTCTCCAAATAAGTCCTATCTTGTTTTTATTCATGCCTCATAAGTGGCTGTTTTCAAAGACAACTTCAACAATACCTAACCCTACAGTGGTTTAGGAGTCTCCGTTACCGTTCTACATTGTCTTTTTGCTTAATCATCTCTCTCTCACACACTATCTACATACTTTACCAAGTTAGGTACAATTTTGCTTTGTTCACAATCCTATATATCTTTGAAATAGAGTGTCTGGCACATATAGATGTTCAATAAAAATAATTTTTAATAACTAAGTTATAAAATGGCATTGAAACCTATGAGACCTACATAAAGAGAATAGAAATCTTTACTGAGAAAAACATGGTTATAAATTGAAATTTTAAAAATTGTAAAGATGTTAATATTTCTTAAATTAAATTATATGTTTGGTGCACTTTTAATCACAGTTGAGGTGATCTTTTGTTACAGGTGAACTTAAAATGTTTCTAAAGTTTAGCTGGAAAAATAATACATTTGTAATATTATTGATAATAATAATATGCCTAACACAATGTCTGAAAGGAACTTTAATAAATAAAAAGAGTGGAGACTTGCCTATCTCAATAAAAAAACACCATAAGGTTAAAATAACATATTTATTATATTTAATTAAGAACCAACAAATGTAGGGATGCCTGGGTGGCTCAGTCAGTTAAATTTCTGACTCTTGATTGTGGCTCAGGTCATGATCTCACAGTTCATGGTATCAAGCCACATGTCAGACTCTGTGCTGACAGTGTGGAGACAACTTGGGATCTCTCTCCCTCTTTCTCTGCCCCTCCCTTGCTCATGCTCTCTTGCTCTCTCAAAAGAAATGAAAAAGATTTTTAAAAAAAGAACTAACAAATGTATCAGTGGACTAGTTATTAATAGACAACATAGAAACAAACATAATACATAAAAGAACTTAATATATTATTCAGAGAAAGAAAACTATTCAATAAATGATACAGTGTTAACAGGTAATTAACAAAATATTAATTAAATCAGTGAATTATTTATTACAGCATAACAACAAATTTAAAAAATTAGTTTTTTAACAGCAAACATTTATTACTTCACAGTTTCTGAGGGTCAGGAGTTAGACACAGCTTAGCTGGACACTCTGCTTCAGGATCTCTTACGAGGCAGCAATCAAGTTTTTGCCAGCCTTGTGGTCTTATGTGGAGACTTCAGTGGAGAAGGATTCACTATCAAGCTCATCTCGTTGTTGGCAGGATTCAGTTCTTTGCTGGCTCTTGCCAGCAGACATCTTCCATTCCTTGCCATGTGGTCCTCTCCAACATGGTGACTGGTTTCCTCAAAGCCATCAAGGGAGACATTGTGCTAGAAAGATAAAGTCAGAATCTTTAGTAATCTACCATGGAAATGACATCTCTCAACATTGTACTATTATATTTGGTTAGAAGCAAGTTAATTAAGAGAAGGGGCTTCCACAAAGTTGTTCATGCCCAGAAAATAAGAAGTATTTGGACCATCTTAAATGCCACCTACCACAAATAATGATAATGATAGTAATAATAACAATAATAATAAAGAGGAGGAGAAAGAGAAGAAAAAGAAGAAACAGAAGTTAGACCCTAACTTCTTCTCTTAGACCAAAATAAATTCCAGATGAACTAAATAGTTATATTCTAAATCAAGTGAGAGACAGGAAATCTATGTAAATTCATTGTTTTGCTATTATTATTACGGAGGACTTTCTAAACATGTCTAAACATAGATGGGAAAAGACAGATGTATTTGCTCACAATGTAGCCATATGTCAAAAGATAAACCAAAAAATACACAAAATGAAGCAAACAACAAATTGTTAATATTGTTCATAAACAAAGAACTCTTAACAAAGTAAGATTCAAATCACTTAAATCATGCCCACATAACTTATTTAAAACAAAAACAACACTGATAAATATTGACTAAGGATGATAAATATCAAATTAAATGTTCAGAATGTAAATTTTAAAAAGTTACATGCCATTCATGATCTCAGAAGTTAGAAAACATTTATTTAAGTAGTATGCTGTATATGATAATAATAGAAATAATGAGGTAGGTGGTAATATAAATTTAACACATTCTTAAGCATATTTTGACATTCTTAAACTTAAAACAATTTTATTGTGTATCAATTGGATAAAATATACATAAAACAACATTCTAAAAATCATCAGGAATATAGTCAAATACTTATGTACACTGATGTTCATAGAGTTCCTTATAATACTAATTAGAATGAACCCAAATTTCCAAAAGTAAGGGCTGGGATAAGTAAATTTATTGTTTCCATTAGATTCTTTAATGATACCATTAAAAGTCATGTTATCAAAAACATCTAAGAACATACAAAAATGTACATAATATAATGTTAAGTAGCAAAGGCAATATGTCTGTTGGTGATGTCAGCAAATATATGCATTTTATAAACATAGACGTGTACACATATATAGGGCATTATGGGTGCATATATATATGTATATATGTATACCTTCATAACCAACATATTGACAGATTACATAATAACTACGGATTTACAGAGGGATTCTATACAGACTACACATGAACAATCAAACAAGGTTTCCCTATTCAGAAGATACAGAAGAAAATAACCAGAACCAGTCTATGAAGCAAAGTGAAGAGCAGTGTTCTTGGAGGGAGACTTATACTTGTTGCTCCACATCTTCATTAGTTAGAACACAACTTCAAAGTCCACATTTGAAAGAGCAAGATCTTCCATAGACTCAATCAAAACTCATGTAGACCTCCAAGCATCAGACTGAGGCAGTTCTGCATATGCAAGTGCGGATATGTGCTTGAAACTATCTCATCTGAGCAAAGCACATCTCTTCACCTTCCACGCATGATAACCCATGCCTGCATGGGGGAAATACCTGCATACCAAGGCATGCCCACAGCTCTCAATGACCCAGGTCTGGCCTGAGTGGCTCCCTGACCTTAACAATTAAGCAACTAATAGAAATGGTCAGTTCCCCTGAATGTTTCTGAAAGGCATGTGGTTAGACTTTCAGCTGGGTCTATCCTACTGAAATATACCGACCTATTTCTTTATTTCAGCTAATCTTTGACTTATAAGAGCAAACATAATTTTTTATGGTTCTTTTTTTTTTTTTTTTTTTTTTTTCTGTGCGCTTTTGTTTATGAGTTTCCTAAGAGGAGAAATCAGGCCTGGATTTAGTCCTCACCAATATCCAGCATCAAGCAGTGCCTGGCACAGACATAGGCCCTTAATCATAAGGTTTTGATTTAATGAATTAAAACGTATATATGTATTTTCCAAATTTTCAACACTAAAAAGAAATTACTGTTTTTAATATAAGTAGTAAATTATTTTCATTTTTTCTTCCTCTCCCAAAATTATAATAGACACTACCATTCATACAAACTAAATATAGACACTACCATTCATACTAACTAAATAATTACCCATTTTCAGGATCGTGACAGCTATTTGCATTATAATCCCTTACTGTCATGTTTCCAAGCTTTGAGAACGGTTTGAACCTTCTTCTGCTACTTAAAATAAGGTACTTAAAATATATTTAAAAAAATTTTTTTTAATGTTTATTTATTTTTGAGAGAGAGACAGAGTGTGAGAGGGCAAGGGGCAGACAGAGAGAGAGGCATAGAATCTGAAGCAGGCTCCAGGCTTTCAGCTGTCAGCACAGAGTCCAACACGGGGCTCAAACTCACAGACCATGAGATCATGAGCTAAGCTGAAGTGGATCATTAATTGAAAGAGCCATCCAGGCGCCCCATAAAATATATTTTTAATTCTATGTATTTTATCCAGTTATATCTCTAGGCTTGCATAGTTAAAAAAAATTTTTTTTAAGTTTACTTATTTATTTTGAGACAGACAGAGCCAGTGCTAGCAGGGGAGGGGCTAAGAGAGAGGGAGAGAGAGAGAATCCCAAGCAGGCTCCGTGCTACCAGTTCAGGGCCTGATGCAGGGCTCAAACTCACAAAGCAGTGAGATCATGACCTAAGCTGAGATCGAGAGTCAGGTGACTGAGCCACCCAGGAGCCCCTAGGCATACGTACTTTTGAAGCGATTGCTCTTATGTATAAGTCATTAAATATAGAGAAAATTACCAGTCCATTCAAACCAGTCCAAACTATGATCTATGGTTTCATAGTTTGAGGCAAAAGTTGGAAGTCTTAACCATAATATAACTTCATTAAAAAAAATATTTCCAGCTGTTGTTTGTCCAAATCTTCTTGTGAGAGTGTTTAAGAATACAGGTTATAATAGTTACAAAATACTGAAACTATATTTCTGATTCTTTATAATGATTACTCCATCCAACTATTATAGCAAACATAGTTTTCCCTTCCTAATACGAGACCAAAATTTTGCTCAGTTATTTTTGATGCTTAAAGAGAAAATACCCACTCTCAGCTGTGGGTAATGGATTATTTCTCTTTCTAATCTCTATATGTATATATCACATTATTGGCCTGGTCTTATTTTACATGCACAATCACTCTCCTCATGTGAGGCCCACTCAAGGCTTACAATGCTGCATTCCCTTCGTCCACTTTCTGTACATACTTTCCCACATTTCTTAATAACTCTTTCATATTTCCCTCTCAAACTCCAACACCTGCTTCTGCATTTTGTTCCTCTGTTGATGACCTTACTGGATACTTCACTGAGAAAATACCAGCAAACAGAAGAGAATCTCTAAATATCCTACTATCTCAACTAGCTGCTAATCTGCCATATTTCATGCCTCCCCTCTTATCATTATGGATGCATTTTCCACACAACAAATCTAAAGTCAGTCCTTCCATTAGTATCCTCTCTCCTACTTGAGAACAGAGAGTCAACAATTCTCCTTGGTCACTTTACATCCTCGGTTTTTATCTTTACATTAAATAATTTCTTTCAGCATATAAACATATTCTTATCTTTAAAAAAATCATCTTTTGGGGTGCCTGGGTGGCTCAGTCAGTTAAGCTTCTGACTTTCACTCAGGATATGATCTCAGGGTCCATGGGTTCAAGCCCCGCATCTGGCTCTGTGCTGACAGCCCAGAGACTAGAGCCTGCTTCAGATTCTGTATATCCATCTCTCTGCTCCTCCCCTGCTCACATTCTCTCTCTCTCTCTCTCTCTCTCAAATAAACATTAAAAACATTTTTTAATCATCTTTTGACTTTATGGTCCCTTACCACATACTGCACTTTTCTCTTTCTTTTTATTATAGCAGTTTAATAAGAGCTATCTATACTGGCTACCTCCAGCTTTTCTCATAGAAGTGTCTCATGAAACCACTGCAATCAAGCTTTTGTTCTTATGACTCTCCTGAAACTGTACCAATGACTTCCATGTTGGAGTGGTCAACTCTCATTTCCCATTTTGAATGATCATCAGCATTTGCCATAAATGGTAGCTTCCTTTGTTTCTTTGGCTCCAGATCATTACACACTCCTTGTTTTCCTTCCGTGTCTCTGACCTTGCCTATTTCCCTCTCCTTGAATCTGGACCGAGCCTGTGACTTATTCTTGACCAAAAGAATACAACAGAAGTAAGGCTATGTGACTTCCAAGACTAGGTCATAAGAAGTCCTACAGCCTGCATTTGGATCTTTTAAGTGCTTTCTCCTGGAATTGATCTCTTTCTTGGAACCCAGACATAATGCAAACCAAAGCCACAATTAAAGACCATAGGTAGATGCTCTGAGGATAGTCCTGGCTGAGCTTCTAGATAACAGCCAGCATCAAGAGTGCACTGTGTGAATGGGTTCTTCACATACCAATTCAAGTCTTCAAATGGCTCCAGCCCCAGCCTTTTTTTGACTGCCACCATATGAGACCCAAAAAGAGCCACTCAGCTGAGCCCCATCAACCCACAGAATTGTAAGAAATAGAGATAAATCATCGTTTTAAGCCATTAAGTTTTGAGTAGTTTGTTATGTCTCCATCGATCTGGATTACTTGAACTTCTGACTTAGGTAGTTGGCCCACTAGGTGTCTCTACTTGATGATTAATAGGCATGTCAAGCTCAGCCTGTCTAAAATAAACAATCTTTCTCTAGCAAGCATGTTTGCCTCCTAGCCTTTCTCATTCCAATGAATGATCCATAATTACAGATGCTCAGACCAAAAACTTTGGTTCCATCATAGATCCCTCTTTCATTCACATGGTAAATTCAATCTGACAATGAATTCTATCTGTTTTATCTTCATAGTATAGCCAGAATCTGGCCATTTCCCACCTTTTCTATTTCAACTTCATGTTGTGAAAATCCCCTCCCCCCTTACTCTATTTCAGACATGCTGGAACCTTAAAGCTTTTGTATTTTGTGTTTACCATATGAAAGCATACACTGTGGCTCTGTGTAAATGTCACTGTTTTTTTCCAGGAAGCCTTTCCTGACCAACCAATTTACAAATACAGCCCCTATACCTCAAAGATGCTACCTATTCGCTATCATTAATTTCTCATAGTACTTCCCCTAAACTGATGTATTCAATTTTTATTTTTTTTAAATTTTATTATTTATTCAATTATGTGATTGCTTGTTTTCTTTCTTTCTTTAAATCTGCCTTCCCTTTAAGCCCCATGAGGACAGGGATTTTGACTGCTTTACCTTCAGCTGTGAGAAGAGTGTCACAAATAAAGCAGATAATAAATAGTGGTGGAATTGGGGAATGAGTAAGATTCTCTCTTCTTTTAAAGTTATTTTAATGCATGTAATTAAAATGAATTGTGTTTTGGTTTAAATTTTCTTCTGTAATTCACGTGCTAAAATTAGTGACCAAATTAATTAAGGTAATGAGGGAAAAGAATGTTTTGACAAAGGTTGTTAAAGATGAAGCGAATTTTCTGCAACTCCTATCCTCAGTGTTGCGTCATATTTTTCAAAGACATTTTAAATGTATGTGAGAAGTAATTAAATAAATTTTTAACCACCCAACCCAGCACATATTTGCGTGCAGTTATAAAATTTAAAGTTAATTTGCATTTTAATCCAGCCTGCCGTGTTTACATTTATATGCATATCTTATTTCTTATACATTTATATTCTGAGATCTAAATCTCCACTTGGGTTTAACAACTTTATCTTTAATATTCTATAGCTAAGATGAAACACACAAACCATCTTTAGAAATATCTTTAGTAGTAGGGACTTAAAATTTGCAAAAAATACTATGTGTTGATATATATTTATGAAACTTAACTGAGGAAAACTTGTGGGGAATAGAAAGTATTGACTGACTGTACATGTTTCAAAGCCAGGAAAGACCACAAATAAGTTAGACCTCAGACTCCTAAGAGAACCCAAGAGGCCAAAATAACGAATATTAACCTAATGAGATGAAAATTAATAAAGACAAATATCAATTTTTTTGTAAATATCTATTTCTGGTGTTCATCTTAGTAACAACCACTCTACAAGTATGAAGGTGGGAAGTACAGCTTAGCAAAAAATCAGAAGAGGACATATGGATTAAGAAACCATAAGCACAAGAAAATTGTTATGCTTCTGCACAAAAAAAGGCAAATTTACTTGTAAACTATATTAATAAAAGAGTCTGAAGAAGGTGATGATGATATTCTGCTCTGTGCTTCCCACCGCCTTCCTGTAGTGTTTTTTCAGTTCTTGGTTCAGAGATAGAACCAACTGAAATGCACTCTGAGGTGAAGGGTCAATATGTTGGGTCAACATGAAATAATGTCAAATGGGGAAAAAAAATGTAATAGGTCAGAAGGATGTCTAACTCACTAAAAAAAAAAAAAAAGACACAAGGGAATTAATCTCAGTAGCTATTTTCAAATTTATGAGGGGTTTTATTTCATAAAGGAGAAGTAGAGCTGTTCTAAGACCACTCATGTGTAGAGATACTACTAATGGTTCCATATGCTACCATTATGGTACATAGATCATCTGAAAAGCCCTCCATTCACAAAAATCTTAGATATAACAAATTATTATGAATTTACTTTAAATGTACTAATTTCAAAATAAGAAAAGAAATTCCCCAGGGACTAAAAACAATGGAGCAAAATTCTGAAGCCAGAGTGATAAATAAATATTAAAGCTGTGCTACCTCATGGCAAAAATGGATCTCAGGACTTAGGGCTGGGTGTCAAAGAACAGCCTATGAGAAAAAGCACATGAGACTTTGATCTCTAAAACATGGGAGGAGGAGGGTGTAAGTGAGGATGGCCTGTCTCCCCAACATGAAGATGGATACCTCCCTAGAGTTCCCTTCTCAGTAAAGATATGGGTATTAAAAATATATTCCTGTCTGTAGCAAAGAGAACCAAAGAATAAACCTGTCTGTCTGCCACAGTTAACAGGTGGTAAAGTAACTATAACAATAGCAGTAATAACCTACTCTGAAAATTATGATTATAGGCTAACTTCAGGTAAGTCTATTTATTATGGCAACCAGAGAAAGATTGCAGTCAGAGAGACTCCAAGACAGGAATCTGATTTAAATTAGGCTGTTGCCCATTTGAAACACACTAAATTCTACACAAGAAAGAAAGAAAGAAAGAAAGAAAGAAAGAAAGAAAGAAAGAACAAACAGGAAGAAAAAGAAACAAACACAATTCCACTCAGGAAAGAAGATTCTCAACTTAGGCTATCAGGACAAATAAGTCCTCGTAAATATAGGCTCACAGTAGAAAGAAAAATATCAAATACACAAGGAAATGAGCCACCATGAGTGATAAAATACTGAAATCAAAAACAATTACTATTAGATTTATATCCTCAAGGGCTTCAGATATTGGAGTCATCAAAAACAAAATATAAAGTATATATGAAAACATTCAAAGAAATAAATGATGGACTCTAATAATACATGGGCAATGAATCATAGGCTATTGAAAATGTTCAAGTAGATTTTGAAAAAGTTTCACAAAAAAAAGAAAATGCTGGAAATGAAATATATATTGAAGTTAAAAATCACAGCTGGCCTAGAGAATTGGTGACCAGGAAATTTAGCTGAAAAAAAAAATCACTAAGAATGCACTAGACTGAATCAAGTTGATGGAAAACATGAAAAATGTATTGTAAGAGGTAACAAAAAGAAGAGAGTCTGAAGGATAATATATTTGTGGTCTAAGTCACAGAATGAAAGAAGAGAGAGAATGTAGGAAAGGCAATGTTCAAAACGTTAATTAAAAAAAGGAAAAAAGTTAATAAACAAGAATTATTCAAAATGAATAAAGAAATCAAGTATAAATTTTGAGGATCTCAATGAATTCCAAGTACTACAAATAAAAAACAAATTCAGACCTACACTCATTGTAGTAAAACTGCAAAATAGCTCTTGGCCTCTAACCCCAAATATCTAAAAACTCTAAGAAAGCAAAATAAAAGAAAAATCAATTGGACAGCAGAATTACAAACGTAGTAACTTGGGTAGCCAAAAGCATTAGAGGAATGCCTTTATAGTGGCAAGTAGATAATAAAGGTCAACCTGGAATTGTGTATTCAGAAAAAAATATATTTCAAGGAGGAGGATATAGAAATGAATTTTTTCTCTTAAAACAAGCAAACAAAAAACTAAGTGTTACAACCAAAGTAGCCCCCTAAAGAAACTGTTAGAAGTTCTTGGAGAATTTATTGCATGGAAACAAATAAGGATATCTAAAATTTGGAGATACTGGATTCCAAATCAGTGAGTCTAACTCATGAATGCTGCAAAACAATTCGTAAAAATCAGTTATGTGCCAGACCTGGAAAGAATATCATGGGGTCTGGATATTTGAAATAGTCTGTTTAAAGTTAACTAAGGTTAGTAATATTCAAACCAAAGAGTCTAAAATGAAATCTAATTACACTATTTAATTAGGTAGTAAATAATTTTTACATAGCCATAATAGGTGTATTAGTCTTTAGTCTGTAGTCCTCCACAGGAACAGAACCAATAGGTAAGCCAATGAATAGATGTATTATAAGGAATTGGCTCACATGATTATGGAAGGAGAAGAAATCCTCAGATCTGCAGTCAGCAAGCTGGAGACACAAGAGAGCTGCCGTATAGTTTCAGTCTGAATCCAAAGGCCCAAGAACCAGGGGCGTCGATGGTGTGAGTTCATGTCTGAAAGCTGGCAGACTCCACACTCGAGATATTTCAGTTTCAGTCCTGAGGCCAAATAAATATCAAAGTCACAGCTCAAAACAGGCAGGCAACAGGGCGTTCCTCTTACTCAGCCATTTTGTTTGATTCATGTCTTTAATGCATTGGATAAGTCTGACCTACACTAGGGAGGGCAACCTTCTTTACTCCGTCTACCAATCAGATGTTAATCTCATCCAGAAACATCCTCACAAATACACCCTGAATGTTTAACCAAAAGTCTGGGCACCATGACCCAGGCAAGCTAACACACAAAATTAACCATTATGATAACATAAAGGCTTTAGTTTTTAAATTATTATACAAAACCCAGAAGACTTGACTGTGGTTACAGAACCTAATATTAATAGCATGTACCAAATATTTATGCATATGTATTATAGTACTGTTAGAGCAAAGGCTTTATAAACACTTGTAATTTAAGGTGAGAGAGAAAGGATTTAGGTTGATTGCTATCCTGAGACTCCTCTCATATTTCTCAGAAATTCTTTTTCTGGGATTGTTTTCTGTATCAGATTATTTGACATTCACTCTAAGTAGAACAGCTTTGGATTGAAAATCATTTACTTACTGACCCACCAGTGTTTTTCACCTTATGCATGTCATGTTCACTTATATGTGGGTTCTTATATTCTGACCAGAAGACATGTGAATGGGTGCAGTTTAGTACTTCAAAGCAGAACACCACATTTCCATGTGTGAATTCATAGTCTAAATACAAGAGATTGTGTTTGTCTTTGTGCATATGTGGAAGGAAGATTATAGCGTCTAATAAATCTTTATGCTAGTATATTGCCCGTGAATGTGTACTAAGTATACATCTCAGATTTTGCTTTCTAAAATGTGTAGTTTGAATACTATGTGCCTTTAAGTTTATTTAAAATAAATATAAGCTCATCAAAAATACATAAAGCATTTAAATATATCAAGATGAAAAATAAATATCGCCCAAAGTTATATCATTCAAACCCAACAGTGTCTTATTTGAAATCATGTCTTTCTTTATCTCCTTCTCACTCTTAACAAGATTTGGGAGAGTTTTAACGTAGTTTAATTATTCTATATTTACAACTTGGCATCCTGGTTATTATGGAAAATAACAATCTGCTGACATTTTAAAGTACATTCATGCTCAGATCTCACTCAAGACCAATTAAATCAGAATCCCTAGAGGTAGGGTGAGTCATATTTATTTTTTTAAGTGCTCCCTAGTTGATTGTAAAGTGGAGCCAGGGTTGAGAGCCCCTGGCGTAACATATGAGCATTGTCCATGTTGTTAAATAGTTTTCATAAACATTACTTTCAATGAGTGTTTGTATTACGTAGACACACTGAAATATATTTAAAATTCTCTCAGTGTTGGATATTTAGGTTATTTTCAACACTATACACACATATGGATAGATCAAAATATATGTAAATACTCATCTTCCTACATATTTATTATTATCAAAAGATGCAGATGTGTTGCTCTTTTGAGCAGAGTTAAACTATAAAATGGACCTAACACCCTGAGATGACACACATTTTCTTTTAGTTCTTCTAGCCACTGATTAACTGACTGTAGCTGGGAGCTATAAAGAAAATAGGAAAAACTGAACATCACTTCTAGAATTCATAATTTTCTTATGGGTCTAAAACTGATTAATTATAATGTAAGAAGACTTAAGTACATGCTTTGTATTTATTGCTTTGTACATTATATATAGAAATGTATATGTAAATGGAAATGATTTTTCTTTGTGTAGGTTATTTTTTGGAGAGGTTATAACCTCAGTCCTTGAGAATTTCAAAGACTAGTAACTCAACACAATTTATGGAAGAAGAATTTATTTTAAGAAATAGAGAGAAATCACATTGTATTTGATTAGGGGGGTTGTGATAAAGAGAGGTATTTTGTCAAAATCCAATTCAGACATCCCTATGGAAAATTAAGACAGTTGGGATTAGATAGTATCCACTTATCCAATTTCTGCCTCACTGTGTCTTTTTTATTTGAATTAATCTGGGTAATGAACACCCAAACCAAATTATTGTGGGTTGATTACCCATGAAAAGTGGGTTAATTGTTTAATAGCCATGGGTGCAAGCGGGTATAGGTATTTTAATATACATAAACTTCTAGTTGGCATATTTGATAGTAACATAAAATATATATACAATGAAATCAACAATACAGTTTCACATTAAAAGTTGATTAATCTTCTTGTTAGCATAATTTAATTGTCTGTAAAATTGGTTGCTAAATACTGGAAAAATAGTCATCTATTATAATTGCATCTGTTTAAAAAAACAAGAATGAATGAGTCTTTTCCGAGTTCTAAACAAATAAATCTTAATTTTGAGAAAATATTGGAAGAAAAAAGGTATTTAGTGCCACTTACAATCAAAGGCAAATGTAACAAATGGTTGTTTCCATTGTCAGCTTAGCTTGTTACCAAACTTGGGTACAGTCAGATGCAGCTATCCACATTCCTGAGCAGTTCAAAGTGAAATCTACATAAAAGTATTCAATTTCTAAGGAAGAAGTTGGCACTGAATTGAACAATGCTGGCTAGCATTTACATTCCCTGGGCAAGACAAATGGACCCAATCAAGAAACACCAGCTAAAGCCATGTTTCCTAATTTACTTTCTGAGGTCATTAAGGGGAAGACCTTATTAGAACGGAGCTGCCAGAGCCATTATCTTTCTTTCACTTTCAATAAAGGTGCACAGGATTCCAATGAAAAAATGCCAGCGTTCAGCTCTCCTCTCATGGCAGAAGCAATGGACCCAATTAAAAAATTTGGCGAATGGATCCATTACGTTATGCCTTTTCTTGAGAAAAAAACAACAACAATGGAACACGAGGGAATAACAAAATAACAACAGCAACCAAAAAGGATAGAGAGCAGGGGAGTGAGCATGCTGTATCAGCAGGGAAGCTGCAAGTGTGGGCAAAAGGTTATGATAAAGTTCACAAAGTTAACAACGAAGCCGACCATAAGGCTCTACTTGATTGTCAAATCATCACTAATTACCTATTTTTTTCCTTGTTTTATTTTCCTCCTTTTTTTTTTTTTCCCAACTTCTGCTTCAGCTGATTCCGTTTGCTTCTTATGGTAAATTGGGCTGCTGCCTGCCACTGCTTATTGCTCTCTTAAGAGATGAAGAAGTCATGGTGTATTTTTTTCCTTTAGCATTAATTTCAGAGGACAGGTCCTGGTGACAACTGACTCAGAAGCATCATTTTGGCATAGCCCTAGTACCTGCCTTTCAGCTGAATGGTACTGAAAACCAACATCACAGAAATCTTGATATGTCCAATTTGTGGTGAAACCCAGAGATAATCCCTTTTGCTGTGCTCAGGGTACTCGTCCCCTTGTTCTCTGAGAGTCAACAAGGTTTAACATCTTAACATCATCTCACTAGTTGACTTCTTTAAGATGATTCTTGGCTGTGCAGCCCACAGAGACCCAATTACCACGTATTTGCATTCCTTCCTCCCCCACTCCTCCTCCCCAAGTTATGAAAGCCCAGGGTTGACAGCTAAGCCTCTAGACTATGCCTTGGAGAGAACCAGACCAAGAACTTTCCCCAATGGCCACGAGGCTAAATCAGAAACAATAACAGCAAAAAATACCTACAAATGCTGACACTTAAAAGGAACCAGAGACTTCTAAAAGGATGAATGAGGTGGTCATTGGGGAGCTGCAGTTAAATTTCATCTAGAAAAACAGAAAACAAAGCACCAGAAAAAAAGCAAAAGCAGGCTGAATGTACCTGGGGTTTCATAAACCTTACCCAAGGCAGTGGCATGGTCAGAGGAGGGCCCGGCTGCTTGCCTCTGCTCCTCGCCGCATACTAGCCAGATAACACTCCTACGCTACAAGATGTATTCCCAATTGTACATATTAATTTTGATGCTTGCCTAGAGCCACAGTTTCTCATTCTCTGTCAACCAGTGTGGTTAATTATGCACTGTAATATTTAAATTACAATTCTGATTATTTTTGAAAGATAATTAGACTATGAAAAGGAAGGAGACAGAGTCACAAGCAAGGTTGTTCAGACAATGCTGGTGATAGCAGGAAGACAATATATTCTCCCAGAAGGAAGACTCATTTGTGGCACAGCTGGGCCGCAGGGAGACTGCAGTGAACTCGTTGGAACCATGCATTTATATTAATTAAGGAGGGGCCATCTGGTTCAGATAAAGAAAGAAAATATAATCAATTCTAGTAGACGACTTGTCAAACTCTGAGTTACATGTGCACTTCCCATGTGCCTTCT
Source organism: Cryptoprocta ferox (assembly GCA_028646485.1). Lineage (NCBI taxonomy): Eukaryota > Metazoa > Chordata > Mammalia > Carnivora > Eupleridae > Cryptoprocta > Cryptoprocta ferox. The sequence goes on from CM053570.1 coordinate 38,245,155, forward strand.
TATCTTATCCATCTTTTGACTTCAGAACCTTTGTTTTGCCCCAAACATAAAAAGGCCTTCTTACCTTGTTCCTGTTCTTCATTTACTTGCTTTTGATATAAAATCTTACTGTTAATATACAAGTACTTCATTGTTTCACTGTCTCTTTTGGTATCTCTTCAAAATCACCACGAAGCGTTGGGTAAGATAGTCTGGTGGACACTTGGTCAATTTGTTTTCCAACAATGGAGATATTCATGTAAATTTAACACATGCATTTGTGTAATTATCGGACCTATTAGTAGATGGATCTGTGCCAAGTAGGGAATAAATATTCAATTAAAAGAAATTAGCTCTTAATGTGTTTCTGTGGCAATATCAAGGACATATTTGGCATGAGGCAGTAACTTATTTTTATTTTAAAATCTGTTTCCACTATTTTTTTACACACAATAATAAAACCAAGTAGACATAGGCAAGTCACATATTCAAAGAATGGCACGCAAGAGCTAAAGCACACTCTCGGGTGCAACACTACCCCCCCAATTCTTTTGCTTCTTTCTCCTCTTCCCTCCCTCTTTAAATCCTTTCTTTCCTTCCTTCCTTCCTTCCTTCCTTCCTTCCTTCCTTCCTTCCTTCCATATACATTTGAGCAAATTTTGTGTTATTTCAGGCACAAGTTTAGGTATTGGGGAGACAAACAAAACAGGCATAGTAACAGGAGAAACAAATTATTGTGGTCTCATCCAATGTAATGAATAATCTCTCTCACATGGATTTCTCCCATGTTAAATATAACTGGTGGTGAACACAATTAAGAAGGTAATTCTAGTAGTCAGTGCTTCAAGGAAGCTAAAAAAGGCCATATATCACCATAAGACAATGAGCACAAAAACAGAAAAGTAGTCTACAGCAACTTGTTTTCAGCAACTAGATTTTCTGAAAACTAATACAGTATTTTAAAGTATTGGTAATAGCATACCATAATGGGTAAAAGCACTATCTATGGCTTCACATAGATTTGGGTCCTAATATCAGAGTCAATACTTAATAGTGGTGTGACGTTGCATATGTTCCCTAATTGGTTTAAGTTTCAATCTTCTTATTAATAAAATGGGATACAACTGCTTTGTTCTCGAGGATTAAATGGCATAAAGTACGTTAAGGCCTTACTAAAAGAACTGGTTCATAGAATTAATAACGATACTATTATTTATGTTACAATTATTATCACAAAATTGAAACAGCAGTTCTAGTTGTCAAAATCACTCAGACAATTCCCTCATGTGCATAAAAAGCTACCCGATGGTGGTTTTCCCAACAGGAATCCAATCCAATATAACTTAAGAGAGGTAGACCCATCTGTTCTCTTAGTTCTTAAAAGGACACTCTAGATTCCTTTAAATGCAGGGTTTGGGAATACAGTAATGCCTTTAATGGTTAAATAGACTCATGACTAAATCAATACTAATGCAAAGAAAAAGGGGTGTGTGACTGGAAGCAGGAATGAAGGTAATCTTTACATCCCATTGATTATAACTGGATTCACAAAGAGCAAAGGAGGTTGTTGGTTCTTTTGAAGTGCCTAGGTTAGCTTCTATCTAACCAATTGGGGATAATCTCTTGCTCTGTTGACCTTTGTAAAATGGTTTGCCAGGAAAAAGCTCAAGTCCCTCGACAGTGCTTACTACATGCCTGACTGTTATCTATAAAAGATAACAATCAAGAGACTCAGAAAAATAAAGAAAAATACCATAACAAGTTTTCGTGACTTTTACAAAAGATGATTCCAATCAAATCTCACAATAATAAAATAAATTGTATTGGAAATATTTGGAGCAATATGTATGATATCTGTATTGTTGAGTGACCTCATAAAAATATCCTAATGCCCAGTGGGAGGTAGTTACCTTCACTGAAGTTATTACAGAAGTTAGGACAGTATACTAACTTGATTATTCTTCCCCTAAATATCCTGTTTTCTGATAGCAATTGAATTACACTTTCTACTTTAAAATGCCAATCTTGTGTGGAAAGTTAGTTCCTTGAGATCTTAAAACACTCCCAAAACAGACAACATGGATTCCAACAGCTGTAATCTATATATTCTATGTCTATAAATTGTGTTGCTTGTTCTTACAGCTTAGTTTTAAAAAGGAAAATAGACTTAAAGAGCAAAGAAGAAGAAGAAACAAAAATGCATACCTACTATTTTTTCCAATCAGCAGATGCAAGAAATCAGTTGGAAACAATTCAAATTACAATAGTCTCAATGCATAGCCTACAGATAGGTATAAGAACGCCACATCTTAGGTAGTTTCTTCTCATGATGTAAGGCCTAGAAATATCTGTTGCCACAGGAAAAGCCCTATCTGACTTAGTACAGAGAGTCTATCCTTATCACCTAACCAATAATGCAAAATAATAATAATTAATAATAATAATAATAATAATAATAAAATACCAGAGTACCAGTGTTCCATCTTGGAAACAACTCAACTGAATTATTTATCAGTACACTGAAGTCCTGTAGAATTGCTATCAGCTTCTTGAATGAGGGAGTATGGAACATTTGAAAAAGACAAAACTTTCTCATTTGTTGTTTCCTGGGTGAAAATTCTAGCTACCAATCTGTCAACTGAATCACTGACCAGATAGCTTAGTTCTTTTGCATGCCTTTGTTCTGGAGTGAATTAAATAATCCCTTTTCTGGTAACAGAGTTTTAGCTTCTTCCCAAGAGAGCTACTAGGCGATTAAGAGGAATTTAGGGTAACATATTATAATGAATGTCATAAATATCTCACACTTTTAATTTGGTTTTAACAAGATACTTAGTCTCTGTTGATTATAAATCAATTGAATATTGAAAACACATTTATTGAAAATTCGACCACTAAGAATAAGATAGAGTAGGTAACTATTACATCGTTTTTAGCATTGTGTAAATAAGCCTGAGAAGAAAAAAAAAATCCATATTTATTCAATAGCACCTATTTTTATTTGCAGGGTTAGAATAAATACAGTCATCTTAGTACAGTATGTTAAAGACCAATAGAATATTCAAAGCATATTAAGTGAGATTTAGTAGCCATAAATTTGATATGTGTCTATGATATAGCGGCTCATCTTCAATAAATAGGTTTTTAATAAGCAGTTGGTATTTATTCAACAAAAGCAACTGTTACAATGAATAAATTAAATGCCTATTTAAGACCCTTCATTCAGCGTAAAGAAGTAGTACGATTTCCCTGTGGTACCAGAAATGATCATGTTAATACTGGAGTGAAGCCAGTGCTCTAATACCCCGTTGTCAGTGGGAAGCACGTCACGCTCCACGCTGCAGCATGACCAGCATTACGCAGCATGAGGAGTCACAACCGTGAAGAATCAATCCAGGAATTTTGACAAGATTCTGTTGGCTGAAATCATTCCAATCCTTAAACGTCGGCCAGGAGTACACGAGAGAGAGAGAGCAAGTCTCCATTGCTTTTCAACAAGTCTGGGAGAAAAGGACTTCAGTGTTTGCTTTGATTTTATGGCTGCACGCTCTCCGGGTATCAAATATGCCACTCGACCTAGATGGTGATTTACCAACCACTGGCATGGGCATGCAGTTTAGTTATCATGGGCGCTGCTTCGCTAGCCCTGAAGCAGCAGTGTAGGAAACTATTATGGGCTCCATTGGTGTATTTCTAGTTGATTTCCCAGTATCTTTCAATTTTCCTTATAGGAGCATTTTTACAGAAATATCATATATTTTGATAGTTTCATGTTGTCATTTATTATATTATGGGCTTAAATGATAGGGAAGAATCATGTTGACTATCAAATCTCTCTCCAACTAGCAACACCTACCTTAAATAGATGTGAGTACTTTTCGACAGTACCTTGCTGGTCCTACAAGTTTAGATGAATGCATAGCTTGCATGTCATAAGCGAAGATGATTCTGTTCTTATTTAAACTTCATGGTAAGCATCTTCTGTAACAACTTAGTGTTCATATTCAGTTCAATTACTAAAATGCTGCTTTCTTCCAGTGAACAGGAAAGTCATTATAAAACAAAATGTGTGTCTATTCATCATTGTCTTTTCTTACTTCTGGCTACTACAAGGTATTTTGCCAACTTTTCTATATGCAAAATGAGACTGTACTAAGAATATTCCAGAGACTGTAGGAAAATGTTTCTTAAGTAGCTCCAGCCATCTATTATGTACCTTGTCCGTGGAATAAATCATGGCCTTTCTTTAACTGACCTGCCAAGACTAAAATCATAAGCTTGTACATAACCTAGTGTATTGTTTTAAGTCAGGGTTTTGGAATATAATAAACATAAAGACAATATGAAAGGATTCATTTCTAAGTTCCTTAAATCCCAGGACTTTAATTCTCAGGAAAATGAAAAAAGTTTTGAAGGCAGATTCTGAGTGAGAAGAATCGCAGTAAACTTTGTGGTAAGGAACCCAATAAGCATCTGTGATCTGAGTCTCAGGCTTAAGGGACATGCCAGCTAATGCTTTTTGGAAGACCACTTGATTCAAATTCCTAGAAGGAAGGAAGGAGAAAGCTGACACTCTGGATCAAACGATTACTCTGTGGCTCTCCTACTTCTCTCCACTCCTATCCATTGCTTCAGTACTGATTAACCTTTGGGATTTTCTTTCCTAGAAACTAGAATGCTAAAATAGAAAGCAGTGTCTGTGTGTGTGTGTGTGTGCACGCGCGCATTATTTTATATATGTGTTCTAAATTTATTTTATCTTTTGTTTCCTATCATCAAAAAGAGTCACACACACACACACACACACACACACACACACACACACACACACTTGAGATAAGGGAAGAATGAAACTATTGAAAACATGGAAGGGACTCTAATAAACAAAACTTATCCCTCTTCCATCACTTCTTGACAATGTGAAAAATAAAGTGAAAAATAAAGATAGAGGCTGTAGTAGGCAGATTTCTAAGATGACCCTCAACATCTCTTGTACTCCCCTCCTGTAGTGAACATGTACTGCATAATCTCGGGGACTGTGAATATGATGGATTTTTACTCCCATGACTAGGTCTAGGTCTTGTTATATGGCACAGTTGACCTTAAAATAGGGAGACTATCTACGTAGGCTTGACACAATCTAATGAGCCCTGTAAAAGCAAAAAGTTTTGTTCTGGCTGGTCACAGAAGTCAGGCATTCAAAGTATAACAAGGATTCGATATGCCATTGCTAGCTTGAAGATGGAGGGGTTCATGGATGTAGAAGGAATGTGGATGGCCCATAGGAGTTAAGACCAACATCCAGCTGAAAGCCAACAAGGACACAGGGACCTCAGTCTTACAGGAGCAAAGAAATAAGTTGTCCCTACAAGCAGTTAGCCGAAGCGAGCACTCCATGCACAGTTGAGAACTGTAACAGGAGCCAACATCTGGATTTCAGTCTAGTGAGATCCTAAGCAGAGTTCTCACTTACAGAAACTATGAGAAAATCAATTTGTGTTGTTTTATACCTCTACGTTGTTGTTCTTGGTGATTTGTTACACATCAGTAGAAAACTAATAGAGAAGGAAAAACACCCTTTCTAGTATTGATAGACATTACGTTGGAGAAGTTTGACTGTTGTGAAAGTCAGATGGACTTAGTCACTGATATCCAAAATTAGAGTTATTTACTAACCCTGTCCCAGGCAACACTGGGCTGGAGCAGGCCTTCACAGAAGGCAGGTCCCCTCCAAAGAGGAAGAAAGGCGGAGTTAGTCTGAAAATTTTAGCTATTTTCCCCAAATTAACTAATCAGTTGCATCATCCCACCTCTCCAGAGGCATAGCAAGTAGAACATTAGGGACTCAGACGTATAGTAATTGAACATTTTTCACTGGAAGGAAACATTAAAAACAAGGAATAACTATCTTTTAGTAAAAAAAAAAAAAAAGGGGAAGGGAGAGAGGAGAGACATAGGAGGGCAGGAGCCCCTAACTCATCTTAACAGCTACTATCTGAACTTGGTTGAAAATCATTGCTCAATAAATGCTTATTGAAAGAAAGGTTGAATAGCTTAATGAATTATTATTGTATTTTCTTTTAAACTTAGAATAATAACATTTCGCTCAGCAACAGGAACACCAAAATTATATTCCTAGGTATGCATAGTAAGAGAAGCCTAATAAAGTAGCATGAACACAGACTTGAAACCATAAGACCCATGTTACACAAACTAACCAGCTAATACCTTGAGAAGTAACTTCAGCTCTATTCTTCGTCTGTGTGTTAAAGCCAATACTAACTAATGAGAAGATCTAGGAATAGTGCTCAGCACGGTGCTTACCACATAATACGTGATTATTAAGTGGAAGTCATGAATCATTTTTAACTGGTTCTTCAAAGTTTATAGAGTCAGACTTTCCTTTAAAGTACACCATCAGTGCAGACCTTAGCAAGTGTAAAAATTGATGACACTGTGGCAGCTGTCCCCATGTGGTAGCGAAGTGTTTCAGGCTGTGTATACATTTCAAAATGAAGCTTCAGAATTATCCTTGGCACTGTAAGGAAACATGGAAAATTATATATCTCCACTTTGGTCCATCCACTTACAAGTGATACTCATCACCATTGTCAAAACCCACTGGCCATGACTAGTCATATGACTAGTGCACTGCTCAATGGCATGGGGAGCTGTGAAATGGAGTCTTCCATTAGCCCAGGGAAGGGAAGATATCAGAAGTGTTAATGTGCATTAGTAATGTCTCCCACGTCAAGTTTCCTGTACATTATTGGCTGTGGTTCTTCTATTACAGTCCAATCCTTGAATAAAACATCTAGATCTTTCCTTCTGGGACAAGCATCTGAAGTGACAATAATTCTCTTCTAAACAATTGTGTCTGCTCAATGCTCTATCTCTTTGAAGGTCACTATTCATGCTCTGAATACCAAAATGCAATGGCACAAATACTGAAATAAAGGAATAAGGGAAACACATCTTTGCTTTCAGAAAAAAAGTCTGAAAAAAAACCACACAAAACATAATTTAAAATGGTGAGGAGAATAACTACTAAATTTTTTGGTTTTGTTGCTAGAGGCATAGTGTCAGGAGACAGGTCCAGTCTTGCTCTTCTTAATATTAGTCAAACCACAGTTATATTAGGTTGTTGTGTTCTGGGCAATTCACTTAGATCAGGATAAAGGTAAACTGCAATGCATTCAGAGAAGAATAATCAGAATCATTAGAAAATTCTATGCTAAGTTATATGAGAAAAAATCTAAGAGATGAGAACACGTAACCAGGAATTGAACACCCTCAGGCAGGACATGATGGCTGTCTTCAAATATTTGAAGGGCTGTCATGTGGGAGAAGCATTACACTTATTCTGTATAACCCTAGGGTATAGTGAGGACCAGTGGGTGGAAGCAAAAACCTAGAGCTAATTTGGTTTATTTTAAGGAAGATCTATCAGAATCAGACCACAATGCATTAAGCTGCCTCAAGAGGTAGTAATTTCCTTGCCAGAGAAAGTGTTTAAGCCAACTGATAACTACATGAAAGGGACATAGCAGAAAGATCGTAAGCTTGAGACTGGACAAATATCTTTAGGTAGGTTAACCATAAATTTATCATTCAAACCCAGACCAAAGTAAAAAGGAGTGCTATTAATTGGGCAAAAAAAAAATTAGGCATAAACTATCTCAAGATAGTTTATAGGGATAACTATCTTATATGGGTCATCTATATTTAGGGTTATCTTCCTATTATTTGTCTCTTAACATTAAAATATCAACAATAGTTTAGTAACTTATATTCCTGAGTGTATTCGCAAAACAAAAGATTTTTGAAGTCTGTTGTGGATTTTTTTTTGACACACAATGAAAGATGCTGTGAGCATGTTGGCATCTTTGTTATGTAGCTTTAAATCTCACTGTGCCGGTGCCTTCAAAGAGGATCTGGTTACAGGTAAGGTGAGTTCAGAATATAACCGTACAACAAAATGCATAACATATAGTTAGCACGCCATGTGAAAGAAAATGTCCCCCCGAATTTGTCCACAGGCTTAACTAGTTAGACAGGAAGTTGGATTAAGTGCCATGGTTAGCCGGGTACTATGCTAGGTACTGCACACACAGTTCTGGCAGCACTCTTATGAGGTGGGTGTCATCACCTTGTCAGGTAGGCATTATTGTCTCCATTTTATAGATAAGAAAACCAAGCTTGAGAGAGGTTCCACAACTTGTCCAAGGACATAAACGTAGTAAGCGGGAGAATTAGAATTTGAATCCATATCTGTTCACAAGTATGCACTTGGACCATTCCAAACTGTCAGCATTGTATCACAACACTAAGGAACCAAAAGATGGTCTGATATTTGAATAAAACAGTAAACATTCTTATAGCATTTTAGAGTTTCTGTATGACTTCTCTTCATTTATTATCGATTTATTACCCTAACTTTTCAGCATCTGCTAGGCTCTAGGCATTAACCTAGGCACCAGGGATGCTACAGCAGAATTAATCCTACTAAAGAAAGAGGAATTACAGCCAGATGAGAAGAAGTGTGAATTACCGGGAGAATAGTTTGCCTATATTCAGTCTAAAAAACAATAGGAATATGTAATATATGTGAGAATTTTCCCTTAGCTCAAAAATGATTGGGTAATGGGTCAGAGAGAAAAGAGAAAAACCAAATAAATAAATAAAAATGAGGTCTAAATTGCAATATGCAGAAGATGTCTCCAGCGTAGTGGGAACGTGGGCTGGATTCAAAAAAGAAGGAAGTAAAGAGAGAAAGGAGGCCTTTCATGTGGTCCATGTGTGAACTAATCTAAGCTATCTATGGTGTTGGTACCTAGTGGTACCTGGGTGGAAATGTATAGGAAGACACACAACTTCATCCTCATAACACATATGGAATTAATGCGTGAATTATTACTATTCATCACGTACTATGGATTAGGATCCTGAGTTACCAAAAGTCACATAAATTCCAAAGCCCGTGCTCCTTCCTTTCACTGTACCAGGAATGGTTGTCAGAAGCAAAGACTAAACTGTAAATAAAGGATTGGAATGTGACAAATAAAAGCCAAAGGGTCTATTCAGTGTTGGCTTTGTCCAGATCACTAGGGCATTTTGAGCGAGAACCGTAACATTTCAGTCTCTTCTCCTTTCCTTCCCAGCTCCCTCATCTCCTCATTTTCTGTAAAATTACAAATAAAGTAATGAGCAGCAGACAGGGATTTCAGCTTAGCTAAACTAAAACAAGAAGGCTGAATGCAAGAAAATCGTTCTGTAACATGTTCCAAGGAGAAATTCCAAAACAGAATGAAATATTTCCTGGTGTAAAATGCCCTCAGTGGACTGAAAAATTTCTTTGGAACCCAAGACACAGGTAAAGTCTGTTCCTCATTAGCTTGTGCGATAATGACCCAATCTTACATTTTCTATTTCTTTGGAATTCATTTGTTTTCATTACATCAGGTGGTTGTTATTATGATGTGTTAATGGGCTTCAAGCAGGGCTGTCCTCTGTGACTCAGACTCTGATTACTAAAATGAGAGTTTTGATATTTCTTATTATACCAACTCAGTTTGCATTCCAATTGTTAATATTCTTGTCTACCAGAATGGTGCTCTGAATTTCAAAGGCGTGCCAAGGACAGAAAGCGAGAATTTTATTTTTATTTTCCACTCTAGATTCCCTTCATCTAAAAGTTTGTCTTCCATGACTTTAGCACCATATTTCAATTATTTTACGCCCCGATCTCATTGCTAAAATCTTTTAAAACATTTTTTAAACAAAAAAAAAAAAACCACTCATAACGTCCCTTTCTTACTTCATTTTTCCTTTCGAGTTCATATACCACATTCTGGCATAAATAGCCTTTCCCTGCCTTTGCCGCTTTCTGATCTTATTCCTACAGGAAGAAGCCCTAGTATTGCAGGTCATGACCTTTCAGTTCAAGATAATGGTAATGAACTTCTGTACTCATTACTTTTAAATATAAGTAAGTTAGATGGATTGCTTCTAAGTATTGCACCTCTTCAAGGGTGAGCCCCCTGCTAATGCAATATCCATGTTGCTCTCTTTTTCATGTGTAAGGAATAAAAGTCTCAAAACCAGAGTTCAAACCTAGGGGTCTTTTTATGAGAGTAAAGAGAGGACCAGGGCACTTCTAGTCTGATTCAGACTGCGCTATTTTTCAGAAGCTCATGCTAAATACATCCTACAAATGGAGCCTTTCCATACTACCCATTCTATTTATCCGAAACCTCCTGATACTGAATGTACACTTCTCTTTACTCTGTTCCAACAGAAACAGCGAACTCCCTATTTAACTGGATAATAAATGAACTTTTTAGAATGCCTAAATCTATGTTTACACACACGAGATGAGATCGGTGTTTACCTAAAGGGACCGTCTTTACTCACTAATGTGCACTTCACAATAACCTAAGAAAACAAAAACAACCTTCTCACTCCCCGGAAGATTGTGCTTGTGATAATTACAATACGACATAGCTCTGCTTTCCCAGACACTACAGAAATACATTTGGTTGAACACATTTTTGTTCTGTGTCTATAGAAAGATTCCTTTATGTTTTCTTTGGGTAATTGTTAATGTTATTGCCATTTATACCACAGGACTTGAGGACAAGGCTTGCATTTCTGAGCGCCACCGCTTTTGCTGATGTCTGCCGCATGTTGGTTTACCTTCAGTTATTTCTCTCCACCTCCCCCGCCCCCAAAACATCCAGCATCACAGATGGCATTTTATAGACAGTTATTTTGGTGTAAGTGTGGGTGTTTAAGCTTGCATTCAGCTGAGGACAGAAAATGTCATGAGGGCTTTGTCCTCCAAAGTGCACTGTTACATTGTTGCTTCCCTTTAAAGCTAATTGTATGTTTCCTTGTCACTGATTAAGTAGAAGTTCTGAATGTATCTGTAAGCAGTTCTTTCTAGTTTCTCCTGTTTGTCTGGGTCAGATTGCATTTATAAAAACTCGGGACAACAGCTAATTTGAGATTTTTATAATATGGAGATCTAGAAGAAGCTGAAACACACCAGGACAAAAATGATAGATATAAACTAAAACCAAAATGTAAGCCATTTCATTAACAAAAATATTCATTTTCATATACAGAATAGTCATACCTATTCCATTGGGTGGAATATAAAATGTGACTGTCTACCTCATGATATGATCTTTTCTTGAATTGACAAATGCAAACAAATGAACAAGACAAAAGGAATTTTTTAACGGTATTTTTAGCCTAGTGACCCAATCGCTATTGAACAAGTATGTTGTAAACAAACGACAATTACAGAAATCAAGGGGATTATAGTGAAGATGATATCATTAATTTGTCTGCCAAGGAAAGAAGCATTCTTATTGTTTAATGGCATCTTTGAAAATTCAGCCCTTTCAACATAAAACCAAGAAAGTTCAAAGAAAAACCAGAGGATACAATAAAGAAGAAAAGTAGACAGAAAGTGAAGAAAGAAGACATCAAAGATTATAAACCATCCATAGCTGGATTGTAGGCAGAAGTTAGAAGTTGCCACTAAACAATAAATATATAGTCACAAACTCAGATGCCTATGGGGCAGATAAATAACCTAAGTGAAGGTGGATGTAAGATGATTTAAGTCATGATCCTGAAACACTTGTGTGTCATTTAAATCCATAAGAATACTCTTTTCCTCCACAAATAAACATGCTCTCTCATTTTTCTTGTGCGCTGCATGTTATTTTCTTATTTTTGATAGAGATATGGGGACCAGGAGGTATTTCACTTACCTCAATGCCAGACAATAGGAGTGCTGATAGGCAGCACTTGGCAGTAGACCTCAGAGTCAGGGAGACAGAAAGCACAGCTGCTAATTCGGTATATTTTTTTTTAAGTATAGAAGATTGTAAATTCACAATGGTGAATGGATGGGCAGAAACATCCACTATCCATCCTCAAAGTTCACTCTAGAGCTGGACCCAGAGAAGGCATTCATCAAAAGCTTATTGAACTTAATTAATTTTTACAAATATAAAGAAGAGCAAGTGACAGAATAACACTGGCATAGCTCCTCAAAGAATGAGAGATGTAGGGAAATGATGAAATCAGGTCCCTCCCCAAACTGTAACACTTGAAAACTGTTTCCACTCATACAGCATGCGTGCTTGAGTATGTGTGTATTTACTTGTGTGTTAACGGTTACCTACAGAAAGCTCCGCATCTGGGGTCACGTGGCCACAAAGACACACGCATCAGGATGATACAACAGCTTGGTTAGGGGGTAAGGCCTGGAAGGAAAGGGCTGGATGGTGGATAATGACAACTTTATGCCATCTGTCCCCATCCCTATATCACATTTGATACAATGATATGTATGCCCATAATGTGTCACTAAGGAAGTCTGATTTATGCTCCCTGGATGAGGTTCAATGAACAAAGAAATGAAGAATGCATTGTTTCAACATCTCAAGTTAGAATTGTAAAGGCTCAAAGTAGAAGGGAAGTAATCCCACTACTTCTGAAAATTTTTATATAAACTCTTCCATGTCTTAATGGCCCAGGTTAACAGAGGTTTGTGTAAAGTGACCCTATAGATAATGTCTCTCAGCAAGTCTCGAGGTGTGCTAGTGTTTTGTTTGAGAGAAGCGTAAAGCTCAAGTCCCTACCCAATTACATTGAACATTTTACCTTTAAAGGCTTTCACTATATGTGAAATAATAGCCTGTCCTATGTTGTCCTGAATAGATAGTAAGAAGAGTGCAAAATTATTATTAAACCAGCATTGCAGGGTCAAGGGAAATAGGAAAACAAGGTACTTATCTACACAAATCAGTTTAAAAAAACCTTTCATTTGTTTATACTACGCAGGCTTTGGGGAAGCATTATACACCTGAAAGACTGAGCACCATGCTCAATTTTTCTTAGCTAAATGAGAACCCACCTTCATATTCTTCTCTAGATTTGTTGATTTGTTTGAATTACCAGGGGTATTATCACCAGATTCCTTAACTACACTTACTCTAATTATTTCATTTGATGCGTACAGATTACTCAGAAAAAAAAACAGCCTCCTTCCCAGCTAATCAATTAATTACTTCAACAACAGTTTAGTAGATAGCTAGCATGGGTCAGGCATTGGGTGCCTGTTGGCAATACGAAGACATTGGTCCCTGCTTACTAAATCCACGGATAGCCTTGACTACTTGTTCACATTACAGTTGGTAACATAGTGATTTTTATTCATCTAAATGATTTATTTATTCTAAAGATCTATTCTTTGTGCCTTTTGTTTATAGCAAGCCTGTGCATTATAAACTCTTAAATTATTTTTCATCTTGGTGTCGAGGAAAGCATACACTCCCAAGAGGTAAGATACTTACTTGCCTCTCAGATTTATAGCTCTACAGAATTTTTGGACCACACAGCATTCCTGTGCTGAGGAATTTTTTTATCTATGTTCCATTAATACTTTTAGCAAGATCATTGCCTCCAAATTCAATAAGAGTGAAGGTATATTTTTTTCTATGGGGCACAAAGTGAAATTTGCAGTGGAAATTGATAGCATCATTCTGGTCAATAAATAATTGATCAAATTTATACACGCAAACACGTTAAAACAACAAGAAACAGGGGGCACCTGGGTGGCTCAGTTGGTTGAGCGTCTGGCTTTGGCTCATGTCATGATCTCTTGGTTCGTAGGTTCGAGCCCCACATCAGGCTCTGTGCTGATGGCTAGTTCAGAGCCTGGAAACTGTCTTTGGATTCTGTGTCTCCCTCTCTCTCTGACCCTCCCTTGCTCACGCTGTCTCTCTCTCTCTCTCTCTCTCTCTCTCAAAAATAAATAAAACATTAACAAATATTTAAAAAACAACACAAAACAAACTAAGGGTGCTATGCCACTCTTCTGATTCTTTCTTCAATTGTTTTCCAACTGCTACTAGATAAGAAGAGAAGGGTGCTCTTCCATTCTAAGATAAATTTTCTTCAGTATCACTTCATAATCTAAATGGAAATTGTTAGGTAGAAAAAGAGAATAACAGAATAAAAAGCCTGTAGCCCCTCTTTCTATAAATAGTGTTGATCTCAGGCACAGCATGATTTTGCCGACTTACTTGTTTTTTTCAAAGAGAGAGAGTAAGTATGAATGGGGAAGGGGCAGAGAAGAGGAACAGAGAGAATCTTAAGCAGTCTCCACACACAGCACACCCAGAGCCCAACACAGATCTCGATCTCATGACCGTAAGGTCATGACCTGAGACCATGAGCCGAAATCAGGAGTCCACGCTCAACTGATTGAGCCTCCCAGACCCTTTTGTCTATCAATTTAAACAACTTAGGGATAATGGCACTCTCCAAAGTAACACTGTGCATGAGCAAAATGGGCACACTTTAGCAGTAGCTCATAAACGGGATAATCATTGCAGGTAAAATATTCTACCCATTTGGGCCATTTTCCAAGATTGCTTTCTAGATTCATTTTTCTGTGGTCCTCTATGGCAGCTAGATTTTAATCGTCAATCTCCTACAAACTAGATTATATCAATTGATGAGGGTTGTTTTGCTTTGTTTTGTTTTTGTTGTTTAATTTACTCAGGGCTTAGTTTAATGGACAGATAAACCACATGATCTCTAAAGCTACTTTTCAGATCTCTGAATCTACATTTTGTTGCTAAGTTATTTACCAGATCATAACAACATGTATTATTTTATCATCTTACTGTGGCAGCCAGTTCAGCTTATCTGACTTTATGGGGAACTGCCTCAGAGAGGGGTTAGGGAATGTATTAAAATGCTTTCTTTATTTAAAAAAAAAAAAAAAAAACAAAAAAACCTTGGACCAGTTTCCTGGCCATAAAATGCATTGGTATGAATCTTGAACCTGTGACTAATTGTTTCCAGGCGCTAATACTTTATAAAAAGTGGGGTACACTAATGAGATATCGTTCTAATTGCATGGTTATCATATGTTTTACTGTTTTCCAAAGGGTTAGACAAGCCCTAAGACATCTTGTTCATAGTAAAAAAACAAAAAAACAAAAAACAAACAAAATAACATTTAAGTAAAGTCATTAAAAAACAAATAAATTTATTTTTGGCCATTTCTCTCTAAAGTAGAAACATTTTTTGCCACAATGCATTTGGCATGTGACAATTTTAAAATGTACGAGATCAACTCCTTCCCATAGATATCTTGAATGGTACTCTTATAAGTAATATTCTCTTACACAGTTGAAATCCCAATGAATAAACAGTGCAGTACTCAATCCTCAAATCTCTCCCACGATGCAATCCACTACAAAGATTCACATTGTACAGTGTCTTGAATAACTGAACTCATCATAAGGATTACAACACAGAAGTGAACTCTCCATAAATATTAAAAATTATCTAGCCCTCACAGATGTTCACTCTTCTTATTATCTGCAAACTTTCTGGATCAAATGTTCAATATGAATATGTTAGTATCCACCAAAGATTGGTTTTGGCAGGGTATATGTTGATATCAGCAGGAAATAAATAGGAAAACATTAAAAGGTATGAAACTTTAAAACAATAGCTTAAAGGTGTTTTATAAACTACAGATGGCTTACACCATTTAAGCAAATATTTGCTGTGGGATGAGAAACAGTCAGGACTGAGAAAAAAGGAAATCATTTGAAAATAACGTCTCCCATGCAATATGTTGTAATTAAAGCAGAGATAAGCAATGTGGAAATTGCCTCTTATATCTCCTCATATTATAGGAGAGATGAAGTATGCTAGGATATATGGGCAAGAATCAGGAAAATAATTGAAAAAACGTTCAAACACGTAATCTTAAGAGTTTAGAATTCTAAAACGGGATTCCTTTATTAATGTAATGCAGACACATGTATATGCACACCACAGCACCCAAATACATTTAACCTCATGCACCTATACAGACCAGCTTTGACGATTTCCTTTGTAGTTACTACCATTGGTTATGAAACTTTTTTTAAGGTGGGGGGTAGAAAAAAAGAATAAAAATGAAGCTTAGGGACACCTGGACGACTCGGTGTGCTGAGCTTCAAACTTTCAACGTCAGCTGAGGTCATGATCTCACGGGTCGTGGGTTGGAGTCCTGCACTGGGCTCTGTGCTGGCAACATGGAGCCTGCTTGGGATTCTCTCTCTCTGCATCTCTCCAACTCGTGCTCTCTCTCTCTCTCGCTCCCGCTCTCGCTCTCTCTCTCAAAATAAATAAATATTTTAAAAAATGAAGCTTAGTTTCAAAGCAGATGGAAGCTGAAGCCTGGCCTCAATAGCGTTTCTCGTCCAGAAGTACTTCCGGAGTTGGATAAGGCACCCCACACCTGTCCCTCCTCTACTGCTGAATGGGTAGATCAAAATGAACGACATCCTTCCCATTCTAGGTTTTGGTCTCCCCAGTGCTCAGAAGGTGAGCGGCACAGAGCAATGAGGGCGTCCTCAGGGTGTGGTGGGAGATGACTGTCGGGGGTCGGGGGTAGGCAAAGGAGAAGAGTCGCCAGTTCATGGGGGCTCTCTTCATTCACGGCAGAACTAGGTACTGGCACTGGGCTAGAAGGCACCCTTGCTTCAGGTATTGTCTCTGGAAAGTGACATTAAGCTATGTTCCCTAATATTCCCGTAATGTTTTTAGATTAGTTAAGGGAGTCTGGGCTCCGTAGTAAAATCCTGATGAGTTCTCTGCTATATTCATACATTCCTGACTGGGAAAAAAAAGTTTCTTTTTATCCCTACAATGAGCTAATGCATTATGGATATCCTTAGCATTTCTCTGAATAAAGGACTGTTTGTATTAATACGTAAAGGAACATGCTGTAATACATTAAACTAAATATATGCTTTGGGTGCTGGGGTAGGACAAGGTATTGGGGAAAACATGTTTAATGATGCAGAAGCTAATATAATTATCATGAATCAACAGGTTTTAGAAATTATTGCAACGTTGGGGTAACAATGCAAAAGTAAAAAAAATATGCAGGCATTGTTTTTTTGCATAAAAACTGAAGTAAAATTATAGAAAGAAATTTTATGTTTTCCCCAAAGGCATCTTTAACAGTTACTTCCACATCCAAAACATGATCTATGACACTCCTCCTGTCTTAGATGCCTTCCATATTACTATATATAGTGTAGCTCTTTTCATCACAATACTCTCTTCAATATTAAGTCTATATGGCTTTTAGGATGCCTGGGTGGCTGTCAGTTAAGCATCCACCTCTTGATTTTTGGCTCAGGTCATGATCTCATGGTTTCTGAGATGGAGCCCTGAGTCGGGTTCTGGGCTGACAGCTTGGAGCCTGCTTGAGATTCTCTCTCTCCAGTTCTCTCTGCCCCTCCCCCACTCATGTGTACCCTCACACACACTCTCTCTCAAAAATAAATAAAACTTTAAAATAAATCTATTCGGCTTTGATTATTTGCCTGAACCAACCAACCACTGTTGATTCTGCACATTATAGGCAGCCATATCTTGGAACACCTAATGGAAGATTTACTTAAACATAAACTTCCCTACGGGCAGGTGTGTTGTGAGCATGGGGGACTTTTGCCGAAACACCGTATGGAAATCTGGAAATTGGTCTGATTCAAATGTGATTGATTAAGAAATGGTTTTTCACAAAGTCCTCCTAAAACCCTGGGAATTGGGGGAAATTATATAGTACTCAGGGAGAGAGCACTCACAAAAACCCAGTTGGGCCGACAAGTATCCATCATAAATGGGGGGGGGGAGCAATAATGACTCATTTTCTTTGGTTTTTAGTCAGCAAAAAAGCATGACCACCAGAGTGATGATGGAATTATACCTGGACCAAAGAGCAGCAAGGAAGCTGAAGCCTGAAAGATTAAGGCAAAGAATGAAGAGAAGCATCTGAGGAAAGCAGACACACATAAAGTTCCTGGAGAGACAGTCAACTCATTTTATTGCTTGGGGAGCAAAACGAAGATACCTCAAATCAAATCAAGTCGTGCAATAGATGTGGGATTTCAATTTTTACAGGTTGATTAGATTCTATTTTCACTGAACCCTGTGGACTTTCTGAGAGGACTTGAAACTCTGTTCAGTGCATTGCAAAATTTCTGTACATGTAAATTTTCTGCAAAGGGACTTCTCTTTATATTAGCCACCAAACAATAGCATGGAGAGGACAGATGCCACAATAGATACTGAGTCAAGGGTCTGAACCTCATTTGGGATTCTCCAGCTCCCAGACCATCTGAGTGAAAGGACCCCCTCCCCTACCATTAGCAGTCATATGCTGTTCCGGAGCAGTGTACTCTTCCAAGACTTCCCTTCCTAAAGGGTAAATATTCCCCCCTATTTTTTAATCCCTTAACACCATGTGCACAAACATAAAGAACGAGTGGTTCTGGCCCAGTGAATCCTTGGCATAGCTGAGGTATCAAGAGGGACAGAAATTCAACAAAGAGAAATGCAAAGCATGGCTGCAATTGAGTTCTCAGGTGAGGCCATGTCGCTACTGAGGACCTTAGCACCTGCGGCAGATGCAAAATACCAAATGTCCTCTCATCAGAGGGACTAATAAGTAGATGCATTTGAGGGTCCCTACCTTTCCCGACCACATGCAAGCTAGACAGAACTGTGCGGTGTTTATTAAAGTTGTCATATTGCTAGGCACTCGGCGTAGCTATGGGATCAGAGAAACATGCAAGTATAATGCAACAGAGGGAAATCGATTTCTCCTGGGCTCTACTCCATATAAGACATGTGAATACAAGTCGGGAAGAGCCAGGCAGTGGCAGACTTAGGATTCTGAGCTAGCGAGCCTGTTGAGAGAGGAAGTGTCGTGTGCCACGTCGTGAATTATTATAGCAAGACCCAGGTGGGTAAACGGGAAGTGAGAGGTCTATGCTCTTGGGTTTTCGTTTCCAAGATGACTTTGTCGAGGTCTTTTCAATTTAATCCTAGAAATAAACAACTGCTGAGAGCAAGCGGTGATCGAAAGAGGAAGGGGAAGATGACTTCAGTGGGCTGTTTCTGAGGAGGCTGGGGTCCCCAAGCCCTTCAGGATCTAAAGAGGAGGCAAAGGGTTTTAATTGGATTTTAAATTGTTTTAGTGGTCAGGAAAGGGTTAGGGTGCACTGCGGCCAGCTGTGTGGGTACAACAGGCAGCTGTGTTTCCAAGATGACCTTTATCAGATGGTGGTGTGTTTACTTCTGTCTATCACAGAAAAGGGATGAGAAAACACTGCTCCTAGGCCGTGCAGTTTTCGTTACAACAATAAAACAGAATGAAAATCCAAACTGAGGACACTCTGCCTACTTGGCTAAACTCCTAAATGAGGGGATGGAGAAAAAAAAAAATTCAGTAGGGGCTGGGGATGGGTGACGGCTCTGTGTGAAGGGAAGGAAGCCGAATGCTCCTTGTCCAGGAACTGAGGAGAGGAAAGTCAAGCTCAGGTAAAACAAAAGTAGAGAAACTTAAAATAGGTGGCAAGCAGGCTTTAATTATTCGATAGAATTCAGGGCAGAACTCCGACAGTGGTCTACTTAACTCCCCCTCCATCTCCCCCTTCCCTCATCAAGGTAGTTTTTAGGTATCAAAAACTCCAGCACCTTCGGAGACTTGGCTCCAAGGTTAAGAAGGAAATACTACGCTGTACTTTTATATAATAAAGTTCAGCTATATCTCAAACTCTATTTCCTTTTTAATTACAATTTTCTTACCTGAGCCTCAAGTGATTCTAATGTTACCATTAACCCTGGAGGCCCGAGTTATTTTATGTTCAGTGACAAGTATCCGAACTGCAGTTTCTACGTGGGCAATTTCTCCCCTCTGTGAACTTTAACCAAGCGGATAGCATCAGACCAAAGTTCTTAGTTATTCATGCCCTATAGAGAGACAGGGGCCCCAGGGAAAGCTTAGAAATTTGAAATAAACTGTAGATTATATTGCTTCTGAAATATTTGGGCACTGTGGAATTAGAGAACAGACAGCAGAATTTCAAAGCGAGGGGTATTCTAAAACGGGGCTTTTTATAAAAGATGCTTTAGTGCCTATTTTAAATGTTAAACCATCATGTTGAGCCAAAATTTATTTGGAAAGTGTTATTAAGGAGGGTCATTAAGACAAAAATGAAAACTAGACTATTTAGAAACGAGTCTATTTGTATAAAAGAAAAAAAGAACCATTTACAAATCTTTAAGAATAGACGGAAATACATGACACAAAGATGCCCACGCCAACCCTTCATTTGTGGCACGTACTGTCAATCTATCACAGCCCCGCCTCCATTTGTACCAGGTATCGCTAACTGGATCATTAAATGGATTTTCCCTTCCTCCTGGGCACATAGCTAGATTTCACTTCGGAAACCCACCGCCCTCCCCATAGTTAGGAATGACCAGGGTACAGTTCTAACCATCAGAATGTAGCAGAAAGGTATGCGGTGTATTTTTGCAGTGACCCCCAAATGCTACTTACATATTATTCTTCCTGGTGGCTGGAAATTCCCAATGTGGCCAAATTTATTATAGAAAGTGCTCCTGGAAGGTAGAGCTGACAGAGCAAAAAAAGCTCGCAGGCACCAGGTGGCGCTAGAACTGATATCTGAGTCAACTGGAAGACTACACACCTTGGTTGTACAGTAAAATATCTTATAAAATCGCTCTGTGATAACTTGAAAGCATACCTTACCTGTTGAGGAAGTAGCTCTAGAAGTATTGGAAAGAGACAGTGTTGGCCACTACTGCCTAGTTTTGACAAGCTATTTAAGAATGAGATAATAATAAAAAGGGAGGACAAAAGATTTAAAAAAAAAAAAAGGTTATGGATTTGGAAAACTCAACTACTTCCAGACCCCATACAATTAAGTCCTAAGATTGAAAAAAGTCTTTAGTGACAAGAATCTAGTATTGTTTCTCTGGTAAACAAAGTGACTCAACTCTCTCTAAAAGACCATATTTTTTTAAAATTTTTTAAATGTTTTCATTTATTATTAAGAGACAGAGAGAGACAGAGCATGAGGATGGGAAGGGCAGAGAGAGTGGAAGACACAGAATCTGAAGGAGGCTCCAGGCTGAATCTGAAGGAGGCTCTGGGCTCTGAGCTGTAAGCACAGAGCCCAACGCAGGGCTCAAACTCACAAACTGTGAGATCATGACCTGAGCCAAAGTCGGAGGCGGACGCTTAACCCACTGAGCCACCCAGGCACCCCTGAAAGACCATATTAAGGCTGTTCCCTTCCCACTGAAGTCTGTTATTTCAGGTTGCCTCTTTGAGACACACAGAGAGAAACAGAAAGAGAGGCAGAGAGAGAGACAGAGAGACAGAGAGAGTGGCTAAGAGGAGTTTCTATGAGGCATCAATAGAGTCTCAGTGGACCTCATGGGGAATTCTGAAGGTGGGATGAATCCTTATCTTTACCTCATTAACTTCTCTTACCTCGACACAAAACTTATTTTTCTCAGCTTCTCTGCAACCCCATGTCTAGCTCCTTGTGTCCTTTAAAATCTCTCATTATAGCAGGCTAAAGTTGTCTACAACATAGTTGGGAAATGTACTTGATTTCTTGTATGTTTGTCTTTCAGGCAGGAAGTCTTATCTCCTTATCTAGGTGTAAATATCTAAGTCAGGGTCTATATCTTATATGCCTTTTAGAACCCCTAAAGCTTCCAACAAAGTACTCTGAATATAGCGTAATACAGTTTTGATGCATTAATAAATTTCCAGTGCATTCAATCATTCTCTGCTTTGTTTCTCTTGGCTGTAATTAGTAACTGATTTAATCCCTTCACCTACTTCTTAAGCCTTCAGGGACTCCTTACTCCCTGAAGTTCCATGACTAAAATATACATCTTTGCTCTCAGTTCAAATGAAACATCCCCACTCAGGATAATAGAACATTTAGAGCGAATCTAGTCAAATTCCTCTTTCCCTCTTACCCACATGCTTTCCTTACTTTCTCCTTCTTTTCCTCTCCCCCTCCCCCTCCGCCACTCATCTTTTCCTATCTTCTTTCTTCCTTCCTCTATTCCTCTCTTATGTGGATGAGAAAGCTGAATCACAAAAATGGTAGAGAGCCTTGGCCAACACCACATGGTGATCAGTCAGAACTTGTGTCTTCCTCTTCTTCTTCTTCTGCTTCTGCTTCTTCTTCTTCTTCAAATGTTCATTCTTTTCTTTTCTTTTCTTTTTTTTTAAATATAGTTTATTGTCAAATTGGTATCCATACAACACCCAGCGCTCATCCCAACAAGTCATTTATTTTCAAGAGAGAAAGAGAGACGAAGCAAGTAGAGGAGGGGCAGAGAGAGAGGGAAAGAGAATCCCAAGCAGAATCCACGCTGCTAGCACAGAGCCTAATGCAGGGCTCAATCTCACAAACTGTGACATCATGACCTGAATTGAAATCAAGAGCCTGATGCTCAACCGACTGTGCCACCCAGGTGCCCCAGAGCACGTGTCTTCTACTTCTTTGCTACAGATCCCCTTTACCACATCCTCTTTGCATCTCATGTTAGCTCACACCCAATTAGAAATGTGAAATTAGAATTCACATATCTTATCTCAAAAATATTATAATATTTTAAAACTTTTATCAAAATAACACATGCACAGGGTAACAAAGAATACAGAAGCTTGTGGTGAAATCGATGTCCTGATTACCGCCTTTACCACCTGTTCCACTCCCTATACTCTTTAAAGAGATCCTTTTTGGCTCTTCTAGTGCTTACCTCTGTAAACACCATACTTGGAAAGTGTCTATGTACTTGGTTTTATACATGAAGATCTAGTTCATTTGCACTCTCTTCTTCTTCTCTTTGTGATTGATAATTACCAGTTTTATTTTAAATTCCCCTATTAGTTGCCTTTTAAACCCAGTTGCTAGTTTCAATGACTTTGAAAAGTGTCTCTTGATTCTCCATTGCTTCAGGTAAGTATTTTAGAACTTCTGCATTTTTCTCCAACTTCTCCTACTCCTGTTTTTCATTACACCATGTCTCAGCCACACACACACAATAACATTTATGCTATCTATCAATGCAGGACATATTTACAACCTACAATGAAAACACCTGGAAGTCTTTTGGGAACGTCAATTGACTCAAAATTTGAGAATCCGCATGGACATCACTATGGCTGTATGTATATTGTCCACACACAGTGGCAGTGGTGCTCACATCAGTGGCCCAATCCCATCATCCCCGGGCTGTTGTAAAAAGGAATGTTCTGAACATCAATATGCAATGTATTCTCCTTTCTTACGTTCCTTCAATTTCTCAGAATTATGCTGCTTTTCAGTTCAGTGTGTAATTCAAACACATTGAACACATTTCTGCTATTTTGAGAGCTGCTAAAGTGATTTTTATTTTATAGCTTTTTGTACCTTTTTCGTATTTTCACTTTTTCCAAAACAACTCCACTTTTTCCAAAACAACTCCACTTTATGTTCTCTCAGACTTTTTTTTTTTCCTGTTCTTCACTATCCAGAGCCTCTAACTTCCTTCTCCCATCAGAACTCATTTATTTCATAGACTGCTGCAGAGTAGCCTCCTGGGAATTCCTCTCTTTCTTCCTTTTCCTCCCTTAGGTTGTGTCAAATATTTCCTTGATTTCATCATCCTGTGCCTCTCTCTTTTTTTGTTTGACTTCTTCATTTCGCACACCACCAGATACTTCCTGAGAGAAGTTTTGGAAAGATCGATTTGTCCAGTTCTTGAATGTCATAAAAGGCCTTTATTCTGTCCTCACATGTGGCTGATTGCTTGGTTTGATACAAAATCTGGATTGAAAATCATTCAGTCTCAGAACGTAAGTGCCTTATTGCTTTCTGGCTTATAGCAGAGTTGAAAACAAGTCTGAGTCCTCTCTGGTTTTTACTAACCTGTAAATGACTTTGTTTCTCTCTCCTTCTGGAACCTCTTCCTTCCTTCCCTCCTCCCTTCCTTCTTCCTTCCTTCCTTCCTTCTGTCCTTCCTTTCTTCCTTCCTCCTTCCTTCCTTCCTTCCTTCCTTCCTTCTTCCTTCCTTCCTTCCTTTCTTTTTGTATTTTTCTTCTGGGAAAAAGTAGAAAATGGGTATATAACTAACTACCGGCTCTTTGGAAGCAGGTCTTTGTTACTTAAGCCTGCAGCTCAGTTCTGCTACTTATTTGCTGGGAAATGTGTCAGTTACTTAACAGTTGTGTCCTTCAGGTTTCTCATCTCTAAAAGGAAATGCTAGTAATCCTCATCTCAGTGTTGCTGTGAGGATTCAATAAATTAATCCATGGAACGTGCATAAAATGGGCCTGCACAAGGCCAGTGCTATATAAATATTATCTATTAATATCTTCTACTTCTATTGGCTTATTTTAAGTTCAGCTTTCACATTTTAATCTCTTAAGAGCTCATTAATGATTTTCTATCTTTTTTGATAGTCTGATAAGTTCTTAAATATCTCTGAGAATATAAATAAGGAATCTCTAAACCATTTTGGTGCTGTGAATTATCTGGTTCCTATGAAACAAATTTTCCTGTTTGTTTATTTGTTCTTTCTTTTCTGTGTTGATTTGTTTTCCCCATAAGCTTAGTGATCTTTATTTTTCAGTTCATCTTGAAGACAGAAGGAATTGTAGCTGGTGTGGGCTTCCTCTGTTTTTTATTTCTGATAGATCTCTTCCCTGGACGAGGAATTCTGCCTGAACACTCCTACTCAGGGGCAGGATGCAGTGTGGCCCGTGAATGTGTTGTTCTGCTTCACTTTGAGGAGAGCAAGCTGACAGTGGGGTCAAATGGATCCCACACACCACTCCAAAATAAGAAGGCATTTATTGCAAGGCATCACTGGTCATGCTACAAGCCTAAAGTTTCCTCTGATAGTAGAAGTCAAAATAAACTTAGGCCATAATATTGGAATCTAATACAGATTTCAAGTTTTCACTTATGTTTCTCTCTGCTTATTTTCCTTAAAAACCTAATCTGTTTATTCTAATAACAATACTAACAATACTTATTCAGCATTCAACTTGGCAAATTCCTCTCATGCGGGATATTGCTTGATCCCATGAGATTTTTAGAACAATTGTTATCATCAAATAAATAATATACATGAAAAAGGTCTTTGAAACTCTAAAACATTATGCTAAATTACCAGGTATTACTTACGATCTCACATATATTTATTGTACACTCTATTTGGAAAGTACATGTTCTTGTCAGATAACACATTGTTTATTTTTGTACTACACTGACCTCCCTCTAAAAACAATTTACGTGAATTTATGTGACAAAAGATACTAACTAGAATATGAGAATGACTGGACATTAAAGAGACCTAGAGCTCTTCCCCTTCTTCCATGTGCTGATAAAAACTCCGAGGCCCTGTGAGGAAAAGCTCTACACCCAAGGTCACAGGGCCAGCGAATGAGTCAGCGTCTCTATGCCAGGACCAAAACAACACCCAGTCTACATTTCTTTCCCTTTAGCTTCCTTTCCCCCAATAAATTTTTACCTAGCAAACACCCTAAGACATTCAATTCTTCCCAGCACTCCAGATTCCAGAAGTTTGCAGGAAAAGGCACAAAGGAGTACAAAGATAAGAAGGCCGTCGAATGAGTCCATGATAAATGCCCCGTGCCCCACAGGAAAAGCGAGACTTAAGGCACCCTCATCAGTGATGCAACAAAGGCAGTCACTCCTGCAGCCTCCCAGGGTCACAAGCAGCTTTCCAAGGCCGCCATGATTACAGCCAAGCTGTGGCTCTGAGCTCTGTTGCTTGCAGCACTTTCCACTGGAGTGTAATAGAATACTGGAGCGCTATTGTATTTTTAAAGGCAATTAATATTTTATTATGCACAGACTTTTATTTGCACCATTTGGATTCCTCTTCTCTAATTAAATCTTGTGATTTACACAAACAGAACTGCTGTTCTTTAAACTCTGCAAATTATAAAAATTAACAAATACTTGTTAAAATGAAGCAAAAGCTGCCAAGGGTCCTATTTTTGTGACAGAAACAACTGGAGGCTACGGAGTGAATTGATAGTATCTCTTATTTGAGTGGGGCAATGTGGCAATTACATCCAAAATACTTTAGTTAAGTAGAACTGATAGAAATTCCAGCTGTCTGTGGGAGAAAGGTTAATTCTTTAAATAAATAAAGCCAGAGTATTTTATGTGTCCATGTAGGATTTTTGCTTCATGACCTTGTGTACAGCATTTTGTGTTATGGGATTTATAAATCAAGAGTGTAGTTTCAGGCATGCATTACCCCAACTCTGCATTTGTGGAATGTTTCCTAGGGCCAAATGAATGATCTTCAAGGGAACAGAAAGACTCTAAGCTTAGATGCCCACTAGCAGAATAGCCTGTTGCTCTTTCTGTTTCTAAATGAACAGTTCCTAGGTAAATGTCAGCTGCAGGAGTATTAAACCCACCCCCACCCGTGAGAATATATGGAGTAAAGGAGAATATGCTATAAGGGAAAGACAAAAGCCTCTCATGATCTCTGGGAAGACAACAAACGGAGATTGGGTTGAGGGTCAGGAAGAAGATTGGGGCGAGACAAGAAATTATCTCCATCCTAATTAGGCTGGAGGCTCTTGTAGAAGCTTCCCTGGAAACCGTCTGCAGTATTTGAAGGGCATTACCCCCAGGGTCTCCATGTGGAGAAGAAGAGGAGGGGCATCAGGAAGTAGGTTGGGTGACGACCAAGGAATTGACATCATGAACTAAGCTAGAATCTGTTTTCTTCTTGGCTCTTTTTCTGCCCCTGGCAAAATGCACATTCAGTCCAGTAAACAAAATGAAAGACAAAGGGTTTAATGCAGTGACATTCACTTTCTGGACAACATTTGAGGACAGCACTTATTCTGTATGTATGTATAGGGCTACTATCCAGTTCTGCAATTTCTATGCGTATTTTGCATGGCTTCCTCTCTGCATTCAATCTGTAAATCACATGCCTTTATCCATTGTGTACCAGCAGATTAGTAGAGGAAAAACTCCCCATGAAATTTTTATAAAAATAATTCAACATCCACCTAAGCGAATATATTTTCTCCATTTAAGTATATTCCAGGTAGCTTTATTATAACCTTTATTGATAAAAATGACTTCAAGATACCTTTCTTATAAGGGCTTTGCAATACTTTTGAAATATAAAACACACCCAAGTAAACACCATACATACAACTTTAGAAATTTAAGTACAGAAAGTCTCCAACGTAAAAACATCCCACATAAAAGCAAGACTCAAGTTAGAAATAAATACAGGCAAAGAATAAATAAACAAACTTTCCTATTTCTCTATTTTATTACTCCCTGATGTTTCTACTACTATTATAGAATTACTGTGAAAAATCTTAATTTTTTTAGAGAATGCCTATACTACAAGCCTAAAAAGCTTGTTTTGTGAGCCTTCTTGAAAAATGAAGAGGTATACGAATGGCAAAGACCGTTTCACATATTTCACTGTTCTCCAAAGCCAGCATTGTACCCAAAAAGGAACAGAAACTTCTTTTCCTTTTTCCCATCCTTTTCCTCTTTCCATTCTCCCTCTCCCTCCTCCTCCTTTTCCCCTAAATGAGGCAGCTTTCAAGATCAAGAACCAAGGTATATGATACCAATATAATCCTCTAGTACGTTTTTAGGGTGATTAGTGTTTAAGGACTCCCCCAAGAAATTAGCTGCTGGTGGAACTTTGGTTTCAGTGAGAATATGCATTCTACGGTACAGATGAGAGCAACCACTCTAGATACGTACTTGCTAGAAAATGTCTACACTAATAATAGCAGTTAATGTTTTGTGACTACTCAGCATGTGCTAAGATCAGTACTGAATTATTTACTACCCTTGTCCCATCTCTTCCTCACAAAATCCCCATTTGGGAAGGGATTATTAGGATACCATTATACAGAAGAAATGAGGGAGGTGTAGAAATTTAGTTTCATACACAAAGTCATGCAAAGACTAAGTGGAGAAATCAAGAGTATAAAAATGAGAATATAGCTCTATCCAATTTTGAATATGGTGCTATTTAACACTGTGCTACCCCAAAAGAGGTGAAGGTGAGATAGTTTACTGAAGTGTGTGTGTGTGTGTGTGTGTGTATAATACCTTAATTGTTTTAAATTTATATTTTTAGGAAGATAAGTAACTTTTTTTATTACTTTAACAAATCACATCATTTATTTTTGCCATATGAAAAAAAAAGACCAAACTGACATATGTGGGTAAGTTTGAATCTTTCATATTACTTATGCTTATGGATTATTGCATAAAATTCATAGTCTTTTAATAAGTAGTGTTACAATGGTGTAATGAAACTAATAAATGGCCATTTTTCTCTACCACAATAATAGGTGCTTATTGGAGAACCACACGTTACAGGTACCACACTACAAGAGGCCCATCTGAATAGTTATGAGTCTCTACTTTTGCTGAGTCCACATAGGTGCTTAATAAATATTTTGATTGTGGGGCGCCTGGATCGCTCAGTCAGTTAAGTAACGGACTTTGGCTCAGGTCATGGTCTTGAGCCCCGTGTCTGGCTGTGTGCTGACAGCTCAGAGCCTGAGGCCTGCTTCAGATTCTGTGCCTCCCTCTCTCTCTCTCTCTCTCTCTGCCCCTCCCCAACTCATGTGCGCGTGCTTACGCGCATGGGCATGCACTCTATTTCTCTCTCAAAAGTAAATAAACATTTAAATAGTTTTAAAAAATAAATATTTTGATTGACCAAATCGGGTATTTGATTTTGAATAAACAAAATATTTAATTGAATACATTATAAAGGTATCTTTGAATATGGCAGAAAGGACTCAGCAATAAAACAATGCACCCACATTTAAAACGAATGGCTCTGATAGTTACAGTGGTACTTAAATGTAATAAGATAATGGTTTCTATATGATAAAATTAATAACTGAACGTGGTAAAATAATTTTAACTAATTATAAAAGTTCTATAAATTCAATTAGTGTTCTTTCCCTGGCAGGGATTCAATGTGTCAGGATCCAGAGACCGTGTCTATGCAGCCTCACGGCCAAGGCAGCATTTTCTCTGCCTCTTTCTTGGCAGAGAAGAACAGGGCTGGCCAAGAAGAACAGGGAATGTGTCTTCCCGGACCCAGCCGGGACTGGAAAACCACCTCTGCCTGTCATATTGATTTGCATATAGTTTTCCCTTCTGCCTTCACTTGATGGCTTGAGGGAGTGGAAGGGGTGGTAAGTAGAGGTAGATTCTAGCATTTGTCTTTTCAGCCTTTGCACTTAACTAGAATTCTTGAAGCGAGTTTGGAAAGAACAGATCAAAGTGCAAGTGCCTGGTCCTTTTCATGGAACCCTTTGTACTTTGTGAACTTAAAAGGCAAAAACAAAAACAAAACTTTGGTTGCTCTTTTGGGAATTTGTGTCATGGTTAGCATCTCCTGGACATGCCAGCACACAGTCACCACCAGCCAACGGCAATCATCACTAGCTGTAATCTAAGTGAGGAGTCATCATTGACCTACATGCTGTATTCCCGAGAGGCCACAGAATAACAGTGAAATGGATATTAATAAAATGAATGATAATACTAACAAATGAACAATATCAAACCATGATAAGTAGTTCACATTCATCATGTCACGAAACACTCAGAACAGCCCTGTGAGGCGGGTAGACACACGTATCATGCTTCTTTAGGGACGAATGAACTGGAGCTGAGGAGGTTAAACAGGTAGCCCAAATTTTACAACTAGAAAGGAAAGGAGTTGAAGTTCGAATCCAGATCAGGCATACAGGCTACGTGGCTTCGCATGTTTTCACATATGTTTTGCTAACAAACAAAAATAAAGCATTAAAAACAGATAAAGAAAGGCCTTTGAGATTCGGTCACCATCCACAGAGGTGGTACATTAAGAGTCTTGTATATTTTTACCTAAGAAACACCCCTATCTCTCCACAAAGAAATAACAATGACAACTACCCTACTCACTTTACAGAAGCATATTTCCTTCTGCTAAAAGCCTTTTAAGAGAATTGGCTTTTCCCAGAGCCATCGTCGCTACTTTCCATGGGAATTATAGTTTTCTGTAAAAACTTTTTAAGTAAGCTGCAATATTATATCCAATGTGCTTTGACTGTTTACACTGAACAGTGTTGATGAGGCAGAATGTTTCCTTTGTCTCTTGCCCCTAGTTTCTCACTGAAAGTGAGAGCACACAGGAAAACTAAACAAAAAGAAGTAAATAAAGAGATGATTGTTTTCTGCCCACTTAAATTCCTAGGACTCCAGTTCATGCAAAACGTAGCCAGCTAGGGTTGTCCATAGGAGCCAGTTTCTTTGCATCCTTCAAGGTCCTGCTCCTTGCCCTGTGATGTTCCCATGGATGCTCTAGAGCACACACCTGGAGTAGTTATTTCCTGCTGCTCAGATGTGCTGACACCTAGACAAATTTTCTCTGCTGACAGAAATGGCTTTTTAAAGAGTTCAAGACTCTTTTGTAATGAGTTTAAACACTGAGTGTAAACAAGACAATCCACACAGATAAGCGATGCTTACTTATACAGGAAGAATATTATTTTTGTGTGCTCCAGGAACTACACATTTTTAGCTTTTGGACAAGGACTCCTTCCTCCTTAAGTGTACTGGAGAGAGAGAGAGAGAGAGAGAGAGAGACAGAGAGAGAGAGACAGAGAGAGATTCAACCTACAATATCAAGGACAAACAACAAACCTTCACTGAGAAAACTTTCTCTACTACCAACATTCCCAGGCTATTTCTTCACTCGGGGACTCTATATATTCTCCAAATCCATGAAGTATATTTAGATAAGAAAAATAATTTGAGGTTCTGAATTTCAGTGTTATTTCTATCATTTGCCAACAACATGAACGTAAGCAAATTATTGATACCATTTCCTCTTCTGGAAATATGGTCAAATAATCCCGCTCAGATAACCTTTTGGGGCCATTGTAGGTATCAGATGAAAAAAACTATGTGCAAATCTTTTTGAACCATGATGACACATAAGAATGTGCATTGCTATTTGTCACTGAAAATATGTGTAAAACTGGTGATGGAGTATTAGGAAGGAGTCCCTCGATTTATAAAGGAGGAAGAAACCGCTATGCATAGCCAATTTAGGTTCAAGTTTTAGATTCTTACAAATCTTATGCACTGGGATGAGCAAAATAATCACCTGGCATATGCATATAACTCTAATGCTTGTGCATGATGCACCTCCAACTTTCTATGTGAATCAAAGAGTTCTAATAAAGAAATTTGAAAGTAGTGATCAGTTGATATGATGAGCTGATTAATATTTGTAAAAAAGCAGTTGAATATTCTAGAGAGTTTTGTACCTGGGTGAACTTAAAAGCGTGTGAGAAAACAGACTTTAAAATACTAACAGCTAATTTCTACACTAGCTCCTGGTTTTAAGAGTCTGCTAGGGTGCTTTACAGACTGTTTGCCTAATAACACCTTATATGTCCTTTAATTGCTAAAGCACATTTGATTCAATCAAACTCACTAGTCCTCAATAAAATGCATTTGTAATTTAGTATTAATCCTATTGTTTATTTTGTCCTACAATCCAATCCAAATATTTAGCAGTCACAATTAGAAGGCTGAGTATAGTAATTTAATGGAAAGAATTACTGAGCACTTTTGTTTGATTTTAGACATTTTAAAAGAACAGTCTTTACTAAAATATATATAGTGCCTTCTATTTCCATTAGTTAAAGCCACTGTATTCCCTTCTCAATAACTTATTGTCTAAATCTTATTTTTAAAAAGCCAAGTATCTATAAATAACAGATATTCAAAATATTTGATAGTAAAATAGGAGAAAACTATTTTCTTTCTTTAATCTATGTCTCCAAAATGTACAAGGAGGTAGGTCAAATCAAATGTAATTGTCTGGGCCTCATTCTCTAATGGATAGACTTTTACACCTTAGACCTAATGTGCATACATAGGCCTCTTGGAAATAGCATGGTTTGTGAGCTAATGATGTGCATTGCTAAATATTTTTACATCAGGGTGACATTTATAAATTATATTTTAATATTACAATTATTTTAGATGATTGCCCCCAAAGCCCTTTTATATTTAGAAAATACGAAGTACGCCTGGCCCACAGACACTCAAAACCCAAGATGTTCCAAATTGGACTCATTATCTCTCCACCCCCGCCCTAGAGTTGCTGCTCCTCTGCATCCCCTTGCTCCAGTAATGGGGCCCCTCTCCTCCCAGCCACTCAGGCTAGCAAACTTCCATCATCTTTTACTCTGACCTCTCCTGACCCCTTAAATCTAATCAACCAAGTCCTCTCAAACTTATCTTTGAAATGTCTTTGGAATTTGTCCTCTATGCTCCCTCTATGCCATTCCTTCTGTGGTTCAGGCCCTAATTGTCAGATGCCCTAAATTATTCCAAGGGGCTCTCCGCCAAGCTCCTAGGAACCAGTGCATTCTATCTCCAGAGTACCCTCCTTATATTGCTAGTGTTATTCTTTTAAAACACAGACATGAAGATATAACTACTCAGATGCTGGAAAACATTTTTGGTGATAGCATTTTACAGTTAATGACATCTAGATTCCTTAGCAAGGCACCAATCCCTTTACCTTTTCCCCCATTGGTAATTTCTCTTCAATACTTCATGTTCTAGCCCAACTAGACCATTGGGCATCTCTAAATATTCTGTATTTTTCTCAGACAATTTCCTTTGAATGGGTAACCATTGCTACCTTCTACACATTGGGAAAACCTAATCACTTTTCACATCATAATCCATCCTCTTTGTATCCTTGGAAAGAATTAATCATCTTTTGCCATCCAGGTGCCTAGCAGTTGGCTTATTCTTCTCTTATAACACAATAATCTAATAAAAATTAAAATTTATCAGGTAAGTGTTTGTCAAGCACAGTAAACAGAGAGCTCTTTAACTGCAAGGACCTTGTCTTTCTAATGGTTATATGCTTTCTGATTTCCTTTTCCATAGTAAGTCCCAAATATGTGCTTATTTTTAAGCCTTTTTGAATTCTTTTGCAAATTACTATTGATGCTGTTCACATTGTATCATGAAAGTGGCATTTTTTCTTAGCCGCAGATCTGTAGTATATATGGGAGAGATCAATACAAATCAAGCATTAGGAGAAAATACCCAAACCTCCTGACATGACATACAATATTTTTCATCATATCTTCACATTAGGATAATTCATACACTTTTAAAAAGCCAAAGGACCATATATATGTTGCAAAATGTTATGTTTCCTCAAAAACCTAATGAGAAAAGATAGAGACAGATGGAGTTCAATTGGCTCATTTTCTGCCCAGCTGCCTAGATGAAAAATAAAGACGCACTGACCCTATGCTTCTGTATGCTAAACTGTTCAAACATTCAGTCTGCGTTAGTTAGCCATTATGCCAAGGTTGAGTGGCCAGTATCTAGATTAGCAGACACTATTCACCTGGCTGTCCTTTTTGTTCTCAGTTTTTAATGTGAAGAAAGAGGGTTCTAAAAATAGAACAAACCTTTGCAACTGGCTTGCGTTCCTGAATATGCAATTAGATCACTGAAAAGTGACAAAATTATATCACATTTAATTGT
This sequence comes from Cryptoprocta ferox, assembly GCA_028646485.1. NCBI lineage: Eukaryota > Metazoa > Chordata > Mammalia > Carnivora > Eupleridae > Cryptoprocta > Cryptoprocta ferox. The sequence goes on from CM053570.1 coordinate 38,278,682, forward strand.
AGTTCAAAAACTATACATATATATATGTATTGTTTGTACACTTTGCCCCTTCTAGACCCTCCCAATTTTTAAAACTCTTGGCTGCAAAAAAAAGGTGTCTCTTTGTCCTTTAAAAACTAGACAATCTGAAGATTCTTCTCATGTTGAAGTAAAATGGGAAATCATTTCCATTTCTATGGGGTAATTCAAGCCTCAATGATTTAACTTCAACTCTCTTTATGGTTTAATATTGTGTATGTGTGTGTGTGTGTGTGTGTGTGTGTGTGTGTGTGTACATTTTGTGGGGCTCCTTCCTACCATTATTTTAATTGGCAGTAATTTTGTCTGAGACAAATCTTCTTTCCTAAAATCATCCATAAAAGCCTGACCTTCCCAATCTTCCTGATTCAATGGCTCCTTATAGCATGTCACTTAGGTTCTCTTCACACCCCAAGGCTTTACCTGTCTCTTGACTCTACATCCACCTCTCTGCCTCCTCATTTATTTGTGGTAAGATTAGAAATTTGTCAAATTCATAAAATATTTTGTCTATGGGGTGATTTTTGCATGAGTTTCCAATATACACAGTTAAAACATTTCACAGAAAACATCCCAGCTTCTGTGAAAAATCTGAATATCTAATAACATGTATTCTACCAAGCAACCGTTAACTGGAGGTGATAGGGAATGTATCATTCAGGGGCAAGTGAGAGGAGAGCAACCATGAGAGTTATTTGCCCAAGAAGAATTTAATATGGAAATTATTAGCTAGTAGCAAGGGGTAAACTACTGAGGGGTGAAGACGAGAAACCTAATGTATACAAAAATAGCATCTGTGTGCAGCAGCCACTATCCTAGGAAGGGGACAGAGTGCCCACAGAAGAAACAAATCGAAAGAGAGCACCCCCACCCCCATTCCCTAGGTTTCTGACTGGAGAGGGTATGACCATGGCAAACTGAGCAGAGAAGTTCACAGAGGTGCCAAGAATAGGGTTGGAAACAAAACTGCCTGTAGACTGCCAGCAGGGCTTGCTAGGAGGCCACCCACCGTGGTGCCAGGAAAACCTTGCTGGAGAAGTTCCACTGAGCGTCCGGCACACTGCTGGCCGTCACCCACTGCAGGGGCAAGAAGGAAAATTACATCTTAGAACCTTGGAGAGATGCCTATTCCTCCTGCAGTGTCATCAATGCTCCCTCCCGTCAAGTTAAGGTACTGTGCCAGCTGGCACGAGACAGGTTAACAGGCACCAGCCCCAGTTTCCGAGGCAGGACAGCAGACGGTGGATTCAGAATGGAGAGACCCTGAACTGACAACAGGCACAGAACACAGAGCCTCCTTGAGTATGAGAGGAGGCATTTGAGTTTATGGCCATTGACGCAAAATATCAGCAACTCACTCAGTATGGGTTTCATGTCACTAAGAAGGCCTCCTAGAGACTGGAGACTCTGAAGCTCAATAAGCAAACACGTAGAATTACCAACACTGCCGACATGTAGGACTCCATCTAAAATAAGGCAAAGAGTATGAAAAGCATGAACCCACTATATATTTACCTAAATGTATTGCTTTGCTGTTGCATGCTGAGATACCCAGCGTGAAAAGAATTACATTGAAGTGAGACGTGTTTTGATAATCTGACCATAGTTCTATGTTAGCTACAAAGACACTACCACCATTTTCTTATATACTTGGATACCTTTCCAAGAAATTTTTAAAACCTATATTTTTGTGCTCTTCAAGTTGTTTTTAACACTTTAATCAAAAACATTTGTTCCATCTTCATTTCAACTCGCCACTACACCATCTACTCTCAAATCTTATCAAACGTTCCCTGAAACCAGGCTCGAATGAAGGTAAGTGATTTTGATATTGCTTTCTCTTTCCTTGGATTCTTTGGATGAAAGGAGACATCAATTAAAATGGGTATTTAAGAAGAATAACTAATTTTTTTGGAGCTGCTTAGGGACCTTCAAGAAAATGAAATGTGAAGTCTTTGAAACTATTCTGAGGAGAAGGCTTGTAACTTTTGCCTGTGGCTTCTAACCATGGTTTATAGGCTTTTGAACCTAGAAAAGCAATGATCCTGTTTCTTCTATATATTCAGAAAACTTAACTGGATTGATTTTCAATAGATATGAACTTTCGCCTGTGCCTCTAGAGAATCTTGCAGGTACTGATAACAACTTGGCAAGGTATCTATCATTTACACATGAGCAAGTCAAAATAATACCAAAGTACCACACTTCTATAAAGTAAACTAGAATTCCCCCGGGACTTTAAGTAGCATGCATACTTACCTCACAGCACCATCCTTACTGACTGCAGGTGCCTTTGACAGGTTCAACATGTGAAAAGAGAGTTTTAACCATCTAGAAATACCAGGCACACGATTTCTGCCTAAGAGTTACATGAAATAATCTATTTCCTTCTCATGTTTCCTAAGTTTGGTTGATAAATACTAGATCATTTTTTTCTGAAGACAATATTTACTATGTTTTGTTTGATTTTATATCCAACACACACACATACACACACACACACACAATATAAGGAATGGCTTTTCCTGAGTATCAGTGTACCAAAGTTGCAAGATAAAATTTTGAAACACTGTAAACATTAAGTATCTATAACAATATCTATTTTCTCTTTTTTCAATTTAAGTGTGCTCTTAAAATATAAATAATTTCAGTTCCTTTTTGTGAAGGAAAGCAGATATAATGAGAGCATTTTCCTTTGTAAAAGAAAAATAATTCGTGTAGCTCTAAGAAATATACTGCATGTTATTGGGAACTTAGTATTTTTAAGAAAAGATACAGAAGCATAAAAATATATCTAAACTTCAAAAGCCCTTGTGACAGCATGACTGGTGTTATATAACCTTCCTTGATCTCCCATAAATAAAGAATCATTTCTGCAAACCTTAGAGGTAAGAGCTGGAAGGTTTAAATTTTAAAAGTGTTCATTTTAATGAAAACTCTGAGAAAACATAGGGAGTGTGGGGGATTAATGGGAGATTCGGTTTTATGTTGCACTCCGTACTGGAGTTGTGGCTCCTCGCCAACGGGTAAAGAGCACCTGTCAGGTATTTATTTAGTTAAAACATTCTAACCATTATTTAGCTCATTTATTAAGTATGTTGGCCGGTCTCTGGGGCTGCATAAGACATTTTTAAAACTATTGTCAGGGTAATAGTGCCAATGGAAATTCAGTGTTTGAAGGAAGCTACAGCATAATATCCCTGAACTTCTTTAACGGGTTTCCTCGAGGACTTGTAAAGCTCCCTTGTATAAATGTACTACTTGCATTAACCTATAAAGAGAAATGTTTGGCTTGCATCTCTTAAAAAAATAGGCATATGGATGGCAAATTTGGATGCTGTTATAAATTGGGGTCATGTACTCAGACAGATAATGAAATGAATATTATCATTTTGCACTTAATCGAGATTGTAGAATTATTGAAAACAGAGAGGGGAGAGAGAGAACCCAAGTGATGGTATATAAATATGGTCTCTGATAATCAGGCTTCTTACTATTGATTCATTTATTTTTCCACTTTCTTTCTCTCAACTATTTTACAACCTATTTTCTCTACGTAAAATTCAATAGACATGTGAGATAAGCCAAAAAGTTTACAGTTTAGATTTAGGATATCCACTTGCTTTTAAATGTTTATTTATTTATTTTGAGAGAGACAAAGACAGAGACAGAGAACAAGGGAGAGGCAGAGAGAGAATGAGAGACAGAATCCCAAGCAGACTGTCAGTGCTGTCAGCGCAGAGCCCCGTGTGGGACTAGAACCCAGGAATCATGAGATCATGACCTGATCCGAAATCAAGTCTGACACTTAACCAACTGAGCCACCCAGGCACCCCTCCACTTGCTTTTACAATCCAGATGTGTAATAATTAAATTTAAACCAAGTACAGTAAAATGGAAAAAGACATTTTCAAAAATATATTTGGGAATGGAATAAATGAATAAACAAATCTTAACCTTCAATCAGAATTTTTTACTATATACTTATTTGTGTTGTCCTCTATGGAGGATGATTCCACTTCAATCCTCTAATGTTTCGGTCACTACACTAATATCAAGGCATTATATACACTTGCATGGGAAATGAGTACCTCATACCTTGTAGTCACTCAGTAAGTATTTGTAATTAATCAGAAGAAGAAAAACAAATAGCGTGAGTTCAGTCAGGTGAAAACTCTATATCTGTTTCAAGTTCAGATCTTTAACTGTACCCCAGGCAACTGCATACATTCCTTAAATTCAAAATGTCCTCAAAATACATTGTTATCCTTCCCTTCAGTCGGGTTCCTCCCCTGCCTTTTCCTTCACCTCTGTCAGTGAATAGAATTGTATATACCCAGTAAAAATGTCATCCAGCTTAGAACCGACAGAGACATCATCCACTTGTTCAGTGTTGGCCACCAGTCTCTACTCCAGATGCACCCTCTCATCATCTCTCACCTTGGTTACTGCCTCTGCGGGTTAGTAATTCTTCCTGACTGTAGTTTTGTTCTTTCTTAACATTTTCTCTACGGTACAACCAAAGCAATCTTTCAGAAATACAAATCAAAGTAAGACACATTTCCTTTTAAATATTTTTTTAATTCCTATTACTCACCAGCTAAATCCTAAACTCATTTGTGCCCCATGGAAGATCCTTCAAGAGCCAGCCCTCTCTCAGTTTTCTACTTCAAATCTTCCCTTTCCCTCATACTTACCAAATAACCCCTTAGAACTCCTTTTTATACTTTCCCTGGTACAATGTGACTTCCCTTAACTCACTGCCACCACCCAGTTAGCCCTCTGTTCTTGGAAACCCCTTCTTGCTTCTCCTCCCATCCAACCTTGCTAATTTCCACATCATGACTCAGCTCAACATCACCTACTCAAAGGAATGTGTTTGTAACTTCTGATAACCCAGGTGCTTTGCCACGTGCAAGTTTAGCACAGTGTACAGAATTCTATCTTAATTCTCATCTATAGATAGATTAATAATTTTCCCTTGCATATAATTATCTCTAGATTGCAAGCTCTGAGGATATGGAAAGAATTAGTCATCTGTGTATTCTTGGTGCCTATGATTGCTTGATGTATATGATACGCATGTCATAGGAAAGTTGCAGCTGACGTCAAGTACAAAGGAATAAAGAGCAGAAGGAAGGATGGGATGGAGTGTGGGAAGGAAGGAAATAGCCTCTGTTTCTTCATTAGTTAAATAAAGTGATTGAATATATTACCCACCTAATAAAATTAATTTATTGATTGATTTCACCTAAGGCTCTTAATGCTCTATCCCCCAATTTCCCAAAATGCTGCAATAAATACTTTGGAAATAAATTTGTTTCTCCAGTGATGCTCAACATCTATCCCTCATTAGTAATTTTAATGCATATTGAAAAACATTTTTCTCTCAAGTGTACTAAGAAATAAGAACTAGTGATATTCCTGTTTCAAAGACAAAGAGCTGAGTCACACACAACCTTCCTTGAGTTCAGTGGTTAAAGCCAGGTATTCTGATGTTTACTTCTTTATTGCCTAAGACCTAACTGCATTCTCTCAGCTTTCTCCTTCTCCCTCTCTCTCGCCACAAGGCTTCCATTGTGGATGTAGCCATGGTTATTTATTTGTATAGTAATAGTGTTAACAGAAAAATAATTAACATATGCCAAGACCCGACTCTATCACAATCACAACGTTGTTGTCCTTATAAGCACCATCTCATCAAAAAATACAAAAATCCTATGACATAAATGGCATTATCACTATTTGAGTGATGAGGTGAAATCAATCTCTATCTTAACAGCTAGCACCAGGATTTGACTTAGGAAGGAAACTTACTTTAATAAGCTAAGAGACCCTAAAAGAATGGGTGGTGGCAGGAGCCCAGGTAACAAAATATGAAAGTAGAACTTTCTCTCATAAAAGACAGGAAGAGGTAAGTGTAAGTCTGTGCTGCTCTAACAAAATGCCACAGAGCAGCTTATGAACAACAGAAATTTATTTCTTAAAGTTCTGGAGGCTGGAAGTCCAAGATCAGGATGGCAGCATGGTTGTATAAAGGCTTTTTTTCATGCACCGTGTGTGTGTGTGTGTGTGTGTGTGTGTGTGTGTGTGTATTATTGATATAGTACCATCATATAAGCAGTAAGTGTTTTATGAGGTAAGAGATTAGAATAGTTAGTGTATATTTAAAAGTTACTGCTCTATGTTGGTTGCTTAGAATTTTTATTGACCTGTTCTCTGTACTGAAAGTTTATGTTCTCCCAAAATTCATAGGTTGAAACCCTAATCCCCAAAGTAATGTTATTTGGAAGTGGGGACTTTGATGAAATTGATGACATTGTAAAAAAAGAGGAAGAGACCGGAGATGTCTCTCCCTTTCTCTCTCTCTCTCTCTCTCTCTCTCTCTCTCTCTCTCTCTCTCTCTCTCCCCTCTCCTCTCTCTTCTGTCCTCTCTTGAGCATGCACCAGGGATCATGTAAGGACATAACAAAAAGAAGGCCAACGGCAAACCAGGAAGAGCATCCTCACAGATCTGTCAGCACTTTGATCTTGGACTTCCCAACCTCCAGACCTGTGAGGAATAAATATTTATTGTTCAAACCACTCAATCCATGGTATTTTATAATAGCAGCTTGAACTGACTAGGATAGCCTTTAAATACATAAATATAAATATAAATAAATAGATATATCTCAGGCATTTGAGCTAATTATATTCTTTAAATAAATTACATAGATTGACCCAAAAATCTGATCCATTAAAATTAGACATTTATGAGCTATTATTGTGCCTCACTTCCTCCAACCTTTAATATTGCATATGTTAAGAGTAAATCAAAACTTAAGTATTTTTAACAATTCAAAATGGACAAAATGTGACTTGCTTTAAAAAGAATATAATCCAAAAAAAAATAGAAAAATCCATACATTAAGTAATAATCATAGAGCACCATAGTATTTCAGACAAATTTGAGAAGTAAGATTTTTTAAAAGAGAAGGTTGGAGCACTGTAATATATCATTGCTACAGGCTACAACTAATATTATCTTAGTGATTCCTATTGTGAAAAGGTTTTATGTGTCTCATGATAAACTATAAATTTCATTATGTCGAAACTCTGTCTGAGGCTGTGTTAGTCAAGGCTCTCCAGAAAAATGAAACCAATAGGATCTATCTGTATATATACAAAGAGGTTTATTTTAAGAATTTGGCTCCTGTGTCTATTGAGGCTGGCAAGTCCAAAATCTGCAGATTGGGCTGGCAGACTGGAGTCCCAGGGAAGAGCTGATGCTGGAGTCCAAGTCTGAAGGCTTTCTGCTGCAAAATTCCCTCTTGCTTGGAGCAAGTTCGTCTTTTGTTCTGCTCAGGCCTTCAACTGATTGAATGAGGTTTCATGGGGTTATGGGGTGCAATCTGCTTTACTCAGAGTCCATCAATTTAAATGTAAATCTCATCCAAAAATACCCTCACAGAAATCTCCAGAATAATATTTGACCACATATCTGGGCACTGTGGCCCAGCCAAGCTGACATATAAAATTAAATGTCGCATAGGCTAGCAGCAATTGCATAGTGGCTCTTCTGTAAATTATAGTAAAATTGGAACATGAATTTACTATATAATCATTTCTTCATATGTGGTAAGAAAACACAATTAGCCATATGGTAGACATGGTTAACTATACTTTATGCTAATCTCTGTCTTCTGTTTGGCTCACCTAATTAACTCTGCACTGTACTCCAGACACGACTTTTCTATAGAAAGCCTTTGGGGAATCTTTTGAATAAACTTTGAATACCAAAGAGAGGCAGATGAGCAACAAATAATTGAATACCAAAGAAATCAAAGCGTTAGGTTTTTTTTTCCTAAGAAGAGGAATTTGTGATATAAAGACCAGTGATTCTTTAACAGTTATCCAGTCCTTTGCATACATGTATGGATGTATTCTGTACTCTTCCTAGGTGCACAAAATCATTGAAAGAAATCATAATCATCAGATGGAAATGTATTAACCCATATGTACAAAACAAAGTGTTTTATCAGCCAGTTTACTGGGAAGCATTTTAGATGAATCAGTTACTCCTTACTCAACCAGTTTGCTAGGATTTTTTGTTTTGCTTTGTTTTGAATTAGTTTAAAACTATTTTTTAAACTTTTTTATTAGAAAAATTTCAAACACACATAAAAATAAAGAATAGTATAATAAATCTTCTTATACCCATCACCCACATGATCAATCTTGTTCATGTATACCCCCCTCCTTCTCCCACCAACCTAGACACCATAACATCGATAGTATGCCTGTATACATTTCTAAAAGACAAGAATAACTTTCCCCAAAGAGATCATGATATAATTATTATCAAGTTAGCATTATTTTTTTAATATTCTCAAACCTGTTCCAATTTTTTTTCATTTTGCTCGTCTACTTGTTTGTTTGCTTGAAAAAGAATCTGAACAGAGGTGCCTGGGTGGCTCAATTGGTTAAGCGTCCAACTTCAGCTCAGGTCATGATCTCATGGTTAGAGGGTTCGAGCCCTGTGTCGGGCTCTGTGCTGACAGCTAGCTCAGAGTCTGGAGGCTGTCTTCAGATTCTGTATCTCCCTCTCTCTCTCACTCTCCCCTGCTCACGCTCTCTCTCTCTCTGTCTCAAAAGTAAATAAAACATTTAACAATTTTAAAAAAGTATCCAAACAAAGTCCTCTATCTGCATTTGATTGATTTGTCTCTTACGTCTCTTTTAATCTATAAATTCCACTCTTTTCTTTATTTTGCAGTTTATTCGTCGGTGAAACTGGTCATTTCTCTTGTAGAGTTCTTATGTTCTAGACTTTGGTAGTTGAATCTCCTTGATGTTGTTTAATGTGTTTCATTCTTTATATTACTCGTAATTCAGTCATGATATTTGATTTGTTTCAGGTTCAATCTAGACAAAAACACTTCATTGAAGGTGTATACTTTCATCAGGAGACAAATGAGGTCTACTTCTCGCATTTTCTTGTGTTTGTAGCTACCGATGATCATTCCTAAAGCTATTATTTTGTTAGGGGCAAAATATTCAATAAACTTGATTTTCCACTAGATATAGAACTTAATTTCTGCCACCAAGCCCTTGTATCCACACAAGAGAACATATGTCATTAAGATATGGTGATTCATTCTTTTATTAAACAGAATGCACTGAAATCTTACTAAGTGGAGGGCACTGTGCTAAGCACTGTGTATACAAATGGCTATGATACAACCACAGCTCTTAATTAGCCAATAGGCTGTATAATGAACTAGACGCATAGACAAATGTATTAAAAAAGACAATCACCATCTAGATAATATGTAAAAGGAGAAAGGGCAACTTAATGGATAAATAACCAACTGATAGGCAATTTTTGAGATTATTGCCCTGTAAATAATCTCTAAGATACACTGTGTGGTTTTTATTTAAATAGTTTTAAAAATTTAAAGGTAATTTGACTATTTCATAAAAAATAAAGTTATTTAAATGGCCATATATTGATCCAACTGTTATTATTTTGTTGACTGGGATTTATGCTTCTATTTTTATATAGTTAAAATCTTAATATATGCATCTCTAATATCCTGCTTCCCTCCCCGCAAAAAACATTTCATATACTAAGTATTACCCATTTTGCCAGTATCTTTAGTACTATCGTTTTAGTTGACTAAATAACTGATATCCATTTCTGTGAATTAATCATATGTCAACCAATAAATTTTTGAATGTATATTCATTTATTTTCAGAGAGAGAGAGCAGGAGCAGGCAGAGAGAGAAAAGGAGAGAGAGAAAGAATGCAAAGCAGATTCCATGCTGTCAGCACAGAACCTCACACAGGGCCCAAACCCACAAGCCATGTGATCATGACCTGAGCAAAAAACAAAGAGTCGGACACTTAACCAACTGAGCCATCGAGGCACCCCTCATTTTTTGTTGTTGTGTATGTGTGTCAACTCCAGTTGCTCACTTTTATACATAATATTGAAAGAAATATCTTCAGGGGTGCCTGGGTGGCTCAGTCAGTTGAATGCCTGACTTCAGCTCAGGTCATGATCTCGCAGTTTGTGGGTTTGAGCTTTGCGTGGGGCTCTGTGCTGACAGCACGGAGTCTGCTTGGGATTCTGTGTCTCACTCTCTCTCTGACCTTCCCCTGCTCATGCTCTTTCTCTCTTTCAAAAATAAACATTAAAATATTTAAAAAAGAAAAAAATCTTCATGTATATAAATATTTTTTTCACATTTTCTATCACTTCCCTTTGAGACATAACCGGAAGAAAAATACTTAAAGCAAATTTTTAAGCTTTTATTCTATTTCTCGCTATGTATTTCCAAGAACATTCAGAAAAGTAATTTTCACTTATTCACACAATGTCAGTTTCACCTTAATTTATTTAGTTGCAGACAGTATTGTATTGCAAAGAATTTGCTAGTTTGAGAGGCAAGAATAGTAAGCAAATTAAATAAATAAGTACTGCTGTCTTAATTCCTGTGTTTTTGAGGAAAACCTCCACACCCATGTTTCTCAAATTCATTTCCTTTTTAAATATATATCGTCTTTAAAGCAGCAAACACACACATACCCTGAAACTCAGCTCTGCCACCCTTCCCTTGAGGAAATGCTGATAGTGAGCTGAGAAAATATTTTTTGAATTGTAGTGTCTGATGCTTATACCATAAAAATAAACTATTTTTGTATTTCAAATACAAAATTCAAGAGTAATATATTACATATATATTAAAGGCTTTTTTCAGGTTATATCTACACGCACACATAATTAAAATATTTACTCCATGAGATAGAGCCCAGAGTTTTAAGAAAATGGCTTTTAGTATATAGGCAATCTCAATTTAAAATCTACATCTGCTACTTATCAGGTTTGGGCATCGGTAATCTCTGTTTCTTCATCTGTAAAATGGAAGCAAGGATACCTAAAATCAGTCTTGTAAAGACTATATGAGACATATTAAATTGTCCACTACAATGTCTTTCACTAAATGAATGGCAGCTTTTTTTTCTTTCTTTCCATAAGCCAATTTCCTTTGTAAAGACAAAATAAGAAAGACAAAAGTTATAAGCCAATGCTTTAAGGATAAAACCCCATTTTACTGAAAAGTTTCTAACTCTACTTCACTGTCTACCAGTATTATTTTAACATGTATCTTACTTTTCAGAATTTTTCATCTTTATGGGAAAGAATATATGAAATACTAACAACTATTGTATACCAAATTTGAGCCACTTACTTAATATATTTGACTTACCTAATCCTAAAATATTTGGAGAAGGAATAAGGTTTTATGTCTTCTTTTTTATAAAGAGGAAAACCAGGATTCAGACATTTTACACAATTTCTATGTTTCTACAATGAGTAAAATTGAACCTAGTCTGTGTGACCCAAGGCCTTGGCCATTTGCTCTGTCATTTCCCAGAGTAACAAAGAAATGGGATACTGTTGATATACCTAAGAGGCATATCCAGAGGCTTTTGGATGTTAGGGATGCTTTGCCACTAATCCCTGGTCTGGCTAGCATCCAGACATTAGAAAGGTCTAATATAAATATCCCTTTCTCAAGGAAGCCCTCCTTTATCCCAACTGCCAACTCTCTACCCAACCAGGACATTGTTATCTCCATTACTGTCTCTTTCCTTCCTAATTAGCGATTTCTACATTTAACAACTCTTTTATTTTATTTTTTAAATTTTTTTTAATGTTTATTTTTGAGACAGAGAGAGACAGAGCATGAGCAGGGGAGGGGCAGAGAGAGAGGGAGACAGAGAATCTGAAACAGGCTCCAGAGGCTCTGAGCTGTCAGCACAGAGCCTGACTTGGGGGTCGAATCCACGAACTGCGAGATCATGACCTGAGCTGAAGTTGGACGCTTAACTAATTGAGCCACCCAGCCGCCCCTAACAACTCTTTTAATAATTATGTGTTTAATACTTATATCAACCACCAGATTATTATAAAATCCAGGATAAAACAGGGTATAATTATCTCACTTAGCACTCTATCCCTGCTCTCTGATATGTGCCAGGTGCTATATAAATAATTGTTGAATGAACATATATAAAGATATATACAATCATATTCTTCTTATGTTGCATGTCTTTTTAAAATGTTTATTTATTTTAGAGAGTGAGCCAGGCAGGCCTGTACTGTCAGCATAGAGCCCTAGGTAGGGCTCAATCTCAGGACTGTGAGATCATTACCTGTGCCAAAATCGAGTCAGATGCTTAACCAACTGAGCAACTCAGGGAATTGAGTTATGGGAAACAGACAAGAATATTTGGGTGCCACTGCCCTATAGTATTAGTTTAGCTATACACAGATTCAATGAGATAGATGAAAAAAAAATGCAAACTAAGAAGTAATATCCCTTAACAAACTTGGTTTAGAGGTGCTTGAAGAGTACTGATTTTTTTTTCATGTTATTGATGCCACTGTGAGTTATGAGTTAATTAAACTCTATTTTCTTTCTTTTCATGGTTTGATTTTAGAGTGGCTACAAAGCAATGACATAATCAGATTCAATGTTATCTGTCTCATGGCAACATGCAAAAGAAAAAAATATGCTGAATACTTTTCAGTTATGGCTGATGAGAAGAAAATTAACAAAAATTAAAACCCTATTATTATCTGGCTTAGAAAGAAACCACTAATTGACCTCCAAACATATTTAAGAATTTAGCAGTACGGCATATATTAGCAAGGCACAATGCATAATAATTTTTTGAAATATTCAAACAGCACATTTAAACTCTTGAGGGTATGGCATTGTCTCTAATAATATGTCTTAAGTTTTATCCATATTAATAGGTGAAGTTTCATTCTATCAGTTGTATATACTTTCACGTTCATATTGTCAATAATAAACAGAAACCAAAACAAAACCAAAAAAAACTTAACTGCTGAAAGCCTATTACAGTGGATTAAGTACCAGCCTTCCAGCCAGGAAATCCAACTATGATAGCCTACTTTGTGCCCTTAGGCAAGTTTTGACTTGGGCATTAGATTTCTTTTCTACTAAATGAGAAGTACTGTCTTCTTAGCAATACATACATACATATAAGTTTGACAGAGCTCTAGTTCAAAAGTTGAAAACTGGTGACCTTTGGGCCAAATGCAGTCTACAAAGGTGTTTTCTTTGACCTTCACAGTATTTTAAACATTTTTTAATAGCTGCCAAAATTTAAAAAAAAATAGAGGAAAAAATGGAAGATTGCTTAAAATGTTTAGATTTAAGTCTGAAAATTTGGAAGACATGGCCTCACTGAGCCAGTATGTGGGCACATTATCTGAGATTGAAGACCTGAATAGCCCCTTTTAGATGGGTTATTTGCCATTGTCTCCATTAATTTGTTTTCCTCCTTATACTAAATCAAAATGTTAGGTAGCAATCATCAAACCACTTTTTTCCTCTATCTTTACAGTTTGTTTTTTTTTGTAAATCCTTACTGCTAAACTGTTTACTTGGGTCACATTTCAGTTTTCTACCCCTGCTTTAATTGGAGGGCTACAGAATGTAATACAATCAAATCCTGCTATGATTTATGATTCATTCCGCAGAGAAAATCTAAGTTTCACATAGACAACTATGAGTTGATAACTCATAACCCAATGGAATATCATCATTTTGTGTGTGCCTCCAACATCTTGAGACACAGAGTTCTTATTCCTGCTTTTCTGGATTTATGTCTATTTATGTCTAACGCAGTGCCCTTCATGAGTCTTATTTTCTAGGGTAATATTCCCCACCCTCTTCATCTAAATCCTTCTCTACTAGACCCCAGAACAGTGTTCCTTATCAGATAACTTGAAACATGCAACTTGCACGTTAGTGACCTTTACAATAAACATTCACATTCCCAGGCCAACAATCCAACAGTGAACCAACTTCAGTTCAAAACCTAGGGAGAAATGTTGCCATCTAAACATGAAAGAGTAACTCTAAAGCTGAAAATTTCCTTTAGTGAGTTATAGATATTTCCCAGGTGCTCAAAGCACATCACAAAGGCACATACCTCTTCTATCTAGAAGTAGGGCTTTTTGTGTCTTTAAAGTGAAAAAGTAAAGCAAAATATTTTGTTTGAAACATCCATATCATTAACATAAGCTTTGTTTAAATGGCCAGAATTATCTTGAGGAACAAATCAGTTCTCTTCATTTGTATACACACTGTTCTATAGAACAATTAACTATTAGAACTGAAAGAGACACCTTAGATGTCTTCTGGGCCAAGCCTCTCATTTTATCCATGAGGTAAGTGAGGTTCATGGAGGTTAAGTGCTTTGCTGACAATCATTTAGTCTAGCAGAAACCAAGGTCTTGACTTCCAGCCTGTGTTCCTTACATTGTGCTACCCAACTTCTTAATGAATGTGAAGAAAGATGTATATAGTTCAATCATCTCTCCATTGACAGACTGACGTTATGAAAAGAGAGAAGGCCACATTCCTTAACACTGTGCAGAGAGTTCTATTAATATTATCCCTTCCGTCAAAGGGAATACTGGCGGCTTGAAATTATAATAGCAGATCTCATCTTAGTCTACCTCTTCTTCCTTTACTGTGAATGAATGAGAGCTTCAGATTAGTTTATTTTAATTAAAATTTAATTGAGTAAGGACAGGATTAAAGCATACCTTGGAAAAAAAAATAAAAGATTCTTTATCAATTGCCATGTATTTTTTTTTCCCCCAGAGAATTCTGTTTCTTGTAGTTAATAGGAGGAAAGGGATTGTTTTCTAGGACTAGTAACAGGAACAGATGTGCTTTTCAAGGTTGGCGCTTTTCTAAACTCTTTAAATAAAAGCTGAAAATTCATATGAATCTCATTAAGTGTAAATATGCTTGTCTTAAGTAAACTTTCAGCTGTTACCTTGAAGTTGAAATAGACTTCTGAGTTTAACTAGTTAATAAGGGCTTGATTGGAGTAACTTAGATTTTAATTTTCATTTTAAGGTTATAAAAATGTAAAGAAGTATCAGCTTCATGTTTAATTGGATCCTTCAAAATGCCATGCTGACTGGTCTGTTATTTGATCCATTTGCTTTGAAACTCCAATGTATTTAGAGATGGATGTTTGCTTTTGTTGCTTTGCGGTGTTTCTTTCCTGTATTTTTTTTAATTACCTTGCTTGTTTTAGGCTAGTAACATGGTGCTGTATCATTCCTATTAGTGTTTGCAAGTTGAATCACAGAAGTGTCACAGATTCTGACAGTAAATAATTAAAGTATTTAAATAAACTTGTGTATATGCTACAGTTCTCTGGTTGAACAAATTTGTAGAGCAAGATTTTATTCTGATCTATAATTATAGCTGCCAGTGACTGGCATGATCCTTACTGAGTCACATTAATTTACACATTAAGCAGCCATCTGTAGAAATTTTCATAGTACCTCGTCTGCAGTGCTGTGTATCACATGGGAATTCTGAAACTACCCTGCCCACTAAGAAGCTTTTAACACCACCGTTGTAGACATACAGCTATGAACAAATTTTTCCAGACGTCTATTTATTATTTTTTTTATCTTATTACAAGGTTGCCTAATGATCCAAGAAAAGTGTTTGGACCCCTAATGTCACAACAATTGGTAAACTGAGAATGTTCTTTGTATTTTCCTTCAAAAAAAAAAAAAGAAATGTCCTTGGTCCTATATTGAATAACTTAACAAGGCCCGTGGAGCAGAACAAAGTTAATATTACTTTCTTTGAAAAAGATAAATATCCTTAGTATATGGACTACACTTGCAAACTGTATTCTAAATCTATCAGTATTTTTTGTTAAAGGAAAAATAAAATGAGACTCTGTTATTACTATATAAGGCTGATCTAAAAAAAGGTAAAATTATTTTAAGGTCTATAACAGAGATGTTAACAAAAGGGGTGAAAGGTATTTTAGACACCAGATTGTTAATTTATATAATGTTGTTTAAATTAAAAACATCATCCATGCAAAAATTATTTGAAAATTGTAAGTGAACATTGCATTATTTTTAGCAATAGTTCATTTATGGTACATTAAACAATTAGGAAAAACTAGCTCAAATTATTCAGAGCTGCTCAAATACCATTAACTTAAAGTGCTCCTAAAATATAAAAACTTAAGCCTCTGTAGTGAACACTGGTTGCCTGTGAAGTTCATGGCTGGGGAATATATTTCAGATTTGTGATTTACCCATTTCTCTTTTAGCTAGAGACCTAGTATTATATTTACAAAGAAGAAAAGAACATATCAAAAAGAAAGCCCATTAATAACACAAGCAGAAAATAGTGGTTTTAACTATCTAGTTGAGGGTAGAAATATAGGGTAGAGAATCCTAAACATTTAACTTTTAGCATTTTAAAGAGTGATTTCCCATTTATACTTAACATGATAATTCCCCTTCCTACAAATCATTTTAATTTAGCGAACCACTCAGTGTTCCCATAAAGAAATGGAGAATCTAACACAGAAAAAGGACTAAGAAAAGAGTTTCCTAAGGAAAATAGTTGGGCAAAAGAGGGAACTCTCATAGCATGTCTGCACTACATCATTTGACCAGGATAGGACATGAGTAATAACACTTATTTGGGTCTAGTCATGAATTGCTTTCATAATGTGTACTTGAATGATACCATAGCAGGTAGGAGCCCAGCACTCTAGCTGGTGCAGATGAGCTTGATTCCTCATGGAGCACTGGCCATACAAACTCTGGAACAATCTGCCCTGTAGCCATGCTGATTTTCTATTTGGGTCTTTCCAGCTCTACAGGATAAACAGACCTGTAGAGCAGATGTCTTTTATTATTCATACCAACACTGGAAACAGTTGATGAATCTCAAACAAATTTGCCTACTTTTTTTATTAAACCCCAGGAGACAGGTGCCTGGGTGGCTCAGTCAGTTAAGCGTCCGACTTCAGCTCAGGTCATGGTCTCAGTTCATGGGTTTGAGCCCCGCGTCGGGCTCTATGCTGACAGCTCAGAGTCTGGAGCCTGCTTCAGATTCTGTCTCCCCCTCTCTCCGCTCCTCCCCACCTCAAGCTCTGTCTCTCTCTCTCAAAAATAAATACACATTAAAAAAAAGTTTTAAACTCCAGAAGACAAAGCGTATGGAATCTTTTATGTTTCATACGCTGAAGGTCTTAACCAAGACTCACAGGTCATCTGATCAAGCTTATAAGTTACTTTGTTTTTGTTTTTGTTTTTTTTTCCAGACTTTTGTTTGCTTGTTTGCTTCTTATAAGAAGAGGAGCAAAATAGAAATATCTCCTAGTCTGTCAACTCTAGATATTACTTGAGTACACCTAAAATATGTCGTACTTTTCATAATTTCAAGATAGCAATTCACTATCAAACCAATCAAGTATAGAAATTAAACTCTTGATTGGTAAAATTATGTACCAATCAAGTATATAATTAAACTATAAGTTAGTTTATAAACAACAAATGTCAAATGGTGAGGAATCAGATTGAAGCATGGACCTCATATTGGTTTATAAGCATTGTGCTATTTCTCATTAACATCCCCTCTCCTCTAGGAAAATTGTTCCACTGTAGATCGTGATTAAATCTAGGTGGTGTGGATATTGTTTCTATTCTTATTTAAATAAAATAGATTCCCAAACTTAAAGCTGAAGAAGTAAATTTACATAATCTATTATGTCATCTATTCTATAATGCTATTATAATCTGCTAATCAATGGAAGACATATTATATGGTCAATTTGGCCTGGTGAAGCCAGATAATTCTCTAGGATAGATAAGATCAATGGCAGTAGGGCATTTGGCCATCTTCCCAAATTAAAAAAAAAAAATAGTTCATCCTCTTTGTGGGCAAGAAGAGAATACCCCTAAGGAACAACAATTTTCAGCGATCTTTTCATTATATTTTCTCCTAGTACTGATGAAGTTCTTGACAAAGTAGAATGTTTACAGAAAAGATAATACCTATCGTATTTCTATTATTTTTTTTTTGTAACACTCTACCCTGTTTTTAGATGTTGTTCTTTTGATCAGAGCAGTAATGCACAGAGGAGCTTCTGGCCATGCTGATGTATTCATCTGGCTTTGAAGGTAGACCTACAGGTAGAAAGACGTGTTAACAACTCCATAAACTCTTCACTTAAAAAAGCAAAAGCAAACAAGCAAACAAAAGTCTGGAAAGCAAAAACAAAAACAAAGACAAACAAACCCCAAAACAAACAAACAAACAAAAAAACCCCTTAAGTTCCCTTTAATCCTTACTATCTTAGGAAATAAGAAAAAATGTGTAGAACCTGCTGAATAACTACGTTATCTTTTCTTGAAGAGATATTTCAGTTGAACACCTTAGAAATTACAACAAATAGCAGGTCAGAAAGATGACTACTTAAGAAAATAGCATATACTCATACTACCTATTTACTACCTCTATTAAAGTCCTGGGTCCATTTACTAGTTACTAAGGTTTAATTCCTCAAAAAAGAATTGGGAAACATGCTAAAATTTTGTATCTCATAACAGACATATTTAGAATTAGTAATAATCGTATCAACTCATTTCCAATTAAATGTTGCTAAATTATGAGTAATTAATATTGGCTTGATTTTTATCATCTTGAAGTAATCACTATAAGAAAACTCAATAGATATTACATTCAATCAAAAGCTAAAGGTGATTCCACAATTGCGCATCCAATATTCTAGGGGCTCTAGATAGAATCATGGGAGAATAAACACACTGGTAACCAACTTATCCAGTGCAAGAGGAGTAATGAATATCCAGATCCGTATAGTATTAAGATTGCAAAGAAGTCATCAACTTTCTCTCCAAACCATTAGTAAATTTTGGAGAAAAAAAAATAAACTAGTTATATTTATAGTTTAAATAAAATTTTAAAAATTATAATTACAATGGGAAAAATCCTTTTACAGTGGATAGACAAACATCACCAATCAATCAAACTGACATGGAATGGCTCCTAATGATTTACACTGAGCTACATGTGGTATGTAGCATTCTACCATAAATGCTTAATTTGAATTAAATCATGAGACAACAATTATACAAATATAAATTTTATATCTCAAAAGCAGCTGTTTTATATTCTTCATAATCTTCAATACTATAAGTGATTTTTAAAAGATTATTATTACTATCACTCTTTTAGATGAAAGGGGAGAAAATTTATAATAGTCAACTACAACATGTGATCCGTGATTGACTTTTGACTCAACACAACAACAAAATAGCTATAAAGGACATCATTAGGAACACTGAGGCCATTTGATAATGGACCACACATAAGATAACATTGTTTTATCAATTTAAAAATCTTTGAGAGTTATAATTATGCAATTACTGTGAGGATGTAGAAGAATATCCTCACACTTGTTTTTAATTCAAATTTTTCTCCATGCAGAAGTATTTAGAGTTATGGTTTATGCAACTTATTTAAAAATGGTCCAGGATTAATGTATAAGTGTATTTACATATGTGTGGATGTTTGTGTGTATGAAGAGAGTTAAAGTCATAAATGTTAACAATTAGTAGATATAGCTGGATAATATATGAGTGTTTATATTATACTATTCTATCCACTTTGCACTTGATTTGAAATGTATCAAAATAGAAAGTTGGGGAAAATACTTTTTTTCATGCAATTGTAAATTGTGGGGTCACTTCACCTCTAAACTCCAGATCATTTTTTTCAGAAGAGTATTACTGAACGCTTATACTTCTTGAACAGTCTTAACAGCAGCCATGAGTTCTGACTAATATCACTTGACAAGGTAGAGTAATTCACAATCAATTTTTAGAGTGTAACAAGTCCACAAGTTGTGAAACTGCGCTTACTGCATCTCAAATATAAAACTCCAAACAATGCAAAAACAATATGCGATAACAAAATATTGAACAACCTTTGTGCTGGTAATAAGCAAGATGGAATAGATAAATGCGTTATGTTTTTTGAGAAGCACAACATAGGCTGACATTACATGGACTCACCATCAGGAAATAAACAGCAGTAGATAGCACATGCTGAAGTGAAGATGCCAGGGGATGGTAATTCTTTTTAGGTAAAAGTACTGAGCAGCCTTTCAAGTAATAAATGAGATATAAAATATGAAGCGAACCCAATTAGAGTGTTATACCTGGTATGTAGCAAGCTGTCAAAAGATGTTTCCTGAATGAAATAATGACTCTATAAAAGAGAATACAATCAACCCACGCCATTACTCTGATTTTTTTTATGTTTTAATTCACAAGCCATACTAATAGCTATTAGTGTGGGGATTGTTTGAGTTTTCCATAAAAAATTAGGCATGGAAACTTTTTAATGCACCTGCCATCGACTCTACCTGGGTTCTGCCGGAATGCCTCAGCACGCGTTCTTTAGTGAGGGTACTTTTCCAGAAAGAATAGTAACATTAACAGAATTGGTTCAAAATGAAATTGCTGTTACTTTTCTTATCTTTCCTTAACATATTGCTTTTATTGCTTGTTTATTGAAAACTCTCTGGTGTTCAGGTAAATAATAAACATAGTATGCACTGTTACTGTTGAGTGAGATATCAGATTTTTTTTTTCTTTGGTTCAGAATTAACAGAAGAGCCTTGAGGAATCGATGTGGAAAGTTTTGTGAAACTTTCATTGCAGTTTTGTAAAGAGCTGTTCAGGGGCACCGGAATGGGCAAAGTAATTATAAACAAAATATCTAAAGCACAATAATTCTCATCTGACAGACCCTCAAATCAAATGTAGTTTCGTAGGGAATCCAGTGGAAATGCATCCTGCAGAATATTATTAGCTACTGGACTTTTTACTGTATACAAAGGGAATGCAGTAAACATCATTGAATTGCCTCTCTAAGCTGATATGTTGAGTTCTGTTATAATTAGGACATAGTGTCTTCTCCAGTGACTGAAAATTACCAGGATCATGTCTCTGCCATGCATCTTTGGCTAACTTTCCATGAGCAATTTTTGTTTTTTGGTTTTTGTTTTTTTTAATCCCTTTCCCACTAATTGCCAAGTAATTCCAGAAAGGCATCAGATATTCATAGAATTTGAAAAGAGTTTTTTGTCTAAAAGATACTGACAAATGATGCGGTTTATTTTCATATTTTTTTTTAGGTAAGAGAGTTGAGGCACAGAAAAATAAAATGATTAGCCTAGCATCTAACTAATGGCAGATTCGAGGCCAAATTCAAATCTTTGGTAGCTCACTTCAGAATCCTTATGCCTGCATTAAACTGTCTTGCATTAATACCTTCATTCCTTGAGGGTCAAAATAGTCCTCTCTTGCCTATAATGTGTTATTACTCCAATTATTAAATTTTCTAAGTACAAAAATGAAAAAAAAATTACCATTGACTTTAACTTATGTAATGTGGGATGGACTTTCACAACGAAAGGTGTGGGGAAAAAATTAAGGGATTACCAATTACAGAAATTTTCAAGCACATAATCAAGTGGAAAACTCAAATCTTAGATTTAATAAGAATAGTATGAAGTTATATTCGTCACTAAACATGATCAGATTCTATCAAATACTCTGGAAGGGAAATTAGGGTAACTGATTAATTTTTTAAAACACTTAACCTTTAAAGATGCTAACTGGGCAGTATATCTACCCTGAAAATGTCCTGGTATGAGCTAACTTGAAGTTTAGAGAGAGCTCTAAATGATCATATGCCACACAAGTTGTGAAACAAGAATATAACTGTGACAACTCAGTCTGTGGCTGTCTAATAGGAAGAAAAACTCTAGAACCTAGCCACAAGTTTGGTTAAGAAAAAAAATACAGAAAACTCATTTTTCTTGCACCAACTAGTTCTCTGAAGACCAAGTAATATGAATTCCTCTACTTCATACCTTGTCTGTGTGACCCCACCAGGCTCTTCAGAATGGTGACTACATCTTACACTTTAGTTGCACTTTACAATTTTCAAGAACATCGCATTTCGTCTTCACAATAATATTGTACAGCAGTGTAATTTTACAACTGAAGGGACTGATTCTTGATGAGGTAAAAAAATTTGTTTCAGGCACATTGCTAATAAATGAACAAAGCTGGAATTTAAAAACAGTTCTAATTAATCCAAGCCTGGGTGAAGTTTTTTTCTTTTTCTTTTTCTATCCATAGGACCACACTGTTCAGAGTGCAACAGTCATAATCCTATGCCCTTGGAAGACACCAGGGCCAGAGCAAGTAATTGCACCTATGTAAGAGCTGAGAGTCAATGTTATCAGTATCAAGTGGACAATGGTCCCATAGCAAAGAAAAGGAAACGAGCAATGGAGTGCAATTTAAATTAGAGATAAATTAGAAAATAATCTAATATCCCCTTTACTTGACTTATAACTGTTGAAGAAGGTGGATGATAATTTTAAAGTCTCTCTCTCCCTCTTTCTCTTCCAAGGTAAGCCTATAAAATATTTATCAGATATTAAAGAAATGACAATGGAGTGACCTGGGTGGCTGGCTTAGTTGGTTAAGCCTCCAATTCTTGATTTTGCCTCAGGTCATGATCTTGCAGTTCATGGGATCAAGACCTGCTTCACCTCTGTAATCACAATGCAGAATTCTCTCTCCCTCTCTCTCTCTGCCCTTCCCCTGCTCACATGCTCTCTTTCAGTCTTTCAAAATAAATAAACATTAAAAATAAGAAAGGAAATGACAATGTATATTAGTATAACTAGAGATTATAAGAGAATTTTTTAAAAGTTTAAATTTGTCCTTAATTTATTTTTATACAGTCCCCACATGTTTTTTTTTTTTTTAATGTTTATTGATTTATTTTGAGAGAGCACAAGTGCGGGAAAGGGCAAAGTGAGAGGGAGACAGAGAATCTGAAGCAGGCTCCAGGCTCCGAGCTGTCAGTGCAAAGCCCAATGCAGGGCTAGAACTCAAGACCTGTGAGATCCTGAGCCAAAGTTGCGTTGCTTAACTGACTGAGCCACGCACGCCACCCATCCCTACAGCTTTAAAATTAATGCTAGGACTAAGAGAAGAATGTAGGCTAATATAGCTATGATCCACTGATTTAACCAAGAGAAATAGGAGTCAGATTCTTATCTTTTATCTCTCTTAACGGCCATATTAAACCAGTCTCATTCACAATTCCTCTGAATTTATCTAACAACTGTTCACTCCAACTATTCCCCTGTTGGCAGGGTGTCTTAAGGCTCTCATCATTTCATTCATTAAAAATTTTAATTACTGAGAGCCTGCTATGTGCCTATGTTCTAAGCGCTTTTGAATACTGAACAAAATAGCAGATCCATACCGTAGGTTCTAGCAAGGGAGAAAAACAATAAGCATAATAAAGTAAAATATATATACATTTGAGAATGACAAATGCTTTGGGGCATACACCTGGAGCAGGATATAGAAGATTGTGAGTGCTAGGTGAAGATAGATGTTTGCAATTTTAAAGAGGGTGACCAGAAAAGTCCTCAATAAGAAGAGGACACTTGAG
Organism: Cryptoprocta ferox; assembly: GCA_028646485.1. Taxonomy (NCBI): domain Eukaryota; kingdom Metazoa; phylum Chordata; class Mammalia; order Carnivora; family Eupleridae; genus Cryptoprocta; species Cryptoprocta ferox. The sequence goes on from CM053570.1 coordinate 38,302,140, forward strand.
CCAAGATTTAAAAGCAGTGGAGAAATTAACCCTGCATTTGTGGGGCAAAGGTCCTAAGATGGGAATATACCTGGCATGTATGAGAATCAGCAAGTAGGCCAGTGGGACAAGAACAGAGAGAGCCAGGGGAAGAGTAGTAAGAGCGGTCAGGCAGCTTCTAGGAACACGTAAGCTATGGATAACAAGAATTTTACTCTGAATGATTTGAAGAATCAATTACAAGAGCTGACCAGAGAAATGGCATGACCAGATTTGTTTTCTTTAAAAGAATGGCTCTGACTGCTGTGTTGTGATTGTATTACAGGAGGCAAAGATAGAACAAGAAACCAGTTAAAGAGTTTATTACAGAAATCCCGAAATCCATTTCCTGTTTTGTCTGTGAAAGTAAACTTTAGTGGAAGCCTTAGTCTGTAAGCCTCTCAGTCCATCCGTCAGCTTGACATCAGTTACTTTCTGAACGATAAGTTTATCATGTGACTTGTCAGTTTCAAAATTTCAGTGGTTACTCCTTGCCTACGGAATTATGTCCAACCTCTTCATATAAATCTCTTCAAAATCTGACCCCAATCTATTTTTCCAGATTAATCTCCAACTACTTTTCCCACTCCTGACGTTTTTGCTTTAGTTATAAAAGGTCAGCTGTTATTTCCTGAGCATGCCATGCTCCATCATGCCTCTGTGCCTTTGTGTTTGTCATTCTCACTCGTAAGAAAGCACATTTCTTTTTTTCTGCCTGGTGAACTTTAAATTTTCTTATTCAAACGTGGTCATTCGGTGAAGACTTCTCAGACTTTCTATTGCAAAACTCCCCTCTCTTTTCACTACATTCCATTGCCCTTCATATGCATCCATCTTATAGTACTTATAACATTAAAGTTATGTATTCATGTGTCTGCTTCCCAATAGACTGAGTTTTGTGAAGGCAAATACTATGACCTGGCTGTTTTTATATCCCATGTCTTGAGTGGTAGCCCAACACAGATTAGCATTGAATAATGGCTTTTTGTTGAATGAGTGAATACATGAAAATCATGTTTAACATGAGGTATATAACGTTATAGATCACATGCTTAATAGTTATTCAAACATAAAACTGCAAAATTAAACCCTTAAGAAATTAAAATGACACAGTGGAAAAGACAATAGTTCACACTTTCTATATCTACCTTCAGACACATTTAGGAAATCAATTTTAGTGAAAATTTATGTCCTAGACATATGCTCTTTGTAAATTATAAGTTTTCTGTCCAGATCCAGCTTAAGTGACATCTCTTTTTAAAATATTTCATTGCCAACTGACCCATGCAATTACTATGGATACAAAGATAAATAAATAATATTCTCTGCCCACAAAAACGTCATGAAAAAAAGCGTCAGTCATATTCAACACAGCCACCTGAGAAAATGAGGAGTGGCATTGCGAATCACTGGGGAAAGGATCATTCAATAACTGGTTACAAAAATCAGCTTTCCATATGAGGAAGAAAAGAAATTTTCCTATGCATTAGTGATCTAAATGAAGAAGAAAATTCAAAACGTTTATGAATATATAGTCAAAGTCTTTTTTTTAACCTCAGAAAAAGAATATTTTAAATAAGATATGAAGATTATATAAAGGGGAAATTTGTGTCGCTTCACTCTAGCAGTATAATAAAATATTAATATAATAAAAAAGATAAAGATATTACAAGTACCCTTCTTAACACCCATCAACCATTTAGCCCATTCCTTCACCCACCTCCCCTCTAGCAGCGCTTAGTTTGTTCTCTATGGTTAAGAGTCTCTTTAATGGTTGCCTCCCTCTCTTTTTTTTTCTTTCCCCTATGTTCATCTGTTTTGTTTCTTAAATTCCACATTTAGTGAAATCATATGGAATTTGTCTTTCTCTGACATATTTCACTTAGCATAATACACTCTAGCTCCATCCACAACGTTGCACATGGTAAGATTTCACTCTTTTTATGACTGAATAATATTCCATTGTGTATATATACCACATCGTCTTTATCCATTCATCAGTCAATGGACATTTGGACTCTTTCTGTAATTTGACTATTGTTGATAATGCTACTACAAACATCAGAGTGCATGTGCCCTATTCAGCCATATACTAATTTAAATGACAAGAGGCTAGAAGATATTGACAAAATGTGTAACTCAAAAAAAAAAAAAGATTTATATCTAGAAGATATGCAGAAGTATTAAAAATAAATAAGAATAGGGGCGCCTGGGTGGCTCAGTCGATTGAACGTCCGGCTTCGGCTCAGGTCATGATCTCACAGTTCGTGGGTTCAAGCCCCACGTCAGGCTCTGTGCTGACAGCTAGCTCGGAGCCTGAAGCCTGCTTCGGATTCTGTGTCTCCCTCTCTCTCTGACCCTCCCCTGCTCACGCTGTCTCTCTCTCTCTCTCAAAAATAAATAAAACATTAGAAAAAAATTTTTTTAATAAAATAAATAAAGATAAAAACCAACATTCAAATAGGAAATGGGCAAAGCATATGAGCAGACAATAGAGGCAACTGCATAACTTACCCAGAAAATAACCTAAGACCTAGAAAATTGGCTCTTTAGTATAATAATGACTTTAATAATATTATAATAATATCAGAATCATGATCTTACATGCTAATCTATATTAAGGCTCTCATCATTTTTACATGCTATTCTTCTAAGCATTTTACATGTATGCAAACTCTATTAACACACATAAAATACAATTTTAAGATGTTTAGTGCAAACAATTTCTATATAGTACACCATTTACAAATTGTAGATACTATTATTATCCCTACTGACACAGAAAGATCTTCTGTAAAAAACCTGACTTAATAATGTGAATTGTTTTTGTGTAAGTATAAAAGACTAAACACAAATAATTCTATATACGGTTTTGAAATATATAAATGGTTAAACAATAAAAATGTAGCTGATAAACATATTCAACAAATCATTATTGTGATTTCCTCAGGAAAGAAGAAGGGACTGACATGAGCGATAGTGTTAAAATCTAAGTAAAACCATATCACTCCATTCCATTAACAGTAAAATCCAAAGTTCTTATGTAGTGAGAAGGCATAATTACAAAGACTTACGTGATTTGGGCCCTTCATTATCTCTATGTTTCTATCTACTACGTCTCTCTAATGACAAAGTCTACTCTAATACTTTACTTCTCCCTGGTCTCAAAACTCTCCCACCTCTGGGCCCTCCCTGGCTTGTTGTTTTTCCTGGAACATCTTCCCCAGTTACTTGCATAGCTCATTCTCTCACATCATGGGCCTACTACCACTTGTTTATCCCATTTAAAATAGGAAACCCAGGGGCACCTGGGTGGCTCAGTTGGTTTAGTGGCTCAGTCGGTTGAGTGTCCAACTCAATTTCCGCTCAGGTCATGATTTCATGATTTGTGAGTTCGAACCCTACTGGAACTTGGGATTCTCTCTCTCAACCTTCCCTCTGACTCTCCCCCATGTACATGTGCTCTCTCTCTGACTCTCTAAAAATAAATAAATAAGCTTTAAAAAAATAACAAAAAACAAAATAAAATAGGAAACCCAGTCCCACCCTAGCACTCTCACTCCCTCTCATCTGCTTTCATATGATAGAGTTTATGTCATTCTAGTATACTATATAATTTATGTACTTATTACACTTACTGCTTATTTTCTGTCTCCCCCCACTAGAAATAATTTCCAAAAGGGAAATGATTTTTGTCTATATCACTCATCAATGGAGCCTCAACATAAATATATCATATGTATACATACTTTATATATTATTTATATTTGTATTATATATCGTGTTTACTAAAAGCAGAAATAAAATATAACAGAATTCATTACTGTTAATTCTAGGTAGTCTGTGGATGTAAGTAATTATTTTTCTTTGTATTTCATAATTTTTTAAATGTTGATAAAAAATTAACTAAAATATAACACATTTGAAGATTGTAAAGTATGTAGAATAGGATTGATTTTCTATTGTTAGCATTTAAACTACAGTAGTTTATGCTACTATATTTTTATAAATAAAAACCCGAGGTTATTTTTAATGAAATATTAAACTTCAACTAGTTGTTTTGCTAACATGAAGGTCCAGCGAGCTTTCTTTTTAATTAAATTAATAAGAGGCACCTGGGTGGCTCAGTTGGTTAAGCAGCCAACTTGGGCTCAGGTCAAAATCTAGCGGTTCACAAGTTCAAGTCCTGCATCAGGCTCTGTGCTGATAGCTTCTGTGTCTCCCTTTCTCTCTGCTACTCCCCCGTCCTACTCCCCCGTCCCCCATGTGCATTCCATCTCTCTCTCATTCTCTCTCTCTCTTTCGTAAGTAAATAAATACATAAATAAACATTAATTGAATTAAACTACAGATGCTACCATTTAGCTTAAGTGTATGAAGAATAGGAAATTATACAAATTTCATTAGAAAATAATTTGGTTTCTGAACTTGAGTATTTTCCCTCAATTTGATGCCCTTAAAAAACTCTTAAAATTGAAGGAAATGTTGATTTTTGGTCTATCGCCATTGAAAAATGATTTTAGTTTTTTGTATAAATAAATAAAAGCAGAGGACTAATTACCTTCAATTTAAAGAATTAATGAAGAACATCTATAACATATACAGCAGAGAATTCTTACCAGATTGAAATTATAACCAAAACCAAAACCAAAACAAAACCAAAACAAAACAAAACAAAACAAACAGCGGACCTAACTTCAAAGCCAAGCCTGTTTCCACCAAGGTAATTTTTCTGAAAATTGCATCATGTTCCAACTTACTAGAGTGAACAAAACCAAAGATGTGCATGCTTCCTTGTGAGGTCTAATGTACATATATTTAGCTTTAAATGTACAAGCCACATTACAGCTGTATCAGCAGGGAGTTTGCTGGACTGGCTACCTGCACAGCATTTATGAAAAGCTGAGTGAGAGAATCTGGTCCCACTATGGTAAATCGGGAGGACAAGTTGTAACATCTAAATTCAAGCAACCAATAAACCAGATGGCTCAGAAGGGAATGCAGTTGCTATCTATAAAATTTAATATGGAACAGGCATTGTCAAGGTAAGTTACTCCTTAAAACTCAGTGTAGCAGGGAAACCTCAGTGACTGGAAATCATAGGCTATTCCTACATTTCATATGGAAAAGTCCCATTGTTCAATGGCCTGCACACTAATTGAAATACAAGCAGAATGAAAAAAGACTATAAGAAAACACAGATATAAAATATTCTTATTTCTGAGAAATCAGATTTAGAAAGAAAAAAAGGAAACCATATTTCATCCAATTTTTCACACCTAGATTTCTGATTATTTTATATTCATGTGTAATTTCAATTCATTTTAATGATAGGTTCGGGACTAAGTAAGAATTATAATAGAAAAAATGAAGTGACATTCATATGGATAATGGTAACTTTAATTTTTTTCTGCTTAGTATAATGTTGATGAAAACATGGTAATGAAGAAATTAGCAGAACTGTGAAATTTGACTTTATATTCAGGTCTCTTGAAGCAGTTGATCACATACCATGCTCATGTTAGCAATGCACTGTGAAAATGTATAACCTTACTTTTAAAAGAAATGCACTTTTTTTTGCATCCCAGGAATAGTTGGAGAGGAGTAGGAAATGAGTTTTATTTACATTTGTAGCCATAGGAGCAGAGATACCATCTGAGGGAGGCTAAACTGGATGCCGTTTTTTTGCTAAGCTTTACCATAAAAGCCACAAATCTCTATGTGCAAGCCCTGGTCCTTGTGAGTTGAGCCCCATATTGTGTGAGTCACAAGAAGTCTTTTTTGCTTAGACAGTCACAATTGTAGAGAGCATCAGAAATATGTTCCTTGGACCCATGTGACCTGCTTCACATTTGACTTTCCTGGGTTTCTATCCAAAGACAATGAATTATAACATGAGAAGAATAGAAAGTTCAGTCCCTAGAGAGGTATGTCATTTGAATCTAAGGGCATATGTCCTCCATGTGGCCCAAACTCCACATCAGTGTGTGCGCACACACACACACACACACACACACACACACACACACACATGTATGCATGCATTACAGGGGGAAACCAAAATTTATAGAATTAAAAAAAGATGATCACTACCTACCATAAATAAATGATACAACATGAACTGAAAATTAACTGACCTAATGGGAATTTCCAGATAATCTGTTCTCTCCTCTGCATCTCTTCCAACAATTTGGCCTTCACATACTCTCCCACCCAAGTTTTCTCAGGTGCATACCATGAGAGCAATTTCATACAAATTTTCAGGATGGCTGTCTGAGGTAGCTGCTACCTTTTAAAGCTACAAGGCAATGCATTTTCTGTATGTGAGGCTAGTTGAACTACATCTAACTTTGGCCTCCACATTTATTCACAATAAATTCCCTATTTTCCCATTTTCCACAAATATGTATTAACTACCACCGCTAGATGCCATGCACTGCTCTTAACCTCACGGAGCTTAGTACCCCAACTGCTTCCATTCATTTCTAAGGTCTTGCAAAGAAAAGTGCGAAGTGCATGGACATATGAGCACAGCTCTCAAAATTTGTAGTTATCCAAACGCCATTTACATATATTCTGTTTTGTGATCTGAATTCTGAATGTGTTTACAGAGATCATGAAAATAGGAGCAGATACTTTTAAAAAATAGAGAGAAGTGGTTTGATTTTTTTTTGCAAGCTATTCAGTGACGACTGGCTACCCCATCCACCCAGAGCCACCTTCGCTTGAATATGCCTGCCTTGTGTTTGCAGGAACTGTCTTAGCTAATTACTGACCAATGAGAATGCCAGCAGCTACCCCAGCCTGCAGCGAGGCATGGAGATAAAGCCATCACATTCATTTTCTTTATTTTTTAAAGAGTTAGAGACAAGTTGCTTTGGGGGAGAGAGCAAAAGTGTGGAATTATTGTTACTATGGCTTATATTGAAGATTAATTTTCCTTAGAATGAAACGGAAGATACTGAGTATGTAATCCTGATTTATTTCTTCCAAGGCTGAAAAACATTAGCAATTTCTGATTCCACCAATCATCTTTAGGAATTAAAAAAAATAGATATTACAAAAAATTTTACAACTAACACCCATGTTCCAATAATCCAAAATCAGAAATTATTACTGTTTTGTCAAATTTGCATATATATGCACATATTAATCACACACATACACCCAAAAATACTCACATAGACATATATATGGAGACTATATATGGAGAAAGTTTTTTTTTAAGTTTGTTTACTTACTTGGAGAGAGAGAGCGTAAACAGGGAGGAAAAGAAAGCAAGGGAGAGAGAATCCCAAGCCAGGCTCTGCACTGACAGATGTAGCACAGAGCTGGATGCAGAGCTCCATCTCATGAACCATGAGATCATGACTTGAGCTGAAATCAAGAGTGGGACGCCGAACCAACTGAGCCACCCAGATGTCTCAGGAGAAAGTTTTAAGTTAATTTTTCTACTACATAATTTTATCACATTTCCCCAATTTTTTTAATAGAAACAATTACAAAAATATGATGTATATGCCTCCCTGATCATATCAACAAATGTCTCTAGAATATGTTCGACAGGTAGCAATGTAGGCTCTGTGCCATAGAGTATTACACATATTCAAATAGAGTATTACACATATTCAAACTATTATTTTCCACAAAACCACTCTCTAGAGTGGTTGTACCAACTTTGGTTCCATCAGTGTTTAAGAATTCCATTTCTTCACCTTCTTTGGTCATTCCAATGCTTTTCTATGTAAAGTGCCTATTCACACAGGTTGCTCATTGCTTCTAGTTTTTCCCCACTTATATTTTCTTTACTATGACAGTTTCCTAGATTTTAAAGATTGCTTTTCCCAAATATCCCAATATCCTGCTGCCCCAACCCAAGCCCCACACTCAACACAGTTATATGCCATGTTAACATAGACTACATAATATGATAAGGAAATGACAACATAGAAACCTCCTAATCTGCTATTGCTATAAGAGTGTCTTTTCATACTGTCACTTTACAAACACCAGAATGTCTGTATTTCTGGACCAAATTTTTTTGTTGAGTTTAGGTGAAGGGAAATGTTAAGCAGGGACTGGTAAGTCAGTCTTATCTGGGAAATCATTCTCCACATTCCAAATAATATATATACATATATATATCTTCCTGACTCTCAAGCCATATACTTATATGCAAGCAAATTAGAGAAAAAAAAAAAAGACAGAAGACTCAGGATATTAAATAATGATCATCCAAGTAATACATATACAAAGAAGCAAAACACTCATATTGCAATATATTGTAAAACATTAATTGCAATAAAAAACACAAGTACTTGAAATCATAAAATATGTTCATGAGGACTCAATAATTAAAATCTTATATATGAGCCATCATAGGCTGATTTTTCCCTCATTTGGTGTAAAATACCTTGATTTTAGAAAACGGCAGTTTAGAGCAGAAATGAGATAAGACCAGTGCTGGGCACAACACAAAGCATAAGACAAACAGGTGTTAAAAGAAAGAAGAAATAGACTAAATTTCCCACCAGAAACAATTTCATTAGCAGTAAATTCTCTAATCCCTTAAAGATATGGTAAGGTCAGTAATTAACAAACCATTTTTAAGGAGAACAAGAAAATAACTGCTTTACCTCCCACTGTGTAATCTGGGTTGTAAACTCCAAACCCACTGGGTAGTGATGAAGAGAGTAAAGACAAAATTACTGAGTGAAAATAGCTCTGACTCTTTAGGTTCCATTGAGCCTCTTTGGGTAGACTCCATCTGTTGTAGGTAAAAGTTTAGTCTTTCAAGGATTTATTTTCCTGCCCAACTCCAATCTATCCAGGATGCCAGCCTGCAAAAAGTGACGTTGTGCAGACACCAGCTGTGGAAGTTCATGTCCGTGGCCATTTGCCTCTGTTCATGAACCATGAGTTGTACGCTATGAGTTCTTCATCTGGACCACAAAATGATATCAATCTTCTGATCCTCTTACATCTTCTACATGTGCAGTCTGTGAGGAAACTGGAACGCAACTTTTTGATTATTTACCTGAAGTATATAAGCCTTTGTGAAATGTTTGCTAGGTTAGCTATGGTACCAAAGCAATGTGGTACTGTTAGAGGAGGGTTTTGTCCTTTCCTGGGCTCCCCTATCTTAAGCTAGATATTTCTCTCACATGCCATCATGAGAATGCCCTTAGAAAAATGTGAAACCAGCTCCTACTTTCTCTCACTAGAACTTTCTCTCACCGAGTTTCTCCCTCTTCCTAGTCTGACCACTTTGGGCATCCTGTTAGGGCAGGTTGGATTATCTATGACATCATATCCTGAGTTTTCTGAGTTATCTTTATGTGGCTTAGAATAAAACTGACTATTGAACCTTGACCTTATCAGAACTGACTCTTGATAGGTTAATGGAAGTTTAAGGAATTTAGAAAAACCTCTTCTCTCTCAGTAATGCCTTGCTCTCCAGAATTTTTTCTCACAAAGGACTCAGAAATTCTTGTGACTCAGTGGTTAACTTGACAGTCAAAACATAGTAATGATTGCATTGTTCTAATTGGTATATCCATCTTCTCTAGGGTTAAGCTTGTTGGCTTGTCTTTTAGAGAACATGGCAGAGGAAAATTAAGAGGAATAAAAAATAAATTAAATTAATATTTTACAAATATTATCTCATTATGGCATAAAAGAATTGGCATTAGAAAAACCAAATTCCATAGTATAATATTTATAATTTTTGTAAATATATGCATGCTACACTGTTGAATCAACTCTATATAATTTAATTTTAGTATCCCTAATTTAATAGAGTATCATTTTTATAAAATTCCACTCTTTCTTTATTATTATAAAAGAGAGTTTATAGAATGTTGGCCCTACAGTGTCTTAAATATATTTAAGCCATATTGAAACTCAAGATTTCTATCTTCTTTTGAAAAATTCAAAATTAAGTATATTCAGAATTAGATTTCCTCATGGAACGCTTAGCTGGAGCTGAATAGTGCCTGGCATCCCTCCATGGCATTGTCCTCTTGGTTTATCTCAGTCTTCTCTACTTGCCATTTTCTCTGACACCATACCTATTTTATTGATTGATAATAACTGCATGGCCTCTGTAGGCAAATGAGTCTGCCGAACATATTTGGACTATATACACAAACCTAAGATTGCCATATTTGGAATGGGTAGGCCCTGAAATATGATCACAATCAACAACCCAGTGCTCAGAGCATGCAAAACCAATAAGCAGCACCCTTTGAGTCCTATATCCTATGCCAGGCTTATTTCTGTCAGTTTGTCCTGCCACCTAGAAGTTCCACTGACATGAACAGTAGCTCAACGCTTCAACTCTTGAATCTAGCACTTCTCATATTTTTTGTCCTAACACATGACCAACTCTTTAATTATCTCTGATTCCCATACCCCATTTAGAAGATCCATAAGTCTGGGTGCCTGGGTGACTCAGTTGGCTAAGCTCCCAACTCTTGATTTGGCTCAGGTCACGATCTCATGAGATTGAGTCTCCAGTTGGGCTCTGCACTTAGCATGGAGCTCACTTGGAATTCTCTCTCTCCCTCTCTGCCCCTCCTCTTTCTCTCTCTCAAAATAAATAAAAAAACAAACAAACAAACAAACAAACAGTAAAAAAAAAGAAGAATAGGACCGTCCTAGCCAGTAGCGGTTGTATGCATCTGGAGTGTCAGAGGGTATGGGAATAATAGCTGTGAAGCTTAGAGAAAGAGAGCAAATAGCAAATGGTATGCAAATGACATACAAGGAAAAAGTCACAAAAGCATTCCTAAACAAGGATATAGAGCAAAACAAACTAAAAAGTCCAAGAGGGTCTCAAATTCAGAGTAGATAAGAGAGCTTAAAGCAACAGGCTAGATGTGTGCTGAAGGATATGAGGCTAGATTTTTACCTCCTGCAGATAACTCACAGGTTAACTCACAGGCTGAATCTATGCAGAAGACCTGGGTTGAAATGGATGAAAATGGGATCTGAAATTTAATTCAGTACTGGAATGAGGCAGTAAAGAAACTTCTTTTGACCTTATCTATTCTCCGAATTTGTGAGACAATTTAAACAATAGAGAAGAGTTTAGAAAACCCACATAGTAGCATAAAAAGGCAATAATATTAAAACATTTAAAGTGTGTGTTGCTCACAATTTGAATAACATGAATCTGTGTCAACTTATGATATTTCTGCTTAAAAACAAATGTATGATATGTAGTTGTGTATTTTCATTCAGCAAGTAGTTTCTAAGAGCTTAAAATTGTGTCATATATAAAGGATAAACAAGTAAAAGAAGCCCTTTAAGGTCATAGGGAGAGTTTCCTCTTAAAATGTTTAAATCACTTTTTTGGAAATAAGATACACATTCTGTTTAGGGTAATCTGAAGCCTGCAGCCACTTACCATTATCACAGTATTTCTTATAAGTGCTCAGCACCATGTTAGGTGCCAGAAGAAAAATATCTCATTCAGTCTTCAAGGTAAGCAAAGGAAGCATTGTTATTCCCATTAAACAAATAAGGGAACTGAAATGCTTTTGGACTGCATTATCTTGATAGTTGTCCTAAAGCTCAATTCCATGTCATCCATAGCCTTTGTCCAGTGCAGTGTTCAAGCTATTTCCAAATTAATATTTCTAAACTATATTTCTGATCTGGTCACTATCATCATTTCCCATGGAAAAAGTTAAACTTCTTAACCTACCACACAAAGGAGCAAGATGTCTTGCTCCGCAATACTGCCATAATTATCACTGGCTTCATCCCTTTCCAAACTATATATCCCAGTGTATTCTGGAACTTTCTTCTGCCCAAACAGCTTGAATTTCCACTAATTGAGCATTTGTTCCACTTTTGTCCACTCAAGGAATGCCTTTTTCCCTTTTCCTTGATAGCCAATGATTATACATTCTCCAAGTCAAAAACAAATGAAATAACACTTTTCTTGGACTCTTTCCTGATTCCCCAGTTTCAATCAATCCATTTCTACCATGAACAGTTTTTGCTACCATGAGCTCTTTTGAGACTTAACCCGTTCTACTTTTGCAGCATTGTGTGGCTAATGATGGTTTCATGGCTGGAAGAAGTATAGAGAGGGACACTGAAAAAAAATGAAAGCTATTGGGAAAGGAACCTGGAAAGTAGGCAATGGAATCCTAGGGAAACTGTGGGAAGAATGAGCAAGATCACATAATCTCTGAAACCAGTTATTAAAACTGAGTGGGATGACCCAGAATGACCCTGCCCTAGGTCTAGAAATAGGACAGAGCAATAGGACCCTTCATATAAAACCATCATGATGTTACTGAACTTCAGCAGAAATTCCACTGGTAAAAAGGTCATGATAGTTCTGAAATGGTAAGAGGGTCGATTTGCTTTTTGGTGATACGCATGTGTAAGCAAACGTAATCAGATGTATCATTGGAAGTACAAGTGCCAATTTGGGAATTTATGTGTAAGCCACTTTTTCTGAAGTAGCATAGACAGTGATTTCTATCATTGCAACTTTTTACCTGCAACTTGAAGAGGTTTTGTAGCAAAGACAATGGCAGCAATCACAGCAGGTAGCTCAACTCAATCTGCCTTGCAATGATATCATCCAAGGGTCAATCCATGGGAAGCAAAGAAACTTTGTGCATGGAAGCTATATTCAGTGTTCATGGAGGGCAATTATTTTGGAGGAAAGAGATTGTATAGACTCTCTAACTTCAAGAAGGTGCAACTTAGTTCTAAATCCAGAAAACTTGATGGAGATAACAGAAAGAAATAACCCTTGTGCCATGACTACATTCTGGAAGTTTCTTGGAATCTCAAGGAAAAAGGGATCTCAGGAAGAGAGACTACATTAATTTATGCAAGTATCTTCTTGATGGGCACAGTGCTTGGGGACAGCATCTGACATTCCGGAGGAGAGTCTATTTCTGTCCGTCGGTGTTAGTAGATTGTAATGATGGCTTTAAAGTCTTTCCCTACCCACTTTTATGCCCTTGTAATGTTACATTGCAGGCCCTTCCATTAAGAAATAATTAAAAAAGAAAAAGAAAGAAATGAAACTGGTTGGTCATTTAGCCTGTATTTGCCAATTAGTACAGTAGCAAATGTGACACAACCAAAGGCTTGAAAAGTGCTTAACACTTTTCATTTTCTCCCTCCCTCCCTTACTCTCTCTCTCTCTCTCTCTCTCTCTGTCTGTCTTTCTGCTTTTGGAACACTCTACTATATGAAAAAGACTGGGCTAGCCAGCTAGACGACAAGATATCTTGTGGAGAAGAACTAAAGTCCTCAAGCTAAAGCAAACTGCAGATGCCTGAGGTATCCTAGGTCTAGAAGAGCTGAACCAAACCTACAATTGTCAATTCTTGGAACTGTGAATTAAATAAATGGGTGTTATCTTAAGCCACCGCATTCTGGAGTAATTTATTACACAACAAAAGTTACCTGGTGGTAGTTTTGGAAAACAAACATCTGAATCACACAGTTATTTATGCACATACCTCATTTCCACTTCTAGATAGTAAGGAGCTTGTGTCCAGGGTCCATATCGTAGGATCTTTTATTTTTTCATAAGCACAAGCATCAAGATTTGCAGCATAGAATAGAATGTTAGGAATGAAAATTTGTGCTTCAAATAAATGTTATGTGAGAACAGAAAGGGCAGAAATCCATCTATATTTGGTTTTAGTGACATTACAGAGTATTTACCCACCTATATTAATCTATACAAATCTTAATCCAACAAACCTATATACCCTTCTAGTAAGAAGTGTCTGATAAACTTTTAAAGCACACTTCCATACCCTACCTACTACATGTCCTTAAGAATTCTAAGAAGGGGAATTTCTTCTTAGATCAAAGGACATTTCTTCTTCTCAGGTATACAGAGCACATGACCCCCTGAATATTGGTTACTTTTAAGGTTTTCTTAATACCTAGAGCAGAGTGTGATGGTTAATTTTATGTGTCAACTTGATTGGACCAAGGAATGCCCAGATAGCAGTCAAACTTTACTTCCGGGTATGTCTGTGAGGGTGTCTCCGGAAGAGATTGACATTTGAATCATTAGATGGAGTAAAGATTACCCTCATCAGTGTGTGTGGGTATCATTCCATACAGCCTAGGGCCTGAATAGAACAAAAGTGCAGACAAAGGGCGATGTTGCTTTTGTTTGAGCCGGGATATGCATTTCTTGCCCTCTGAAGTCCTCACTCCTGGTTCTCAAATCTTTGGACTTGGACTGAATTACATCACTGGCTTTCCTGGTTCTCCAGCTTGCAGAAAACAGGGGCCATCATTGGACTTTTTGGCCTCCATGATTATGTAAGCCAAAGCCATTCTTAAAACAAATCTCTATCTCTCTCTTTCTCCCTCTCTTTCCCCCTCTCCCTCTCCTCCTTCTCCCTCTCCATATATAGGTATGGGTGTGTGTGTGTGCTTGTGTGCTTTTGTGTGTGTGTGTCCTGTTGATTCTGTTTCTCTAGAGAACACGAATGCAAGAGTTTTGCATAGAAGTTTCTCCTTCATGTGACCCATGAGCTGTTAATACCCTGTTTACTGACTGCACAAACCAGTAAAGTTATTTGAAGTTCTCTTCCCGTTAGACCTCTGGGGAAGGGAATAACAGAAGAAAGTAGAATTTGTCAAAATAAAAAATGAAAGAAAGTAGAATTTGCCAAAATAAACTTGGGATCACTGACCTGTTTCCTTCATTAAGATAATATTCATTCAGCCCTTCTTTCTCATGGCGGCCACATCACGCATCTGTCCATGCACGCACACAGTCAGTGTGTTTTGGTTTATTGGCCTGCATGTATTCTTATCTGTTTTTCTTTGTTTTTTTTATTTTCCTATTAATGTAATCCTACAACTTGTTTAGATATGATTACCTCTAGAGAATATAAAGGATATGTTTTAAAAATGTAAAAATCTATACTATACTAATAGGCCTGCTGTTTGGGGAAAACAGCTCATTGGGCTGCAAAATGGCATGATGGTTGTGTGTTAAAATGTATTACCTAAATTACTATTAATAATAACATGACAAGATAATTAATACCTGCATAGCATTTTTCATTTTAAGAATACTTTAGAAATATTAATTGTATAACCTCTTCAACACCCCACTTTACAACTAGAAAAACCAAAGCAGAGGTTAAGTGATTTTTCAAAACTAAAACTGCTCTGCATAAAATTTAGCAACATGCCCGTGATGTCCCTGCCTTAACCTTATACCAAGAAGTGATCTGTCTTTTCCCTTCATATCTAAGATCAGGAAACTGTTCATGGCATTAATATAATACTCTGCTACCAGCCATGATAATAGTCAATAGTCCACTTACTGAGTTCTATCTAGACACTTCCTGAAAAGGAAGAAAGCCTAATAAGAAATCAGCCAGCAAGATAATAATTTAAACTCTGAGACTTCTCCATTTTATCTCCAATTTGTAAGTACAAAAGAAATTCTGAATGTATTTATTGGTGGCAGATGCTATTGTCCTTTTTACTCAGTGAAAAGGAAAACAATAGTCAGTAGAGTTAGGAGGGAAAACAAAGATATGGGTGAAGGTGACACAGAATCTACAGATCTCAGGTATGTATAGAGGACAACTGATATGCAGAGCTGACCCAATTTCTCAGGTGATGTCATTCTGCAGAGGGCCACAGAGTAACCAATATTTGCAATTCATTTAACTATTGTCCTTTCCTTTGGCTACAAGCTGAGATCAGTTATTCTGTTCAATAAAGTTAGCAATACACAAATTCGGCTAATACCTGTTTTTAATGCAAAATATGAGCTATAAATTCTGTACAATTAGTCTTATTTAATAAAATAAGCATAAGTCTGTCAAGGTGGTCATGTGATTTTTGCCGTATTATTCAGGTGCAACATAGAAAACAAACCACAGATTTTTTACATTTCGATTAAAGATTCTTTTCAAAAGCCACCAGCTAGGTCTCTGTAAAGACCTCAAATGGAAAAATATTTAGAACATATAAAAAGCAGATGCTCTTATTCAATGAATTAGGCAAACAGCTTCAATGATGAGATAGGGAAATGATAACATTCAAAGTAGAATAGCTGATGAAAAAGAATGTCACAGCTAGGAATTACATCAATTAACTGGTGGTGACCGGGTGAAAAATGTGCTGTCATTTGTAAATAAAGCAGTTTTATGTGATTAGGAAGTTGCTATCAATCAAAATCTATTATTGTCTCTACTAATTTAATAAAAATTATGGGAAATATGTATTTGATACTTTGGAATTATATGATCTTATATTTTTCAGTTATAATAACTGAGCTATACCAATCTTTATTTGAATAGAATATATAGATCATATTGTTTCCAGCATTACAGCCAATGATGATTCTCCCTAAATGATTCTCCATCAGCAGAGTGTGGAAGAAAAAGAATCAGAGGAGTTTGGAAGAAAGGAACACACAGGGAGGGGCCAGAAGTTTTGTGAAAATAGGAGAGTTGAGAATTTCAAATAAACACTAGATAACTTAAGCTCACTTTGATAGCTTTGGGGACACGAAGATACAAAATGAAGCCAAAAAAGTAGGGCCCATTGAAGGTAAGAAGTCTTGTAGAGGACAATCTCATAAAAGCTGACAATCTAAAGGGAAATATTCACTCAATATAAATGAGAAACCCACCTTTCACGTGGGAGCATCAGAATGATGTCTTTTGTTGGAGGGGAAAGATAATCTCCTCTGAAAATTTATAACCAAGATCCAGGGGTCGCGTGTTTTTGTATTTGAAATTTATGAAAACTCTGTGGCCTGGCAAAGCTCTAAATGGACCCAAGCCCATCATGTACCTGGGCAACTACTAAAAGCAAGTATATATCATATATATGTGTGTGTTGGTGCATATATATATACCAACCTTAACTCAAACCTGAAAGAATGCCTTCAGTTAAAGATCCAAGGAAATTGAGCACTCACTGTCAAAAATTACAAAATACAGGAGTGCCTGGGTGGCTCAGTTGGTTAAGCGGCCAATATTGGCTCAGGTCATGATCTCAGGGTTGGTGAGTTTGAGCCCCGCATCAGGCTTTGGGCTGACTGCTCAGAGCTTGGAGCCTGCTTTGAATTCTGTATCCCCCTCTCTTTCGGTCCCTCCCCTCCTCACACACTGTCTCTCTTTCTCTCTCTCTCAAAAATAAACATTTAAAATTTTTTTAAAAAAATACAAAACACAAGTAACTAGGCAACATGAGTGAAAACTACCTAAAGCAACTGTGACAGACTTGGAAATGCCAGAACTCCCTGAAGGAAGGTTGTATTGTCCAGTTATAAAAGATTGAGGTCAGCAGATAGGTTCTTTCAGGATCCACCTCAGCTTCAGAGAGTAGCCTCCTTCAAAGTCACACCCTTCCTGAGCAGCTCATATCTGGTGACAGAGCAAGGTGAGGCTGTAAAGGCCCAGTCATTTCTGCCCAAGTTGACTCCAGTAGGTGATATTTGCTCCCCAGCTACTCATCATGTTGGCTGATGCCTGTGTTAAGCCTGCACTACAGTTTGACCCCCTATCCCTGCTCTGCACACAAACTGACCTTTAATAAATATCTTGCACCTCAAATTTAATCTCAGCAGTTAAAGAACCGAACCTGTAGCAACAACAGACAACAGAAACAGAGCCTTGAACACTGAAGATACTAAAGGTATCAAATGGAGAATATGTAACATGTTTAACACGTTTTAAGAAAAAGAGATAAGTCTCAAACATCAACATGGAAAACAGACTGTTATGAAGAGATTTTAAAAGAACTAAATGGAGTTTCAAGGCATGAGCAGTTATCAGAGTTGAAATGAAAAATTCAGTGGATGGATTAAACAGCAAAGCTGAGATGAAGAGACAGTGCACTAGAAAATACATTTGAATAAATTAGCAAGAATACAGCCCTAAGAAGGAAATGTTATTATGAGAGAAATGCTGAAACACAGAAGAAAGTGAGATACATGTCTAAAGGTAATTTCAAGAAAATAAAATAGAGAAAATGGTAAAAGACGTGCTATTTAAAAATAGAAAGGTTATAATGCTTACCAGAATTGTTGAAATAAAGCAATCCCCAGATCCAGAAAGACAAAAAAAAAAAAAAAGAACAAAAAATCAAGCCCAATATATAAAAAGGATTCCACTTCAATTTACGTGATGACGCCATATAACACAAACGAAAAGAGAAGATCTTTAAAAGAAACAAAGAAAAGGTAGAGCAGCAATTAGACTAATAATAGATGGAAGGACAGAAGACAGTGTTAGGATATTGGCTAATATCAATTAAATGTCATGGGAGAATGTTATGCACAGTGATACTGCCTTTAAAGAGTGATGGAGAAACAAAGGCATTTATAAATGAAAAACAGGTAGAGCTTGCCAACAACAGCTCCGCACTAAAGACAATTGCAAAAAGATTATTTTAGATGGACTGGAAATGATTACACAAGAGGTGTTCAACAAAGTATAATTCCTATTTTAGCAGTATATTGCTATTGTCAATAAAGTATGTTAGTAGTGCATTGTAATGTCTTTGTAGTGTATCAACTCGGCTAGGCTAAACTTCATTTTCTAAAAATCCCTTTCCTGTTTCTGAGTAACGCAGACCACCAAAAGGATTCTGGTCAGAGATCTGGAGGGTGGAGGTAAAGCAGCAGGCATTTTAGGGCACATGTGCATTTGTAGAAAACCTGACTCACCGCAGCATGAGGCAACGACTAGTCTCCAACTGTGTGCCTTTACCTAGGTCTTCCCACAGCTTTTCTGTCTTCTGGGACAGGTGTAGATTTTTTAGCTCTTTAAAGAAGGGTCCCAGCTCCTGCAGAACATCCATACCCTCAAGATCAGAGGTAATAAGACTGACATGAGTTAGGGTTCTTTTTGCAATTTTTTAAAAAATTGAACTATAATTAACATATAGTGTGATATTAGTTTCAGGTGTACAACACAATAACTCAGCAATTTTATATATTTCTCAGACTTCATCAAGATAAGTGTACTCCTGATCCTTGTCACCTATTTCACCCATCCCCCCACCTGCCTCCCCTCTGGCAACCACCAGTTTGTTCTCTAAGTTAAGACTCTGTTTTTTTGGTTCCTCTCTTTTTTTCTCTTTGTTCATTTGTTTTGTTTCTTACATTCCAAATATGAGTGAAATTATATGGCATTTTTCTTTCTCTGACTGACTTACTTCATTTATTAACAAGACTACTGTGAGTTTACTCCATCCCAAGCCAGTTCATACTTGTGGGCTTAGGCTTGTTCTTGCTTTCTCCCAGTTTAAACTAATCTTCCCTTTCCCACTGCCTTCCCAGTAGACTTTAAGCTTCAGCAGCATCAGATGCAAGGACACAGTCTTACGGAGACTGCTTAGCCAGTTCTCACAATTATCTAAGTAAAATACACATGCACACACACATATGCACAATAATGTATATATACATTTATATATAAATAGAGCAACTAATGTGTGTGTATGTGTGCGTGTGCATGTGTGTGTGTGTGTGTGTGTGTGTTCGTACTTTTGTTTTTCTGGTTGACTTCTAACAGATGCATACATTGTTGTCATGATTTGTGAATTGTTGTCTTTATTTACTTCTGTATTTCTAAAAAAAATACAGCTCAGTTCATGTCAGTATGAAGCTACAAACAAGAGTCATTGAAATTCTGAATAAAGATATGGTTTGGATAGGGTTAAACAAGCATCATTCTATCACCTTTACAATGACACTTACTTAAAGATTTGGTTGTGGATTTAAACTATGAAGGGATCACATTGTCAATCAGCCTTTTTTCAGCCCAGAAGTGTTCGATAATACCATCTTCAAGCATTCGTTTTACATTGGGAAATATCATTTTGGACACATTCAATATCTGAACAGGTTTTTCGGTATGTCTGTTACCAGCATTTTCCTTTCTCAGTGATTGCCCTCACCTCCAGCCATTTTCCCTGGAAACAATAGAGAATGAAAAGATAGAAATTTTGAAATCTAGTCTGTCCTTCATCCAAAATGTGATGTGTGTGTCATAGCTAACTTCCTCTTCTCTGCTCACCACAAACAAAATCTGGAAAACCCAGGGACTTAGTGTGAGTGTAATATGAGTGAAAGTATCCATTCTACTGCCATTTCATGGTATTTACTATGTAACATTAGGCCTGGACAGAATCATAAAACTAACTAATGTCCCCACCACTTCATGTTGTGGATGAGGAAACTATGGACTTACAGGAATTATGTCAAACTTGCCAAAACCACTTAACTATTTAGTAGCAAATTCCCAAGGAAAATGTACTTCTTGTGTAAACCTGATGTCCAATGGCTATTTTCTCCTGAACAGGCACAAAGCTATCCGACAGCTAGGCTTTTCAGATTTCTTAACAGAATATGAACAACAAAGAAAATTATAGGGCTATGTGTTTGTTACCCTTTCTGAAGTAGGTAACACTGATTTTGAAATTTTATGGCATTCTTTTTTTAATGTTTATTTATTTATATTTTGAGAGTGAGAGACAGACAGACAGACAGACAGCAAGCGTGAGCTGGGGAGGGGCAGAGAGAGACGGAGAAAGAATCCCAAGCAAGTTCCACACTCATCACAGAGCCTGACATGGGGCTTGATCCCATGACCATAAGATCATGACCTGAGCCAAAATCAAGAGTCAGATGATTTAAACCACTGAGCCACCAAGGCATTCCAAAAATTTCTGGCATTCTAGCAACATTCAAAATGAAGAAAAGCCTGGAAATTTTAAAATAACCCTGTTCCTACTTATGTAAAAGTTCATATAGTTACATTGATGATACTCACCATGTTTATGGTAGGAAAGCTGTGAAAACAGGCAGGAAATCAATGTTCCCTTTTCTCTGGTTCTCTGTGCTTCAGAAAATCTCCCTCTTGATGGCTGCAGATGTAATAATACCAATAAATCCTTTTACATTCTCTGAATGTTTCATTGTTTGCATAACTTACATCAAACTACGTTTGCTTATTAGGAATCTTTCTCACTCTTTTTTTAGATTGTGAACTCAGTTGGGAACGTGCTTAGTGAGGTCTTGGTGGTGTCATTCCCATCTGGAATGGGACAGTTTTCCATGGCCAAAGACTGAATTCCAAACTGTGTCAAATCAGGTAAAGAATAAATATCTCTGAGGTACATTTAAGCACAGACAGAATAAATTCATTCTCTTTATTGAAAAATATATGTATATAAAGCCTTCATTTTCATGCCTCACTACAAATTGCCCACCTCCTTCCCCTCTCCTCACTGACTCACAGAGGCACACACACACACACACACTAACTTGTGATCTAATCATATTGGAATTTGCAAAAAGGATAGGATTAGGGCAGATTTGGGGCACCTGAGTGGCTCAGTTGTTGAGTGTCTGACTCTTGGTTTCAGCTCACGTCATGATCTCACAGTGTTATGAGTTTGAGCCCCATGTCTGGCTGCATGGAGCCTGCTTGGGATTCTCTTTCTCCTCTCACTCTGCCCCTCCCCTGCTTACTCTCAAAATAAATAAATACACTTAGTAAAAGATTAGGGCAGATTTGAAACAGTTTTAGGGGAAACCATACTATGATACAGACAAGTATAGTGGAAAAGTGCTTGTGGAATTGCACAGGTCAAAGAGGCTGAATTCGGTTTTGACCTACGTAGACTACCGGAGCTTTGGGGGTTTTCAGCACTGAGGATCTCACCTGTGAGAGATTTAGTGTGCTCACCACAGCTCTGACTCTACAGTCAGGTCTGCACAGATGAAAAACCACCAGGTCTGGGTTCAGGAACACAGTCATCTCAATAGAAATTGTTTTTTTAGGGATTTATTTGCCTGGGACCCTACCTGATTCTGCCTTTTGCTTATCACAACAATGTAAGTGTTCAACTGGAGAAAGCTAGTAGAATAGAAATAAGTTTTCAGTTCCATCATATCAGTATCACAGCTGAGAACCTGTGTCAAATCACTATAGACATGCCGCCTTGCTGAATTTTCTCCCTATTTCAAAACATGCTATTTTCCATTGAGGGTTGTGTGTGTGTGTGTGTGTGTGTGTGTGTGTGTGTGTGTGTGTGTTTTACATAACTTATAACATAACTTATATGACTTATCTATTTTAGTTTGCTGGAGCTGCCATAACAGTGACACAGACCGGGGGGCTTAAACAATAAATAATAATGTTTCATAGTTCTGGAGGCTGGACATCTGAGATCACGCGTAGGTAGGTTGCTTGCCTCTGCTGGCTGTCAGGGAGAATCCTTTCCATGCCCTCTCCTGACTTCTGGGGGCTTTCTGGAAATTTTTGGGGTTCTTTGATGAAAGATACATCACTCTGTCTCTGCCTTCATGTTCACATACCCTTCTCCCTAATTTCATGCTTCTTCCAAATTTTTCCTTTTTATAAGGACACTAGACATAGTGGTTGAGGGCCCCACCACATCCCAGGATGACCTCATGGAAACTAGTTGCGTTTACAAGGACTTTATTTCCAAATAAAAGCCCATTATGAGGTATTGAAGTTATCTTTGAATTGGGGAAGAACAGTGTGTTTATATAAATATGCATCTACACCTATATCAAAATCTATCCATTGTGTGTCTCTGTGTCTCTGTGTGTATATGATTTTCTAAAAACAAATTAGTTTATGGGGTGCCTGGGTGGTTCAGTTGGTTAAGCTTCTGACTTAGGCTCAGGTCATGATCTCTCAGTTGGTGAGTTCAAGCTCCACATCAGGCTCTGTGCTGATAGCTCAGAGCCTGGAACCTGCTTCAGATTCCGTGTCTCCCTCTCTCTCTGTCCATTCCCTACGCATGCTCTGTGTGTCTGTCTCAGAAAATAAAATTTAAAAAACAGTAAAAAAATAAAAGCAAACTTATAATATTATTTGTTTTTCTTTCTATACGCTATTTCTTTTTTTTTTTATTAACTTCTTGATTGTCTACTCTTAAATGAGGAGCACAAAACACCCTTAGAAGGAAAGTCATTTTGATTAATTTGTTTCACTCCTAGGTTTCAGACACAGAATGAAAACAAAGCACTTATTTTAATAGAGATAATTCAATACAAAGAATTTTAATTAAGTATTAAAAATGAAAATGCAGAAAAGAAAACAAGGTATCCCTGAGGTGCCAATTTTAGGAAGTAGATATCATTTCTAAGACTGAGGGGACAAACAAAGGGATTGGAATGACTGAAATACAGACTTAGGAGAGGGGTCCCACAACACTGAGGGGAACTGCTGCTCAGCCAGCACTGAGATCTCTGAGCTTGGACTTGGGGGAGCCAGGGACTAGGACCTAGACCTCTGAGGAGGGGCAATGGCAGGTACTGCTGGGGGCGCAGAGGGGTGGCAGGACTGCTTCCCTACGTGTTGGAAAAAACTGCAAATTGCAATCAAGTGGTCCTTGGCTGAAGAGCATTGCTAGGGGTACTCTAACAAGAACGGAAAACAGAAACAGGCCGGGGCAGTAGGCAGAAAGAAGCGTGTTCCTCCGTGAGACTTGCTGTGTCCTTTCAGCATCCCTTCTTGGCAGAGTCTAACGGAAAGTCGGCCAGCAAAGCAGTATGGTTTTCAGAATTGCAACATCACAGAGCAGAATACGGAAAGGTGGACTTGAGGCTGAGAGACAATGACTTACTACTTGGCACAGTGCAAGAAATATGAAAGACCATATAACTTTTTACCAAAATTTCTATTGAAAGAAATTTTCATACCCACATATCCCCCAACATGCATTTTTCTGATGTGGTAGGCCTTCAGATTGGCTCTTTATTACTTCAATCCTGCTTTGGCTGGCCACAGACCAGCACTGGTTCTCAGAGTTTACACCTCACCAAGTGACTCCATGAAAAAGGCTATTCATATGACAGATAATTGGAGCATGAGGTGAACACAGCAGACTGTCAGGAAAATGAATAATGCCAAGATCCAAAGAACAAAAGACATTCCTAAAGCCCACTTTGTATCCCATAGGAAATTTGAGGATATAACTCCCTAGCACTAAAATTAAATTCTCTGCAAACATCTAGAAAATAGTGACTAAATTAATGCAAATTAACTGACCCCCACTAAACTTCTCTCAATGTTCACATCTCCACGACCTCACTATTGACTGTTAGGAGATATTTTAATTGTTGACTCTTGGATAGTTGTGGAAATGGCATTGTGTGATTTTCATTTATTGAACATCTCATGATAGATTTATCGGCTATTTGGATGATCTAAATCTTGATATGGCAAAATCATGCCTATTTCCTTCTAGGTAAGATACACTTAGAATCCCACAATGATTGATTATAACTTAATAGATTGATAAATTGTATATCTTTCATTGACAATTATGTTTCACCTAAATATTAGGAATGACAACAATGCTACCCAATTATTATTGATACAAAATTTGCAGTTGAAAGAGAATTTCAGTATGGATTATTCTACAGCTCTAATGAGTCAATCAAAGAAAAAGTAGCTAAATCCACTTATAATTTGTTGTATTAAATGGCAGCCGTTTAGCAACTGGAACAGTAGGGAATAAGGAATGAGCATTTCTAGATGTTTTACTAAGGAACCCATTTTAATGACCAGTAATCACTTCCTTCTTATCTCCAACTTAGGCAATATAAAAAGTGACCATTTCCACATTAAGTTCTTTAAGCTCCTTAATATTGATATCTCCATTTGAGAACAAAAATGAAGTAGGGGGCTTTAGGATACCATAAATAACAATGTAAGGTTAAAACAAAATCACTATCCTCTGGCTGGAGAGCTTTTCTCTAGTCACCAGACAGCAACAAAGTAGAGGGAGACAATAGTCCTATACCTGTGGGCACTGGCTTGTTTGAGTAGCCTATCCTTCAGTTCAAAACTTTTTGCCCAGAAGTCAAAAAACATTGTAAAGGCAATAAAATAGAATTTCGGTAACAATGCAGGGGAAGTCACGTAGATGTTCCTTAAATTCAAACTGTCTAATAAATTTACTTTTTAAAAGTGTCAGGTATTCCTGGGCAGCTCAGTTAAGCATCTGACTCTTGATTTTCAGCTCAGGTCATAATCTCATGGTTCATGAGATCAAGCCCCACGTTGGGCTCAGTGCTCACAGAGCCTGCTTGGTATTCTCTCTCTCCCTCTCCCCCCCCCCCTCTGCTCTTCCCTCACTTGCATTCTCTCTCTCTCTCTCTCTCTCTCTCTCTCAAAATAAATAAACTTTTTAAAGAAAGTGTTAATAAATCTCAGTGGAATATTTTAAGGCTCTCAGGGCTAACAATAATTGTATATCTGGGCATGGCCATTAATGACGTGATTCTATGACACAAATTAGAAAATCTCAATTATTTTGATAACCAGGTAGGAAAATTGTTCTTTCTTTCTGTCTAATGTTTACCATTCTCTTATAGAATTCAGATGTATTTTTTCTTGGGCATAGAAACTCTACCTGCTATAAAACATTTGGTCAGTCTGTTTAAGGTATATAACCATCATGAGAAGAATATAAAACTGCCAAATGCATTAGACATGTTTTTGAACAGATAGTGCCAATCCATCCCATACTATTTACTCTAATTCTCCATGTCGACTTCCCTCAGGAAAAACTCAAAGTGTAGCTTAGCTCACATTCAACATGGGGTTGAATGTGTGGGAATCTTGGTCTATCCTCAACTATAGACTCATCAGTTTTCCAAGTATTTTCTTAAAATGCTACCTCAGCTGGGCCATATCTCTCAGCCTTGGGTCTCAGAGTTACTACATTATAAGAAAAAATTTCACACTACTGATCATAATATGCTCTTTCATCTCAACAAGCTAACAATGCAAGAACCTACACTTCAGAACTCTCAATGGTCTCTCATTATCATTTGACTCCATAGATGTTTGTCAAAGTCATGGATAATTGTTCTTAGATTATAATCCCAGATTCTTGGAATAATATCAATGTCTGCAATGTTGTTGTCTTCCTGAGTATCAGCTTCTTCTGCAGGAAGCAAGAAAGAAATGCCTTATGGAACTATTGATCTCAGCATTGAACCTTGAACATCCATGCTTATTTATATAATAATATTA
Source organism: Cryptoprocta ferox (assembly GCA_028646485.1). Lineage (NCBI taxonomy): Eukaryota > Metazoa > Chordata > Mammalia > Carnivora > Eupleridae > Cryptoprocta > Cryptoprocta ferox. The sequence continues at coordinate 38,328,224 of CM053570.1, forward strand.
TAATGTTATTATAATATCCAATATTATAATATTATGTCAGAAGAAGGATGGGAAGAAAGAATCTCTGGACTAATTAAATTCTAAATCTAAATAGTTTTATAAGGGGCCCAAGTCATAGCCCCTCTTCCCTTTAACTTACATTTAAATAGCTTGATTCTGTTTTTAGCTGAGTCAGATACAAACCCACCTGCAATAACAAAAAGGAAGAAAAGTATCCTCTTCTATAGTGATGACATGGTTTTACATCCTGAGCTAAGAACAACGTCAAAAAGCAATAAAATATTTTAGCTAATTATTGTCAGACATAACAGTTTAACATCTACTCCACTGAATCTAAATTGTTATCTTTGGCAGGAGTTCTCAGGTGTTAAAATGGACACTAGTAAGTAACTCTATCTTTCAAGTCAACTCATCCTATTATTTAAGAGTCTGCTACGTAACCAACTCCTCCTAGTCAGCCAATCAGCTTGTAGCATCACTTAAAATCAGGAGCAATTCTGATCTAACACTGAATTTCTTTTATGGAGAACACATGTACACTTTAAGTACAAATAAATTATTTTATACACAGAACTCTGGGCTAGTTAAATTGTTTTGCAAGCTAGTACGTTAAAATCCTTTTTTTTTAATTTTTTTTTTTTTTGAAAGAGAGCACACATGTGCACAAGTGGGGCAGGGGCAGAGAGTGAGGGAAAAAGAGAATCCCAAGCAGGCTCTGCATTGTCAGCACAGAGCCCGACTCAGGGCTTTGAACTCACTAACTGTGAGATCGTGACCTGAGCTGAAATTAAGTGTCAGATGCTTAACCGACTGAGTAACCCAGGTGCCCCAAGCTCTTTCTTAAGGAAAGCATGGTGGATTCATAGAATGACCTCCCTTTTCATGAGGGCACACATCAGACTCCTAAAGGGCACAAGGGAAGCATGGTGTTGCTTTCTGATGTTTGAATTCCTAATAAGGATGGATCTTTCTGCAAACAATAACACAAATATCTAAAATTTAATTACCGAGCATAGAATTCAGTCTGAGGGCTGAATTCTATATAAAAAAAAGTTATGAGAGGGCAACACCTCTGAACTCTCTTAGCTTGACATCCTTTAATGATGCCTTTCTTGTGTTGTGATTTCACGTTTTATCCTAATTTTAATCAAAGGTTAACATAAAGAGTGATTACAAGAAAAATAATTACTGACCTTTGGCAAAATCATTGCCGTTAATATTGTCTATCATATCACTTAATTAATATATATCGACATGTGATATAGACATTATATTACATATTATATATGTATTATATTGTCACCTTGATGACAATTCACAAGATAAATCCCTCCATGAGTTTAATGCTAAGAAAGAAACAGTCCCAACAAATGATTGTATGTGCTTCCATCGAGAGAAAACAAGGACAATATTATCCTTCTTGCTAGAAAAGTAAGTGGTAAAGTGGTAAAGTAAAATGGAGTTACTAGGCTTCTAGTTTCCTGATAAAATTGACTTTCTTCTAGAGCTCTTCTCTGCCTGAACTCACTCACCACTCTCCTCCAACATGATCACCCCAGCCTTTCCCTCAGTGCACTGTCCAGTTTATCTTAACACAGACATCATATGCAAGCCTCTTTCAGCATGCTGCTGATGAGAAATATCCCATGCTTTTAGCTTTTCTGACACTTTTTTCATATCATTTTGCTTTGTAGTCAATACACCCCGCCCCCAATATTTATCCAACCTCAGTCTAATGTTCAGAAGTCACCAAAGTGAAGACTTCTCTTGGTCATCTCATCATGCTTCCTACCATCAGTCACATCATTGCCCCTACCTGCAAGGTCTCTTCATGTCTTTGTGACTGGACAAATCCTACCCATATTTTAAGGCTCAATGTAAATTCTTTGTCTACTACCCTAAGGTCACTAAGATCTCCCTTCTTTGGAGTTCTATAGCATTTATTATCTGCAACTTTTAATATTCTGCTTAACTAAGGTCATAAGTTTTTTCATGATAGTCCCTAGTATAAGCATAATAAATGAAGCATGCAAAGCTGAACAGATTATTACAACTAGTTTTGAGGGAACTGCAATAATTCCTTAAGTTTTCTCATTGCTAGCAGCCAAAAAGGTCTTTATTCTTTCATGAGAGGGGTCTTTGCCTTGTTCCCCACTACATTCCTAGCACATAGTTGGCATATGGTAGATATTTGGTAACTGTTGGTTGAATGAAAGCAAGTGTTCAATGGTGGCATATTCCTTAGATCAGTTGTTCTCAATCTTTGGAAGACATAATAATAACACTTCTATGTTAAAAACTGAGAATCCAGAATACCAACCCAGAGTTACTGGTTTAGTAATTAAGATGCAGTGTAGGGGTCTAAACATGATTGTTTAAGAAGTGTTCCAGGAGATGCTGACAATTGTAGAAAAACTACCCTAGAAAATAAAGTTTTACTTTCCTTTATGCAATTACTCCCAAACTTACCTTTTACAACTTATTTTATTCTACTCTTTTTTCTTATGAAATACACATATTATTTTATATGCAAAACCATTTTAGCACTAAAACTCAAATTCCTTTGAACCTCAAACTCCTCCCTCTGCACACTTGGGTTCTTACCTTTAGAGACCAAATCAAATACCACCCTTTCCAGGAAGCCTTCTTTTATTACCTCCCTGCCCTCCTCACTGACACCAATGGGTTCCCTCACCAGTGACCCTGACTGAGCCTTTCTGTTTAGTGCCAAAGTTATTAATACATCTGATTCTTTTCTCTACTTTGTTTTTTTTCTTTATTTAAAGCCTAAAGACATGTTTTAAATCTACTTCATCTTTAATTCCCTGATGTGCTTATCATATTATATATGTAAATTTGTTGCTCAGTAAATACTGAGTAAATTAATTTAAAAAAAAAAAGCAAGTAGTTTCTGAGCTTCTTTTTACTTTCTCACTTTTCCCTCCTCTCTGTGCCCCAGACACTGACTTCGTGCCCCAGAAGCTTTGAGGTATGAAGTGGTTAAGCAGTAACGTCACACTCTTTCTTCAGAAGCATGTTAATGGTACATAGGAAATGACACGGTGCCCCTCAAGGGGAGATCTGTTTTGAGTTGTGTCCAACAAGGAAGCATTTCTTCCACCCTGGAGATTAGCTCACTTCTTTCTTTCAACTCAGTGTAGGAGAAAGAACACAGACACAGAGCAGGCTGGAGGGAGCGTTGCAGGACCAACTTAGAGACAAAAATCAGCTTCTCTGTTAACAAGTGAAGGCTGGCAGCCAGCTTCTTTTTGAGCATTTTGGAAAGGAGCAAGACTTCCTTAATGACTGAATTTGAAGTTCACTTTGAGCATTTGCATTGCAAAGACCAAGAAGCTCAAACCAAATGGTACATAGGAATGAGGTCAGGGGAAAGCAGAGAAAACAATCAGCAGAGCAACTCAAGAGAAGGCCATCAGAGGTTTCAGCTACACTGATTAGCCGTGGCCACAAGATGCTCAATGAGAAAATAAAAGTCAACATCAGAATTTCACAGCGAATATTTTGAAATGATTACATATACTTATGTTTAAATAATATTGGCATTAAAATATACTATTCTCTTTAAAAGCCTCTTTAGAGGTTGTGTTACGTCCAAAGCTATTGGCCGCTGGAATATAAGAACAGGACAGAAAGGACATTATGGAAATATCATAATGGAGCTTCTGATTGCCCAGAGAGAACAGACTGAGTACCACCCTTTGACAATGTTGTCCAAAGAATACTGCATTGGGTCTGAGTGCTTAGTTGAACTCTTGCTTAGCTGAATTTTTGACCCATCATGTGCCCCTGATGAACATCAAACCTCCTAAAGGATAATAAATACCCAAACTTTCTTTTTTGTTTGGTACACTATCATTTAACTTTTCATTTTCTTGATCATTCTAATTCTTTTTTTATTCCATAAAGCAAACTAAGCGGTAAACCTCATAGAAACAACTCCGGGCCACATTCCATTTGCTTTCAGTTGCTTTTAACTTACATCCAAATAGACACAATTTCTCTGACACAGACTTTCCAACCTTTCTTCCCACCACTGGAGCCCTGCTTACATTTGGGATCTATTCGATCCGCAGAGCAGAAGCTTTCCCATATTAACAGTAACCACGTATCGTTTCTTTTTTTATCCAAGTGCTAACACACTGGCTGGAAAATTTAATGAAACACTCACCCTGGCACTGCTACCTGCCTTTTGTCACTTTGAGCCGATAATGCAACATAAACGTTTTTTTACCACCTCTGGATCCGTGAGCTTTAGCAGCCACTGCTGGGAACTTCCTGAGAGTATAAGTAGCTTTAGAAGCCGGTGCTGCCTTGGTGTTAACTTTCAATAACTGGAACGGAGACAAGAGCCTCACATATTCCTCCAATGCAAATGCTAAGAAATTGCCCTTATATTCATGCACTCAGAGTCTTGTTGATAAATAACACTAGGGCTCAAGCAAGCCTTAGCCAGCGTAATCTACACTATGACAAAATGAAGGCTGCAGAATCATTGAGATATTAAATATGAAAGACCTGTAGGATTTCTTCTTAGCATTTCACAGAAGAGATTTATTAGTAAGTTCTACCTCTATGGTGAATGATGCATAAAAGATGGTAAAGGTGTATAAGGAGAACATATGAAAACTCACATATAGAGCTGAAATTGGGCAAGAGCCAGCTTTTCAAGGGTGAGTGGTTCTGCTCCCTTGTTTAGAGTATATTCTCTGGTGATGGATACAAAACTGCAACATTTTAGAATGGGATTTGTTTCAAGGCAAAGAAAGAAGCTGGCTCTCTACCCAGCTTCTGTTTTTTATGTGCCAAAGGATATCCTTTTTCTATTTCAAGGAAAGAGTGCTCTGTCAAACCCACCCCCGCCCCGGGGGTTCATGGTTTTGCCTATGAAGATTGAACTCATTGGAGTCCGAAGGGGATCGTCCTTTCCCCAATTCCCACAGCCTTTGTATTGTTTTTGGGAAGAGGGATGGCGATTCCAAGTAATTTTCGAAATAGTCATAAAAATAATAATTTTGTGATCAGAAGAAGTGTATCAACCAAGCCTCTAGAGGCCTCCTAGTTCTTCCTGTGCTATGCTTTTGCGCTGTTTCCAATGGGGCTTGAACAGGATATTCAGGAAAACACGTCACTTCTTCAGAGACAGAAAGGCTCTTTCTGATGAAACCCCCTATAGATCATCTGTTCACCAGAGGTGATCTGTGCAGCTTGCAAGGAATTGTGACATTACAAAACAGGACAAGGAGTGGCTTGCAACCAGCATTACGTGTGCAGACCTGGCACATGCTTAAAAGTAATTTCCCTGTTTGTCATTTTTTTTCTTTCCTGCAGTGTCTTTTTCCTTTGGTTTGTCATTACTTCCATGATATACAATTTTGTTTTCTGCTTGTAATTTCTGCTATAGTGATTTCAAAGTTTCAGGATAATCAATTATTGCAAGGATAATATATATAAATATTTGAGCTGGCTTATTTGCAAGTGATGGGAAGCTTTCCCTCATATAATTCAGTCTCACGAAAGTCTGACTGGCTGGAAAAGAAAGCAAGATGCTCTGCCCTGGCCTTGACGGAGCTCCACCTTCCTCATACTGGGCCACCTTGCTGGTTTGATCCAGGCCTAGGGCAATTTGCACTTTAAACAATTCAATAATTGATCTCAATTGTTCCCCATATGGTTAAGGTGCTAAGGAAAAATCAGCTGGTCATTGCCTTCATGACTTGAGAGAATGGTTTTATTTTATTAAATGTAAGACAAACTTGAATGTAGTTTTCAATAATAACTCTGAAAGCTGATATAAGGTACCTGAACAGATAGGACGATGATAAGGTCAAGAAGTAGGATATTTAAACATCTGTAGGCTTTTTTGTCTTGCTTTTTTTTTCTATTTAAACTTAAGTTTTTAAATCTTGAAAGTTCATGTCCAGTGCCTTGATCAGAGATGATAAATGAACTACTGAATTGGAAGAAGATGCCGCTATTATTTTAACCAGTAAACTAACTCCGGGTTAATCTGGGTGTTATTTAACCTATTGAAAGTGTTTTGAGTGAACATATGGTTTCTATTGTGAAATCAAGGCACAGTTTTAACTATGAATATAGATAATTACCCTTTGGACTTTAAACATTTATATGTGTCACATTGTGTCAGAGCATTTTTCATGGTCAATAGGTTGAAAGGTTATAAAGTTGAAAATGAAAATCAGTACTTTTGAGTAAAACTATATAGCCAGCACAAATAATGCAATTCACTACTGCTCTCTCTTGGAAAGAGCTAGTAATAACACTCAAGAAAACAATCACTACACCAACAATAGCATAGATCACCACTGTAAAACATGATCTCAGTTAAAAACCTAATCTTAAAGTTTAGAACTTCAGCATATTAATATATATATATATTTCATGAATATCTCAATGATTATTTTATCAACTGAATTATATAAATGATAGATTTTTTTTCCATAGTGTAAGGGAAAGAAAGAACATTTAGAATTATTTTAAAACATATAAAATGTGTCTACTTCAACTCTGACTTGAACACTGAATAGAGATGAAAGTTTTGAACAGATATTGAACTTTTACAGCAGGGAGGGTACACATTTTGTAAATTGCTCAGCATGACCTCAATACATTAGGCCTGAAACACCAACTTCTTGAAACAGAATCAGATGGTATTGCTAATATTCGCAAGGCTTCTGAGTAGATGGGTACCATATATTCTCAGAAGAGTGTCCCTCCCTTTGTAACAGTGTAAGAACAAATTTTCAACTCATAGGAGAGAGAGATTGATATGCTTTGAGGCATGTCTGTTTTAAAACTAATGCCACCACAGTGACTAAATATTAAACTGTTTATCAACACTACTGAATTGACAGAGTGTAGCTACAGACATAGAACTTATTCTCAAAGTAGTGTTTCCAGAGGAACATACTTCAACACTACAGCACCCATTTTGCACTTGCTGGTGATGACAACCCTCTCTTACAGTAGATGACTTACTACAAAGAAGAAAAGGCTAAGACAGTTACTTTCTATCCTCTTACCTTTCAAATGCGCTTTTGAAGGGATAGGGAAACAGCGTATTGAGTGCCTTCAGTATTTTTAGAAAGGGAAGTCGGGTACATTGTGACATGAGCTTTGTTCCTCAACTTATTTGAAACCCTTGATATCAGATGTTTTTGTCTTTTTAAAGATCTCATTCCCAAAGTTTTGCAAAATCCTGTTCCTGCGCTGCGAGATGACAAAAGACAATCCAACTACTGATGAAGGTCTTTGGAAAATAAGTGTGGATGACAACGGTGTAAACAAGGTTTACATTATGCTAGACTGACAACCAATTCAGGGACAAGTGCACAGTCTTCTTCTTTTTTTTTTTTTTTTTGATAAACGTATCAGTTTTCGCATTCTAATGATAAACACCATATAAGCCTGTAATGTAAGTGTTGATTTGTTTATGGCCAGTTGTATGGCCAGTGTTTGTTATTTCCAACTTTAAAATTAAAGGATTAAAACTTTAGGATTCCTACACCCATTACCATGGTAATCAGAGTTCTTTCCAGCGCTAAGACCATTCTTCCTCTAAGAAAACCATGACTCTGGTCAGACCAGTTCCACACTAAAAGGCAAATGACTGAACTTGAAAAGACTGTGATAGTCTTTGAATAATTACCCAAACCATTCTTTAAACCTAATCACAGTGAGAGGAAACATGGGAAGTATACAGCTGCTTGTAATTCAGGTCACCGTTAAATTGTCCCTAACAGATAGAAGTGAAATAAAGATGGGAGAGGGGTCAGGGGATAGAATTAGGTTGTCGCACAATGTTGTCGATAGTGGGTGAGTGGGAAAAAAGGTAGGTTATAAGAAACCAGTGATTTCCAAAAGAACATTTGCTATTTTTCCAGCTAAAACTTGTTTGCTATTTTCCCCAACATGGGCACTTTCAAAATGGACTGTTTATTAGCCATCCCAAGAAATAGTTACAAACTGAGGAGCTAATATGCTTTGAAACACTGACTTTTTAAAAAAGAGCTCCATAATCAACAATTTGCAAGCCACTAAATGCACTACACATTAAAGAGAAAAATACATATGTCACTCTGCTAATATGTGGTTGAACTGTTTTATGCAACATATATTTGTGCTTTTGAGAATAATATATTTAAATGGAAAAAAGATTTTGGATGCTTGCATAATATAAGCTGTAGAATATGAGATATTTATAACTATTCATATTGTTTACATGATAAGTAGTCTCATAATTTTAGAATTTGCATTTTTATTATTCATATAAATTATATTTTCCCCAATAATCTTATCATATCCCCCACCTGCCCTAAAACTGTCCATCTTTTATACATGGAAATATTTAAAGAGGAAGCATCTAAAATTTACATTATTTTATGATAATAATACATAAAAGGTATTTTTAAGTAAATATAACAAATTTTGCACTATTTGATCTTTTAATGTTCTTTATGTTTTCTTATAGAAATAATGTTTATATTAAGGTCCCCCAGTGACTAACTTTTTTCTTATATTCATGAGATATTTTAAGTATTTTTACCCCAATATTTTTCAACTTCAACTCTTGAAAGAGCAAGAGGATAGAAAGAACACAAAGGGTTTAGCTGAGGCAAAAAACATTTCCTAACAAAATTGTTAACAATTTAATTATAAGAAAGTGGATTTACATTTTCTTTCCTTCCATACATTACCATTATTAATGATTTATTAGCCCCTGATAATCCAATAAATGTATGTGCACAATTTTCATAGAATAGTGCTTGGAACACAGTGTATGGTCAATATGTCCTGTCTTTATTTATTCATTAATTCACATGTTCAATGAACATTAACAGAGTGTTTACTATGATATTCAATGGTAAACTAGATTAACACTGTCTCCTCTCATAGGTTTTGCAATCTAATCCATATTGTAAACTTTGTCTTAACAGATTTAAAAAAATTTTTTTTCAGTGTTTCTTTATTTCTGAGAGAGAGACAGAGCATGAGCTGGGGAGGGGCAGAGAGAGAGGGAGACACAGAATCCAAAGCAGGCTCCAGGCTCTGAGCTGTCAGCACAGAGCCTGATGTGGGGCTCAAACCCACAAACTACAAGATCATGACCTGAGCCAAAGTCAGAAGCTCAACCGACTGAGCCACCTAGGCACCCCGATTAACAGCTTTTTTTAAAGACTGGTTATACTTCTGGGGCACCTGGGTGGCTTAATCAGTTAAGTGACTCCATTTCAGCTAAGGTCATGATCTCATGGTTTGTGGGTTCGAGCCCCACATTAGGCTCCATTCTGGTTGTGCTGAGTGTGCTTAGGATTCTCTCTCTCTCTCTCTCTCACTCTCTCTCTCTCTCTTTCTCTGCCCTTCCCATCCTCTCTTTCTCTCGAAATAAATAAAATAAACTTAAAAGATTGATTATATTTCTGGGCTAGCTCTGGAATAAAGTTGCAAAGTGGTGGAGGAATGTGTTCAATGGCCTCTCCAAAACCCTTCGATTCACAAGAGTTTTCAAAACCTCTAATGAACCAGTTTCAAAGTAAATTCATTTAATTCACATCTCATCCAAGGCTGGGCAGCTACTCTTCACCACCCAGAACTCAGAAGTATGTTCTTTAAATAAGCCAGGACTCAAAGTTGGAGTTCAGAAGGAAAACACCCAGGAGTTGGTCTCGAGCAGTAGTTGAAATACTTACCCTGTACCTACTTCTGAGACATGGTAAATTGGTTAATGAGGTCATTTCCATAAAGTTTATAAGCTTCTTGGAAATGCAATGATGGACAGAAACCAGATATTATGAGAATTATTCTAGTGCTTTAATATCTATTTATAAGGTTGACCCCTTATCTAGGCTGAGAGACCCAGTTACCTGATATTCCCAGTGCTTGCTCTCCTTGGGACGGGAAGTGACAGAACTGACTTTTAAAATAACCCTTATTACTATTTTAATGAATATTGAAACATTTATTAAGAATTCATAAAAAAACATTAACTAATCTTAAGAAAATTCCTGAAAAAGACTTACACCTGTGAAAACACATAAAGCACCATGACTGTGGTTCACACTCAGCATTTTATTTTACCACTTTTAATAACATTTGCTCCACTGTATTACATCATAATCTGCCTGTGGCTTGTCTCATGAGGCCAAGCACAAAAATAAAGAAATGGGACCATGTCAAAGGCATTATAAAAAAATCATGGTTAATACGGGTAAGCGTCTTAAAAAAAAAAAAAGAACATTTTCTGGATTTCTTCAAAGTTCTGGACATCATCACAGTAATGTTAGAATCATTTCTGAAGAAAAAGAAATGAACAGTATTGATGTTATGTTGGCGCGAAGATATTCTTATTATTTATTTATTTTGAAATAAAACCAAAGTGGATGTGACTAGAGTCATTATTCCAGAAGACATGCTTAGTTTCACAACTGAATCACCAGGGCTGTCTTTCTATGCCATTTTTGTGCCAATGAAAAATCTTCCATTTCTTCTAATTCATTTCTTCTTCAAACACATTGGAGATTGATACAAAGTGATACATATTAATAATTAAGAAAGACATGATTTCAACCTATCACACCTTCAACACTAATATTCAATTCTGTGAACCATTACTCCAACATCTTTAATAGCATGTGAGTCTGTCACTCAATTGGAGGAAGGTTTGATGCTTATCTGTAGAGTTCCTACCCACTCCAAGTTTTAAGCACTGAAAGACCTAGAAATAATATGAGATCATCTTGCTACTCAAATCCCTAATTTATTCGTAAAGGGGAAAGTCCACAAGTAGGATTTTAAAAATGCTGAAACAGTCCTTAAGTAATATATAAATTTTCAAAATATTTGGAAGTCATCTAATATTCTGGTGGATGGAAAAGTGATGACATCAACCGCATGCCCAGGTTTGAATTCCGATGCTGAATATACAATGTTGTGTATCCTTAGGCAAATGACCTCACCTCTCTGATCTTCAATTTTTTCATTTGTGAAATGGTGGCAACACAATCTTTCTCACGGGCATGATGTGATGCTTATTGCATGTAATCATCCAACATATCTACTTGAACAATTGTAGTATCCCCATTTTATAGGAACTGTGGTATCGCCACGTAGCAGAGTATATGGCACATCATATCTAGTATCCAACAAATGCTTGTGTTTTTTTCAATCCTTACCAAAAATGCTGGCACATATTGTTTGCTTGAGCTAAATCAAAACATTCTATTCAAGATAGCCTGAAATTAGTTTACAACATCAAACTTAAGCTCTAAGGTGTATTTTTAATGTGTCAGTAGCCATCCTCTGCATCAATCACTACTTTTACTCATTTGGATTTCTTGCCTGGTTACTTTGGTTGAAACTGAAAAAGTGCTCATGACATTGGTCCATTAAAATCAGAAATGCAATCATTTAATCTGGTCTGCAAATTTGTAAAGCACATTGTCATTTTATCTCAAAAATGCGTTCACTCTATAAATGATAGTGACCTTTCATACTCAATTGTTTCCAAGTGAATGGAAAGAACAAGGTACCGGGTTTATACCACATATAGATACTAAGTTATACTCTCATTAGGGAGGGAACATCTCCTCTTACAAAGAGGATATTTTCCTTCAGTTAGAAGAAAATAAAAAGCATAGGCTAAAAGAGCACATGAGGTATATACTAGTCTCTAATTACAGTAAATTTAATACAACCTCTAAAAAATATTCTTGAAATTTATTTTTTGCAATTATGGAAGAGGAGTGCCTCTCCAAAAAGAAAAAGAAAAAAGCAAACCTCCTTGCTAGTACCTAAATGTCCAATTTGTTTTTATTATCTCCAGGAATGTGCATATAAACTAATATTGCATGTGAACTCATTGCACCTTTTTCAAGTGATAGTCCTTAATGAACTGTCTTCTTCAGAAATTTATGCCATAATAAATATGTAGGCTTTGTGTCAATATTAAGACACTGGCCAGGTCCTATTTAAATATTGAAGTATGAGATTTAGGCCTTCTTTATATGTCTCTTGTATAATGCAAGTAATCTGCCAGAGTTTAATGACATCAAGGAAATATAGCCTGTGTTTCTTTTTAATCTTCACAAATGCATCTTTTTCCCTTTGCTCTAAGAATTCTGCAAAAAAACAGGTGAATGGGATAAATTAATATCCATCTCAATTTCTATCCTTCAGATATATAGAATCCACAAGACTTAGAATTTAACTCAATTAAATTCTCCTACACTTACTGTCTCACTGCTTTATATTTTGCAGGTGAGGAGACAGACTTAGACAACTGAGTGATTCTACATCACACAAATAATTAGTGACTCACGTGCACTTGAATCTCTAGACATCCAGGCCAGTTTTTCGTTCTGTTTCATTTTTTTTTTATCTTGTGTTATGTTGTTTTGTTTCTGTTATAGCAGAAGTTTGGCTATACATTTCTTTTTCTTTAATAAGAAAACGATTTCCTATGTTTTAATAAGATGAGATTTCCTAATTGATAATAAATTTTTATATTCTTCCTCAGAAATTTAATTCAGAAGATGCGGTTCCTCATGCTGTGGAGAAATGTATTTTTAGAAATGTGTGCCACTTAATTCCTGTTAATTTTCCATAACAGATGGTATAGGTATTTGATTTATGCACTCACCTTCATGTGGCCTGCTGACTATTAGATTTTTGTTTTTATCTGAGGACACTTTTTTGTTCATCACTGAAACCTTGCCTACCTTTTCCACTGCATAAAATATTATTTCTAGGGAGCAAAAATGTAAGAGAAATTTTCATGTTATTGAAATTGAGCATGATTTGGTGATTAATTGCATTGTTCTCATTATGTTCTCTGCCTGATGTTCAGGGCTCATTACTGCAGTGTGAATTCAATGGAACAGGAATCTTAACCAGGTGTGGATTATTAAAGTGGCAGTGCCCAATTTGAAATTGTTAAAGGAGGTGTATCAAAGTTGATATGCTTAACTATGTTTTTTTCTAGAAAGAAAAGTAGTGCTTGCTCAGGAAAATCACTCACATCCATCATGTGACAAAAGGATTCAAAACTCTTCTTCCTCTGCATAGAGCAGGAGGGAGTCTTAACTGTAGTTTATTCTAGCAGTTTCAAACCTCACACAAAATATAGTTTCTTAAGAAGCATACTTTTTGGTGTTCATAAAAATATTTATTTCTCACTTCTTACAAAGAAGAGGCTTTCCTTTGCTCAGAAGAACATAAAAAGTTGAAAGAGTGCATGAGGTATATATATATTAATCTCTAATTGCAATTAATTTGATCAAAGCTCTAAAAAATATTCTGAAGATTTTATTCACACCAGCTTAAAGATGAACTAACTTCTTCAGAAAGATGAAAGCATGCTCAGAAATCTATTGAAAGTGAAGTTTCATTAAATTTCTCATATCTGTAGATAGGCTCCATAATAAGTCAAAGGTAAACTCAAGTGATAGACTTGGGGACTGCAGTGATGCAAATACATGTCAGATCCAGTTTAGGGACTCCTCATAACCTCCTGGTGATAATTTCTACTTCCTAATGTTAGATTGACAGCAAGTTTGGCACAAGTCAGAAAAGTAAGGTAGATGGACATAAATTGAGAATTTTGAGGAAAATAATACATTGCATAGAGTTTGGAGTTTATAAAGCAATCCGTAATCCAATCCTGCACAATCTTCCTTTGAGCCACGTACAATGGCTCCCATTTTACACATAAATAAATTCAAGTTCAAAGAGAATAACCTTCTTGCCCAAATCCTATATCTAGTCAATGATAGAATTTGGATGGGAACCTTTCTCTCTCTCCACTTCTACATAGACTATTCATAAGTGGCTAAAGCAACTTTTTGCCGATATATATAATTCTTTGAGGATGTAACTGGCACATTTTCCCTCTTACTGTCACGTGTATACTGAAAGGCAGTGAAGGGTCAAATTATATTTTGCTGTAATTTCTCAGCAACTGGAGAATGGCAAAGGAAACCAGTGAATGGTTCTGTTACCAGGAAAAACTCAGAAGAAGAAAAAAAGAAAAAAGAAAAAAATATGTATATATTACCCAGAATGAGGCTTGGAAAGGCATTCATGTTTTATTAATTTTTGTACAGATTAGCTAGTTCCACTACTGATTATATGAATTTATGTAAATAGAAAATGAGAAATTTCTGGTAGCTAAAAAGAGAATACTGGTTATTAGAAAAAAATTGAAAGTTCAATTGGTCTTAATTATTTTCAGTTAAATGGGTTTACATCCCATCCCAAAAGATTGGTTCAAAAGTCACAACAGAGAAAAAATAAGACTAGGAATATATCAAATAATGGTGGAAATGCGGAGCTATTTAGAGGAAATTTGAAGTTTTGAGTATAAATTATTAAAAGTGTACCAAGCTTTTGTTAAACAAGCACTTTAGGAATAGTAGAGTAATGTTAGGTATAATACACGAAATGTATAGCTTTTATAGTTCCCAAACAGCTGAATATTTTCCATTTCGTACGGCTCAAATTACCAGCAGAAACAGAGGTCGTATATCTTAGGCTCCCGATATCTGAGTCTGACGGCAAATAGGAACATATCTCACAGTTCTATCCCTTGTAAACAGTGGAAGTTGGGTAATTTATTTACAGTTTGAACCTTAATTTATTTGTCTGTAACATGGAAATTGCAGTAGTACCTATATCAACGGTCCTTGAGAGAGGAGACGAGGTTATATGTATCAAGTATTTAGCACCATACCTGACAGATGTCAATGACTCAATAGATGCTAACTATTATATCTTGAGTCCAGGTATATGAAGAGTCTATAGAGTGGCTGAGAGAGAAAAAAAATCTATACATGATCCAAAATCAAGTGCTAAAATGGGTTACTGTTATTAAAACGCCAAGAAAGGAATTAGGAGATCAAATATACTGGGTAGAGGAGAAGCTGGAAGAAATCCAGGGAGTTCTCCCCTAAAGAGATGGCCCTAAGCCAAACATGGGCCTTCACAGACCTATAGGATGTGAGTACATCTGGTCAACCAAGGTTAGACGACTCCCGTGAACACAGCAGAAGAAATATTACAGATACTGCATTTGACGGCTAGTGCGCCTGCTGCCTGAAAAGGTGTGCACATAAATGTAGCTAAAAGGAAGTATGTATTGAGCACAAACTTTAGCCAATCAGTGTTCTATGGGCTTTATAACTATCACCTCAAATGTCTGTCACAACCTCACGAGGTAGGTACTGCAATTATCTCCACTTTACAGACAAGAAGAATGAGTACAGAAAAGTTAACTAAATTGCCTAAGACTATATGCTCAGCCAGTAAGTGGCAAAGTGGGGAAAGAGCCCCAAGTTCATGTTCTTAGCAGATGATCCATATGGTGTTTTGGAATCCTGGGATCTGAAGCTACTTTCTGTAGGCGGCAGGGAATGTGGCATTGTTTAGTGAAAAGGTATCTGGGAGGGTAGTAGCCTTTAGCAACAGAAAGAAGGATATCAGTTAGCTAAAAATTCAATTTTATCACATCGATCTTGTTCTTTAAAATGGAAAATATAACACTTGCTTAGTTATAATTTGACTAACCCAGCAAAAGAGAAAAATATGAAAGAATGTATGCATGCTACCTACACTAGGATGACATTATAAAAATCTGCGGATAGAAAATCATATTTCTATTTCCTTTCTATAAAATAATAACTATGTGAAAACATGGGTGTTGGAATATAGCTGTGTCTGAAAATGGATTTCACATTGTGGCTAAATCTATCTGCTTCACCATTTGTACTTCATCCCAACTTGGAATAATTTCTAGTTCATTTATTTTATATAGAAAACTTAGACTAAAATGATAGTTTAAATATAAAGGGTGGTTCAAATATAGGAAACCTGCAAAGTTCTATTGAGTTCTCAAATAACTCCTGATTTTCCAGATGCAATTTATTCAATTTACCCTCATTATCCCCACTTTATCCCTTCAACAAGAGGTCTTTAGGCCATTTTATGGTCCTGTGGATATTAGCACTTCTAATAGGGGTTGGATATAAAGTAAGAGGAGGTGAAATTTAAATCAGCCTGTTTTGCTGCTACTTTATTAGTTTTAAACTGAATCTTTGGAGTAGGGCAGAAAATTAGCAGCTCTAATAGAAGTGTGATTTAGTTTTTGATGTAGCATATCCAATTTTTGCCCTTTCTTTATTCAGCTATGTCAAAAAGAGTTTATTTGATCCCATGGTACCTTACACCGGTCCATGCTCGGCCATGCTCTAGGAAGCATTACGTGAGTTTAATGAAGGGGGTCTGTGTTTCTGAGTGTTATATTCAGATATACACCACTGCCACTTGCACATGGCTTACCTAACTTCAAGTCAGCAGCTCTTTCTACCCAGATTGCATGTGACAAATTTGTCTGGTGGCTTCTTAAATTTGTCTCCATTTTTTCTGCCACTCCATTTCTCAAGGTTCCCTAGTATCCCAGATCTTCTCATGCTGCCATGGTTTTGCACATTATGCTCCATCTGTTTGCACTGCTTTGTCCCCTTATTTTCTGCTTGGCATGTACCCTTGTATCTGTCAAATGTCTGCTCATATAAGGCCTTTCCCAATTACCCAGGGTATTGACTGTTCTCTGCGCTCCCATAGGATTCCATTTGTATTATCTATTATTTATTATGTCTATCTGTCTCCCACCTCAGATCATGAGTATACACTGTATGATAACTCAGTATCTGGCACATAGTAAAAACCCACTACAGGTTTCCTGAATAAAAATAAATGTAGCTAACTTGTTTGAGTGTTTCCTATGTGTTAGGACGTGTCAGTCAGTCAGGAAACTGGTATGCATTGCTCATTTATTCCTCAATATGATTCTAGGAATTAGGTACTGTTATTATCTCACTTTCAGATGAGGAAACTGAGGCACTGGGAGATTAAATACAGTGGTCAAGGTCACTCGGTGAACAGGTTGCAAAGCCAGGGATTTCAGTACTAGCAGTGACTTCAGAGCCTTATTCACTGCATATGGCTATTCTGGGTGGATGAAGAAATGAATGAATCACTGCATGACTGAATTTCATATTTAGACTTTACTTATGCATACATGAAAATCTGGTAGCCCCATGTATTTACCAAACATATGTTATATGCTAGACACAGAAGACACAGCTGTTGCCTTCAAAAAATTAAAAAAGAAATAGACATTATGTCAATAGCGGGTAAGAAGCTGTTATGCTTATACTTAAAACAATAGGGACACAGTGAGAGACCAGTTCTACCCTTTGGAATAGTAAAAACTTTATGGATGGCATTTATGTCTTAAAGAATGAGTAGATGAGGGGCGCCTGAGTGGCTTAGTCAATTAAGCCTCTGACTCTTGGTCATGATCTCCCAGTTTGTGGGATAGGGCCTGCATCAGGCTCCATGCTGGCAGCACAGAGCCTGCTTGGAATTCTCTTTCTCCCTCTCTCTCTGCCTCTCTCTCTCTCTCTCTCTCTCCGTCTCAAAATAAATACATAAACTTAAAAATGAGAAGATAAACATATATATTGATGAATATATATATATCATATGTTATATATATAAATATTCAAGTTTTTTATTTTACTGGATCAATTCATTTACTTTTAAATATGCTCAAGTCTAATTACCAAAGTAATGAGTAAAAGAGTATGTATTGCATTTTTCCATTTATATGAAATTACACAGTAGACCAAATTATTCTGTGGTGAAAACCTGTAAGGATAGTCATTGTCTCTGTTTTCTGGTGAGTGAAGAAGTATTTTCTAGTGAAGCAGGATGATTTACTGAATAGCTGTTAGTTTATGCCCCATCGCCAATATATATATTTCATAGTAGCAATGATAGTGACATCCTTGTTTTCTTCCTGACATTAGTGGAAATACATTCTATGTTTCTTATCTAGATAGATTAAGAGATCACTGAAGACAGAAAAAGAGTCCAAAAATAGAACCACTTTACATGGTTAATTGATTATTTTTTGCCAAATGTCTAAGTAATTCAATGGGAAATAGAAAGTTTTACCCACATGGGTTTGATACAAGTAGATAACCATATGAAAAAAAATGAAGCACAATGTTTCTCCCAAACAACATGCAAATATTAATTTGAGAATGATGTCTAAATGACCCAGCAATAGCACTGCTGGGGATTTACCCAAGGGATACAGAAGTGCTGATGCATAGGGGCACTTGTACCCCAATGTTCGTAGCGGCACTTTCAACAATAGCCAAATCATGGAAAGAGCCTAAATGTCCATCAACTGATGAATGGATTAGGAAGATGTGGTTCATCTATACAATGGAATACTACATGGCAATGAG